>JAJOZX010002135.1:690000-715859 GCA_023014485.1 Bathynomus jamesi | reverse complement strand
AAGCTAAAAAACAGAAGGGAATAAAAGGATATATGGCTAACGTTGACAAAGCCTTATCAGAGAAAGAAGAAGCAAACCAAGTAATAAGGAACTTGTAACATTGTAACACGAGACGTTGCAGTTGCAGATAGATCGAATATTTCTGATAGACAGGCTGTATATGTGCTATCAGCTGCTGCCTCTGCATTAGATCATGATCTTGATGACTTGTCCATAAGCAGAAGTACAGTTCGTCGAAAGAGAATGGATGTACGTGAGAAAATCGCAAAAGATTTAAAAGAATCTTTTAATCCTGAATGTTCTTTAATGGTGCATTGGGATGGAAAAATGCTAATCGATTTAACTGGAAATGAAAAAGTTGAAAGATTAGCAGTGTTGATGTCAGGAGGAGGCAAATCAAAGTTGTTTGCAGTACCCAAACTCGAGTCTGGCACAGGAGTAGACATTGCAACAGCTGTTGTCGAATGTTTAAAGGACTGGAACTTAATTGATCGCGTTAAAGGTATGTGCTTTGACACAACTGCCACGAACACGGGTCCTAAAAAGGGAGCTACTGCACAAATAGAACAAAAGCTTGGAAAAGACTTACTAAATATTGCATGCCGGCACCATATAATTGAACTTAATCAAACGCTTTATGTCTGCCTGGAACTACATCAATAAAGAAAATTTTGAAACCTCTCCTGATACTCCAGGACGTGATGGACTGCTTGTTATTTGTAAGAAACATCTAACCTCCACACAAATCTGAGATGATTACAGAGAGGTCCTGGAACTTACAATCATCTATCTAGGAGATGTACCACCACGTGAAGTCAAATTTCTAAAGCCACGTGCTTTGCATCGTGCCAGGTGGATGTCTCGCATAATCTATGCAATAAAAATGAATCTTTTCTGCTCACAGTTTAAAATGACTCTAAAGGAACAAAGTGGAATAAACGTTTTGCACAATTTGCCACTAGACACAATGTTCCTGCATGGTTTTCTGCACCTATCGCTGCTTCTGCCCCTACCAATGATCTTTCGCTACTAAAACTGCTGCTAGCATACGAAGACAAAAGCATTGCTTCTGCAGGATCTCAAGCACTTTCTCGCCATCTTTGGTACCTAAGTGAATTTCTTATTTTACTTTCATTCTTTGATGAAGATATTTCCATTGATGTTAAAAAAGACATGGTAAAGGCACTCGACATAAGGGGATCTAAACATTCGCCCAAAAGAATAAATTTGTTACTAGCTCGTCTCGACTATTTTTCACTAAGCTCGGACTCCCAATAGCCTTTCTTGAGGATGATCCAACAAACTGGAAGAACAGACAAGATTATCAAATGGCCCTTGAGTTTGTCAAGTCAATAATGGTAACAAATGATAACTCCGAAAGAGGAATAGCATTAATAAAAAATTTCAATGCACATCTAACTAAGAATGAAAGTCAAAAGCAGTTTCTCCTGCAAGTAGTGGAGCAACATCCCCTACAGTTTCCTAATGTAAAAAAATCAAACTTGAAGCAGGAACTGCGAACGCAGCAACAATGAGTGGGAGACGGGCACCCATGAGACCCCCACCTCTGAGTGGTTAATACTCCATTATAGTTGAATATGGAGGGGGACTGCGATAAACTAAAGAAACTTTTGAATATGAATTCAAAGAATTTTGAAACAAGAAAATTAATAAATTTAAAGTCGAGTGTGGCACCACTAAATATTTATTAATTTTGATAAGTTTTGGTCAGTAACGTTTTTTTAATATAGGTAACAATTTCCGAGGGTAAGACTTAAGATTTAAATACTTTTAAAATTTACTGTATAATTTTGGACCACCCTTAATATAAGTTATATTATATTATATTTGGGATGAATTTCAAAATTCAAAATTCAAAAAACTTCATTCAGAAAAGAATACAAATGAGAGAATTTTATAATTTTTAGATATTTGATATGACATTAATATGATATATTCACAGTAATCTCATATGAATATGCCGTTGTAAGCATGGGGGCATTTTAGGTAAAACTAATGGTATTTAGTTTATTTCTAAAATAAAAATAGTGAAAGTGGCAATTGGCAGTAATAGTAATTACAAAAATAACAATAACAGCAATAATAATAATAAATACAATATAAAATTTACAAAATGTTACATAATTTTAAATTAAATTATTTATTGTATATTTAGTAGAAAATATATGATGCCCAATAAAAAAATATATAAAAATATAGATTACGAAATTAAAGGTGCTTAATGAAATTACTATATTTTAAATAGTTGATTGCAAAATGGGAACTTCATTACTATGATAAAAATGGCAGTATTGAACTTATATTTCAGTATGAGCTAATGAAGCGCTTTTTTAGTGATTTGCGAAATACATTTAGTAATGAAGCCTGCCTGAGAGGCATTCCATACATCTGCTCCTTTGAAAGAAAGTGCATTTCTGAGTTAGGTCTGAGCACTGGCTGAGTTAGGTGTGTGTATAAAATCTCTGGGCAATCTGGTTTTATAACGATGATGTATTTGATTTTTCTTATGCAAGAAGGAGGGTCCAATGGTCAATGCCCTCAGAAATGCCCCTCCCCCCATAGAAGAAGAAGAGAGCCAAAACCTAGGTCCAGGGTTTTCGAGATGCCTGAACACTGCATTTGAAAGATTGGAGGTCATACACTGGAGGAAAGATGGACAAAGGAAAATTATTCTAGAGTTCACCGGTTGAGCAGATGAAAGATTGAAAATACCGATTAACCCTTCCGTTAGAGAGTTGGACAGAAAATCTGGTACTACGTGCTCTCCTTAAAGGAGGAGGTCTGCAGAAGAACAGTGTCCGTTATAATATCGATAGTAAAGAGAGAGTGAGTCAATAGCCAGTAAGAGGAGGGGAATTGATAAGACGAAAAACCCTTCATTCTACCCGGTCAAATAGAACTGTGAGGGTTGAGCCACCCCACACATGAGAAGCGTATTCTATACAGTGGCGGATAAGACCCCTGTACAAAGAGAGCAACTGAGTGGGGGTGAAGAGACTGCGAAGCTGGTAAACACCTAACTACTTAGAAACCGTTTTGGAAAGAGAGTATACTCCAGTGAAGGCGAACCACTGACCTGCGGGTCAAGTACTGACCCACGAGGCAATTTTATTTAAATAAAATATGATTTTAATTTTTAATATTTTCTGCCTTACAGTTTTAAAATTATTTTATTCTCCCACCGAAATAAACAGCTGATACACATTAACCCTTTCGCTGCGTTGCCTTTTGGAACAAAAGTACCTCAAAGGATGTCAGTTTTACCAAAAAAAATAAGTTCAGAAATTTTTATTTTTTATTGTATTTTTACAATTGAAATAAACAATATTTTCAAATATAATTAAATTCCTTAAAAAAAAGTAAAAAATTAGACTTTACCTTTCTTTTATTTTACTGCGGAAGTCGACAATAGTCGATCGAAAATATTCTACTCTATCCATATTTTACAAAAATCGACTATTGTCGCCTCAACTGTCGGCTTGTCTATGCAAAATGGAGCGCCAAAACTGAAATGTGGCAACTCCGATAGTTTTCCTCTTCATATTTTTTACTCGAGAGATGAATGTCTTCTCACAGCGAAGGGAAATTTTTTTTCATGTAAGTGAACAAAAGTTGATTTCCACTCATCTGAAAACTCATTTTGGGCGACTTTTGTCGCAAAACTCATCGAACGGATTAAAACATTTTTAAACGTATAGTATACGTTCAAAAACGTTTCACTGCGTCTCTGCATGACAACCGACTCGACTCATGGTGTGCGCCGAGCGGTCATCCACCTTCCCACTTTTGTAGTTCAAGTCCTGAAGTTCGGGAGTGCCAAATTATTAGTGCAGAAATTATCACCCATAAAAAAAGTGGTTAAAAAAAAACGAAAAACTAATTCTGAAGGTAGGGGAACTGGAAGGTTATTTCATGAACAGTGGACTGTGGAATACAGTGTTATTAAACGAAATGATAACGCTTTTTGTTGTATTTGCAAAGTGGACATTGTTGCTCGCTTTTATAATATTAAGCGACATTTTGAAAGTAACCACAAAAATTTGTGCTGAATGTCAGATGAGGAGAGGAATGAAATTATGCGGCAAGTAAAACAACAGCAACAACAATCTGCTATTTTCAAAAGAATTTTTAAAGCAAACAACAATATTACAGCAGCTAGTTTTCTATTATCATCTACCATTGCTCAACACGGAAAACCACTTTCTGATGGTGATTTTTAAAAAGAAGCTTTTATAAACTGCTCAGATTATTTATTTGAAGATTTTCAGAATAAAGATCAAATAATTAAACGTATTAATGAGTTGTCTGTGGCCAGAAATACGGTCGAAGATAGAATAATTATCATGGACAAAGATGTATCTGATCAACGTTTGATGGATTTGACAAATGCTGGAGTGTTTTCAAATTACAGATGTCACATCACAGGCCCGTTTAGCAGTTATTGTAAGATTTCATTCCGAAAATATAATGAAGGAAGAGCTAATTAAATTGATGACACTGCCTGAGAGAACCACAGGACAGGATATTATGAATGAATTGAAGAAGGAATTCATCCAAATGGGTATTAATTTCAGAAATATTGTATCTGTGACGACTGATGGAGCTCCGAGTATGATTGAAAAAAAGGTTGGATTTGTTCAATTACTTAAACAAGAAGTGAAACACCCTTTAGTTGAATTTCATTGTATTTTACACCAAGAAGTCCTTTGGGCAAAAAAAAGTTTAAAATTATTTGAAAATGTGATGTCTCTTGTGACAAACAGTGTCAATTTTATAGTTGCTCACGATCTTAACAAACGTCAATTCACCAAACCATTAGATGAGGTTGACTCTCAATCTTCAGGGTTAGTCATGTATAACAATGTCAGATGGTTAAGTCGTGGTCAGGTTCTAAACCGCTTTGTTGAATTGTTAGAAGAAATAAAATATTTCTTAAATAAAAAAGAACATGAATTTCCAGAACTGACTGACATGAATTAGTTGAATGACTTACATTTTTTGCTGATTTCACATTGCATTACAATGCTTTAAATAAAAAGTTGAAAGGTCGCGGGTGTGTTCTATCATCAATGTTTGAAAATATTAAAACTTTTGAAAAAACTAGATATTTTCTCAAAAGATCTGAAAGAAGAAAAATTGAAATATTTTCCATTATTGCAGAAACACTTCTTGACTTCAAAATATTTTGCAGACAATGCAGAAAATAAATCAGACGTACTTAAAAAGTACTCTTCAATAATAAAAGATGCCAGACAATCACTTTCAGATAGGTTTTCACAATTCCGGCAAATTGATGCAACATTACAATTCATCCTATTCCCCCATACTATTCAATTTGAAGATCTTCAGTTATCAGCTTTTGATTGGCTTGACATTGGTACCGTATTTTCCGGCATATAAGGCGCACGAGCATATAAGACGCACCCCAATTTTGGCAGGCATATTCTTGAAAAAAAATAAAAGGTCATCTTCTGTGCCATCAAGGGCATTGCTAATGCCACACTTCTTAAAAGACCGTACAACTGTCTCCGTTTTAACTTCATTCCAAGCATTTTTGACCCACTGGCAAACCTGAGCTATTGTAGGCCTCTTGATCCGACCTATTGGTGTTAGTTCATGCTGTGGGAGCGTCATCCATTTGTTCCATTCTTCACGCATGTACCCCTTAAAAGGTTTGTTTATCGACACATCTAGGGGTTGCAATTGACCTGTTAATCACCCAGGTATTACAGCTAGTTTTGTTTTTAATCTGTTTACTCTACTCTTAGTGGCCTTTCTTATGTGAGACCGGAACTGGTCCCACACGAGAAGCGACGGCTTTTTGAGGAGTCCACCAAGACGCCGTGACCACACCTTTTCTAGCCACAGCTTTACGCCATCCTCATCCATGCGCACAGCGCAGCTGAAAGTGGTGGGACCTTGCGCAGCCTAGCCTGTTGTCTGCCCCACCAACCACCAAAACAAACATGGCTGCCTGTTGTTTACAGTAATAATGTCAACGAGTTGTATAAAATAGACAACATGCACAAACGAGTGGTTTGTCGGACAAGGGCTAATGACCCTCATACTTTACGATTATTTACAACTGTTGAAGCTGGTTTGCTTATTACGTAATCCATAAATTATAAGTTATAATAGTTACTAATCACTCTAATTACTAATCACCCTGACCTTGAGCATATAAGGCGCGGGGTAATTTTCTGAGACTTTTTTGGGGAAAAATACCGCGCCTTATATGCCGGAAAATACGGTAATTTAGAAATGGAATTAGTTGACTTCCAAGAAAGTGCAGGATGGAAAACTAAATTTATTGATCTTAATCTGAAGTTACAAGAAAAGGAATTGGAGTCGTCAATTTTGGGTGTAACCAGCGAACAACAATCAATAGAAAGTAGAGTAGAGAATCTTATTCTTGCAGAACGGAACTCTTTACCAAATTCTTTTGCGTCAATGAAAAAGCTAGCATTAGCTTTGTTAACTATGTTTGGTTCATCTTATTCATGTGAACAGTTGTTTTCCTCCATGAATTTCGTTAAATCAACCACTAGGAATCGCCTTGGCACAGATATGAGTGCTGCATGCGTGAGACTAAAGACAACTAAATATAAACCTCGGATCAAAACATTAGCAGCTAAAATCCAACAAGTTTCTCACTAACAATAGGAAGTAAATAAATTATTGTGACCCATTTACGTTTTCTTAAAAATCAAAAGTAACAAAAATGACCCACCAGCAAAAAAGGTTCTCTACCACTGCTCTATGTGATATTTCCATGAAAGATCACGAGAAAAGGAAACGCCAAGAATGTTAAGAGAAGAGGAAGGATTGAGTTTTGTATTGTTGCGGGTAAGGAATAGTTGATTGTTGCAGGTAAAGGGATAGTTGTATTGTTGCAAGTAAAGGGATAGATGAAGGATGTTTGAGGCACTGAAAGCCACAAGGTTTACTTTGCCCAAATCAGAGATAGTAGAACGATCAGGGGTAAGGTTCACTATAGCTGTCCTATGCGAATCATGGAGTGACTGTTCAGAGGGACGCAAGAAGATCGTCAGTAGAGCGTCCCTTGCGAAATCCTTACTGACAATCTGAAAGAGATTGTGAGAAGAAAGGCGTTTAAGAATCTTCCTATTAAGGATAGATTTAAAAACTTTGGGACAGGCTGAATGAAAGCGAACTTCCAGCAGAAAGAAAAAGTACCAATTGTGAGACAAAGATGAAAGAGTTTGCCAGAATGGAAAAGTGGAAGGAAAGAAGAAGTAAAGTTGTTGGAGTGGTTCTTGGCTAGGTGCCAGAAAGGGCGAGAAGAATTAGAATTGGACAGATTTTCACATTTTTGTCTGATGAAGGAAGTTGTGACAGGTCGAAGAACAGATTTAGTAGAAAATATAAGTAGAAATATAAGTTAAGTGAGAGTCAGGAGTTTGATGGCGACGGTACCTTCTGCAAACCTCCACTCTGTTGCGGATAGCATAAGAACAAGTAAAGTAAACCAAAGTCTTTTGCATTAGGAGTAGGAATAGAATATATGTAGAATGTATGCCTCCATACCCCAGAGAATCACCTCCGTGATTTGTTTTAACTTTCTTTGTTGTGAATTAACTCTTTCAGTGTTCCATAGCCTTTGTGGATTGGACTTTTGTTCATCAATTTTTGAAAAATGATACTCTGGTTTTGGTTTTTTAATGACTGCATTAAGTCTGTTGCAGTAATTTTTGTATGTCTGTTCTGTAATAATCTCAATTTTCCATAGTTGAAAGAGAGTATGCTTGCGTTTAATACTCACAATGAGTGTTGGTATGATCCATTGGCAGTTGTATTTAGTTTTAGATATTACTGCTGATTTAAGGTTAAAGTTTATATTGAATATATCCATTAGTGTGTTTGAGAATGCTTGAAGTTTTGTTCCAATGTCATGGTTACTTTCAGTTATTCAAGTTCAGTCAAAAGCTGTTATTTCTCTCAGGAACTTTAATTTGTTATAATAGCTGTAAGATCTATAGCCTGTTTTATAATTTCCTTTGCTGAGAAATGGGTGATTAGCATGGTGTACGTTGGCAAGTGATCTGTGATATTTAAAATAATTATTCCCAAGATGCAGTCAAGCGGGGACAGCACAAAGATCTGATCTATCAGAGTCGAATTTCTAATGTCATTATGAAGTCTATTTGGCTTTGTAGCAGTTAATTTAAAACCACTTACAGTCATGATATTGTGAAGGAAGCTTCATTTATTATTTGAATGTTCTTTTGTGAGATCAATACTTAAATCTCCTGCAATAATACAATTGTTACTAATATAATTGGAGGCTAGAATTCTATCGCTGGTGGTCGAGAAATGCCTAAAATTGAATACTGGGTGTTATGAATAAACATTTCAATTGCAAATGTTTCTGAATTATTGTTTACGTTTGTCAGATCTTCGATCTTTAGTTTGAGTCTACAAATATACTTACACTTCCTCCCCTATTGTTAACTCTACAGACATGGCAGCTTGTGTACCCTAGAATGTTAAAAAAAGATATTATTTTCACTTAACCAGGTTTCAGTGAATTTATGTTTTAATAATTTTAGGTTAGCTGTCAATTCGTCAAAGGGGCTTGGTAGACTGCAAATATTTAAGTTTAGGAAAAATTCAGGTTGTCATTGTTGTATTTCTTGTTTGAAAAGTTGTCTACTGAGATATAGTCAGAGTTTACGTTTTCAGATTGACTAATTTTATTTACAGTATTGAAAGTATTTAAAGTGTTGATCATGATGTCATTGTACAATTTTATTGTATTTTATTATATATAATTCGAAGACTTAGTGTCCGGACTTAAGAGCGTGACTTCCTCTCGTTGTTTTCTTCGACAAGTTACTAATTAAAAATCGTCCAAGGACGCTATTTCAAACTCCATTCTAATACAGATCATCCTTTATACATATACTCCAGATCTCGTGATCATCCCCGGAAACAAATTCTTTTCCTCCAATTTGTCTGCAATTTTGAAATGCAATTCTACCAATTTATTTGCAACCAAATAATAAAGTTTAAAGTTCAAAGTTGAGAAAATGCGAGAATTTTTTATTTATTTTCGCCTTAAAATGATATTCATAATCTTCGTAATTACGGAGAGGTGAGACGCCAAAGTTATAAAGGTAATTTTAATTACATACAAAAATTATCCCTACTTTAATTCAACGAAATTAATTTTAATTGCATTCTAATTTAATATAGGATGATGAAGAAAAATATAATGCAGAAAAATATTCTGTATTCTCTTTTATTTAATATTCGCCAATCAAAGTACAGTGAAACTTCTATAATTCAGTATTCTATAATTCGGAATTTGCTTTATTTCAGCTAGTTTGAGCGGTGCCGAAATATATTTTTAATTCGGCATCGGTGCCGAATTATAACAAATAATTCCCAACTTTGTATCAATGTACTTCTTCAAAACCGCTGCCGACCACTGTTAAACTTCCCCTGAATGACGCCACCCTGGATGACGTTATTTTATGGTGAGTACACTTTGTTGTAGTTGTTTGTTATTTATAGACATTTTAAACATGTATTGCTCATAATTCGGAATTTACATAATTCGGCAGGGCTAGAGCCTTTATTGTGCTGAATTATTGAGCTATATATATATATATATATATATATACACATGTGTGTGTGTGTGTGTAATTTTTCTCAAATGCGATATTGCAAAAATGGCAGTAATATACTGTATAATATATATATATATATATATATATATATATATATATATATATATATATATATATATATATATATATATATATATATATATATTACAGAACAATTGGAACTAATGACTGGCAATTCGCCATGCAGGAGGTAAACGATAAAATATACGAGTATAGTATCAAATATGAGCTAAGTAAAAGGTGGCCACTTTCTTTTTGGGACACCTTACACACACACACACACACACACACACACACACACACACACACACATATATATATATATATTATATATAAATAAACTGTATCCCAAAAGAAAGTGGCCACCTTTTACACCAGGCTAACCAAACCCCAATTCCAACAAAAACTAAATATATTAAACCCTTTATATTGTCTTTAAAATGAGGGGTAGTTTATTTTAATCTAATAAGTAGTCTTTTTACAAATTCAGCTTCAATAACAGTAGTTAAAGAATAAATTGACAAGGAGGGTAATTAGAGACTTAGGTGAACATTAAAGAAGTTTACAATAGACAAAATCAAATTGAATAAAACATTAACACAGGAAGTGTTCAATGTGTCTTCCATTATTATCTTTTACCAACTGTAGCCTTCTGCGCCATTGGGGATGATTAATTGACAAAGTTTACAGACAAAATATTAAAGATATCAATCAACTACAAGATGACATTTTAACAGCATGGAATGAGCTCGATCAAGATATCAGTTCTGTAGGCGTTCGCCAGTGGTGTACGAGGCTACAATTGGTCACTGTGCCAAGGGCAGTGTCAGTACCAAAGGGTGGGGGTGCCATCACCCCCAACAAAAGTAGAAAATTGAATATAGAGTAACCTAACCTAACTTAAACTTGAAAATAAAAAATTATATGTAATATATATATATATATATAATTATATATATATATATATATATACACACATATGTGTGTGTTTGTGTGACGTCATTTTATGAACTTTAGCGGCCAACATTCCACTCTGACTTAATATTGATATTACACCATCGGAAGTCGAACCCCCGACCTCAATCTTTATAGTACAATATTTTGTTTATGCACCATCTGGAGTCGAACCCCCTACCTCAAATCTAACCTATAAACTAACCTTGAATATAAATAGATAAAATTATATATATATACCGGTATATATATATATATATATATATATATATATATATATATATAACGTAAAGAACGACGCTTGTATAGGAGATATTCCGCGCAAGACGAGAGAGAGAGAACGAAACAAATTAAAAAATGAGGTAACCACCCGGGAATCGAACCCGGGATCTTCCGATTGCCGGTCAGATATGATAACCACTACACCATGGGCCTCACTCTTCCAAATGTCGTAATTCTTCTACATACTCGCAGAAACCAATGCCCCAAGGGGAATGCGCGGAATATCTCCTATACAAGCGTCGTTCTTTACGTTAATTATACTGCGTGTTTGCAGTTAAATGTATATAATGTTACGGCATGCGGGAGGTGCCCCCTTGGGGCATTGGTTTCTGCGAGTATGTAGAAGAATTACGACATTTGGAAGAGTGAGGCCCATGGTGTAGTGGTTATCATATCTGACCGGCAATCGGAAGATCCCGGGTTCGATTCCCGGGTGGTTACCTCATTTTTTCATTTGTTTCGTTCTCTCTCTCTCGTCTTGCGAGGAATATCTCCTATACAAGCGTCGTTCTTTACGTTAATTATACTGCGTGTTTGCAGTTAAATGTGTGTATATATATATATATACACACAAACTCAGAATGGTCCCCTGAGAAACTTATATGTTAAACACAGACCGTGCATGGAACAAGGAACTCTTCTGGGAAAATTAAATCCACTATAGTCCGAATAAGTAATGGTAAATGACAAATACCAAAGTTTTTCTTTTTCATGATGCTAACCCGACGTGGGCAACGGGTCTCTCGCAAAGAGGTCCCATAAATATATTTTTTGGGGGGGTCTCGTTTGTAGGATTTGGTGTAGGGTAGGGTGGCATTATTACCGTTTTTCTTCTCCTATACCTCGCAACCATTTATGCATGATGGCTCAGGTGCCATGCACAGAAAAATACATGCCATTGAATGACCCTTCCCGCTTCTGTGTACGCGTTACCGATGGACGAGGTCACATCCGCAAGTTTTCTTAATTAGTTACATTCTCAAAGTCTTGTATAATACATCCAACTGTTTTTGAAAATAATACCCACATGCAAATATTAATTGAGCTCAGAAGATAGTATTATAATTTGAATCAATGTTTAATTGCTGAATAGCGGATACCCTGACGCTTCAACTTTGTCTTTCAGTGATTACCTACTCCCCCACTTCATGTGTTTTGTGGGTGGAGCTGAACCCTCAATAATCGGTCTTTAAATTTTTCTGAGCCCATCAAAATATATTTTGTGCTTTGGAAAACCAAATAAAAATTATTTCAATTCCTTCCATCATACAAGTTAAGATTCTTTTATCTCCTCGACCGTCGAAATCAGCCTTTCAGAAATACAAAATTTACGAAATAAACATTACAATTTTTGCTCTTGTATATCATCAGCTCAAGTAAATGTTTTCCAAATATAAATTCCAAGTTTGTAATACATTTCATTACTGATTTCATTGCCATTTACCGGACACGTTGTAAAATCCCTTTACATTACAACATTGATAAAGGTATGAGGAGAATTTTCGTTTTATATATATATATATATATATATATATATATATATATATATATATATATATAGTCGATTCCGCTTAATTGGGACACAAAGGGACTCGTGTGTTTTGTCCAATAAAGCTGCTGGCCCAATTAAACAAACCTGTTTTCTCTTGGGAAAAAATAAAACTATAAAAGATAAACATTTATTTAATAAAAAACACTGTTTTTATTGAGTCATGGTATGTGTATTCATATTACAAAGGACCATAAAAATGAAGTACGCACATTTTTGTCATCCATAAACGAGCAATAAGGTTATTATCTGATGCTCATTTCCTTGATCACTCTAGTGCATTATTTAAAGAGTTAAACCTACTAAAGCTCAATGATATAACCAAACTGGCGCATTTTATTTTTATTACGAGTGTAAGAACAAAATCATTAATTTACAATGGGTGAATAGATATTTTGTAACTCATGAAAAACTCCACTCGTATCAAACCAGAAATAGATCAAAGCTTGTTATACCTCAATTTAGATTGTCTTCATTTCAAAAACTACCCATTTTCATTGGATTGAAACTACGGAATGACTTAAATGCCGATATAAAAAATATTGTGATTGTAAATTTGTTTAAAACCAAGTTGAAATCCCGATTAATAATGGCATACTAACAAAAATCTAGGATTACTGTCCATTACTATTGTTTACTAATTATTAATTTCTCGTGTGTAATCTAGTATTAAAAACACATTTCTTGGGATTGTTTAGTTCTTATCTCTCATGTATAATATTGGTTTCTTTGTATGGTATTGGTATAGAGGTGACTTTGTATTTGTCATGTCAGTACAGTAGTGATAATTTAAGATTAATAAATGTTTTAATTATTAATAATACTTATGTATTTATTTATTTATTTATTATTAATTAACAACAAGTAGCTGTTTATTTTTAATAAGAGCGCAGTAAGCCTAAAGCTTAAAGGCCAAATTAAATAAAAATAAATAGTCGAGCTTCACAATTATTCATGTCATTGTAAATTGAAACGAATGTATTTATTTTATTATTAATAAAGGTTATTCAATTCAATTCAATTTATTGCGAGAAAAAATTTATCTAAAGTGGATTGTTTCAAAGGCTTTACTGATTGTGAACAAACAAAATCACTGCCTACATCTAAAGCAGATTGAGGACACCCTGTTCATTCCTTCTTACATGAAATATTTTTGTGAGGCATTTATGCGCACTTTAGCCTCTGTATTCGTTATTTTTCGAGGCTCAGGTTCGTCGTCATCGTTGCTGTCTGGATCTGGATCTCTTTGAAGACGCTTTGCTGCTCTTTGCTCTATAATGCTCTTGTCACAATCGTCATAACCGGCGTAGCACCTCACGTCATCGTCAATGGCGTCAAAAACTTCTTGATTAATAACACCTGGTAATGTAGTCACAGCTTCTTCATTGTCTGTTGAATCTGCCGCTAAATTGGACTTTGTGAAACTACAATGATGAAAGCAGTTTTGAATTGTTTGTGGGTTTATTCCTCGCCAGTTGCGACTGATAAACTGTATAGCCTGAAAATTTTTTATTTTTGCACTCACTTCTTTAGCTGTTGATGTTGGGGTCAGGAGATTTGCTTCAATCGATTCCAGAGTGCATGCAACCAATTCTTTCCTAAAGGCTACTTTCAAATTCTTGAATATTCCCTGATCCATAGGTTGAGTCAGTGATGTTGTGTTAGGCGGCAAAAATTCCAACCTGATGCTCTTCAGACAATCCAGAGGTCGATGAGTTGGACAGTTGTCCACAAACAGTAAAACATTTCGTTTCTTTCGCTGTAAAGCTGTATCCCATACCTTTAGCCATTTTGTAAACAAAGATTCGGTTATCCAAGCACTTTTGTTAGCACGATAAGTGACTGGCAAGCTTTCCATATTTAAACCTTTGAAGCACGGTGGCTGGATTTCTCGATGGAAAGGAAGACATAACATCAAATTCAAAAGAGCTCAAGGAGAGAAAAAAACTGCTGACGCAGAGTTGACCGATCAGTGGAGGTTGAACGTACTGCCTGATCTGCTAATTAAGTTTTCGGCTGATGACATTTACAACGCTGACGAAACTGGTCTTTTTTTAATTGAGCCACACCTGATGGTTCGCTGTGCTACAAACACGAAGAGATTTCTGGCTATAAAAAGGCTATGGATCGTGTGACTGTGCTGTGTTGTGCTAAAATGTCAGGAACTGACAAGCTAAAACTTTTAGTGATTGGGAAGATTCTGAATCCGCCCGTTGCTTTGAAATCGTCATTACCTACCTTGTGAGCAAAATCTTCTGCTTTGCTTTTAAGCACTGGACCACTCACATGTACACCACGTGCTATTACAATAGAGAACCACTGATTAAGAGCATCATCCATTTCCGGATCTTTCCCATCTCGCTTTCTTTTCTTGGAAGTGCCAAGCTGGTGTTGACTCAGACCATTCTTGACGTAGCTGCTCCTGTTGTTAAGCAATCTCCATATATATTATATATATATATATATATATATATATATATATATATGTGTGTGTGTGTGTGTGTGTGTGTGTGTGTGTAAAAAGAAGTGTAAAAATGATAATTCTAACATTCATTTTTACGTATAAAGTCCAAACTCGCGTGACACTCTAACTGTATATACTGTAAAATGCAAGTTTGAAAAAATAATGTAAATTTTCTCTATTTTATTTTTGCTAAGTAATTGATGAATTATTTCTTTTTTTAAATTACCTAATTATTTTTTAGATTAAGCTTAATTATGTAATCGTGTTAAATTCTGCAATGTTAATTTTTTTGTGTATTTTCTTACATCATCACAGATGAAGTCATATCGTGAATCAGCATTTAATTTTAAATTTTAAACATTTAATTTTAATACGATGCATATCTTAAATCCCATTTTTAGTTGCCAGCAAGATCCACATAATATGGATTAAGTTAGCAAAAGAATTCAACCTATAAAGAATCGAAAAAAAAACCAAGTCAATATTAAATAATAATGACGTCATCAATTAAATCATGTATAAACCATGAAATATTTCTGAAATATTTCGCTGTATTAATACTTATGAGCATCATATATATATATATATATATATATATATATATATATATATATATATATCAGCGAAGTTAAGCGACATTGGGTCTGGGTAGTAGTTGGATGGGAGACCGTCCTCTGCGCCCAAATTATGTAGCGACCCGTGATTCGGATCCCACGTATAGCTGTAGGTCCCCTCCGTCATATGACCTTAGATGTTGCGAAGGAGGTTAAACAACCCCAATTAAAAAAAAAATATGATCTTTGTCTTCTCCTTTGAACCCTGTCTTCTCCAGAGAACTTAGTTTTAGAATAAAAAAAATAATTTCTCTGATACACTACAAGAAGAATGGGGAATCACTAATCACCTAGTAAGTATTCACAGAATCCTCCGATCCGTTACAAGAAGAAATCGGAGTGTAGTATCATAGAACTATTCCAAGTCCCTTCACGGTACCAGCTACTCCAGAGTGAGAAATCCGTTGCTGGCACCTAACCGGAACCCCCGTCAACACCGAGCCACCCAAGAACAAAGCAGCAGCTTATATTCAACGTTACCGTGAACATAATGGGATACAACTTGAGCGGGAACATATTGCGCGGAACCGTGGCAAGCGCTTTAGTGCAAAGCTTTATTTGAACAGTCTTTGGGACAGGTTTGCACAGAACACCGACAAGGAGAACGTGCGCTTAACTCGTAGTTTTGACGAAATATGAAGTTCCTGAAATTGCACACGTAGGAAATATGTACATAATACGTTCCAATAGGACCGAGTTGGCTACAGACACATCCCGCTTCACAAACATCCCTGTGGCTAGTTTTAAGATGGATTACAGACACATCAAGCTTTAGGGGCTAATGCATTCTCCGGGTCGACGGGCCCTGTATTCCAATACCGACAGTGTGATGTACGGCGAAAGAAGGCGAATGTATTCCTCCTATAAGTGAGTTCCTCGATGAACTCAGTGACGAGATCAAGGACGAGTATCGGGAAAAAGCTTACGCTGACTCATCTGTTTCAACCGACCCAAAAACTTACGGAATACGTGTGAGGATCGGGGAAGATTTTAAGTACATTGTGAAGGCGAAGGGTATCACTTTAAACCCAGCAAACCGTCAAATCATAAACTTCAACTCTCTTAAAGATCTGATGAGTGTTAAAAGTCTTTAATAAATGTTTAATATATTGGCAGTACTCAATAGACAAAATGAATTTATTCTATTTTTTCTAACTCCTGACAAGATATTCTAATATTATGGTATGTCACTATGCATTAACTTTTCACTATACAATAAGGTTTTTGCTATATTTTAATTTTTTCAAAACTGGCACACAGGTTTTTTTTTATCATAATGACGCCACAGATACTCGATATTTCTCATAAAGGTGTATAACTTAAAGGTATTATCAGCTCATGAGCGCATTTGAAACAGTATTCTATTTTTCAGTTCAGAGAGAGAGAGAGAGAGAGAGAGAGGGAGAGAGAGAGAGAGAGAGAGAGAGAGAGAGAGAGACCTTCTTTTATGTGACTCAGCATTCATAAATGCAATAATATTATTTGGAGCGACTTTTGACCCTTCCTCCCTTTTTATCCCAATTAATGCTTGAGTAACACCTCTTCGAGCGTAAACTCATTTTTCTTCTCTTGAAGAGAAATTTCTCATTCAGACGAATAGATTAAAAGTTAAAACCGGAAAATACCACTATGATATTTTCATTACTTTCTTCTTGTTTTCGGTATACTCACTCAGAACTATGTTGTAGCTTTAATACTAACCGTAGGTAAACTGGATCTTAAGCTTACCTTACCACACACACACACGCACACACGCACACATACACACACCCATCCACACAATTATTTACACTCTTGTAAAACAAAATTTTTGGACGTAGTTCAAGTTCATCTAACGCCTTCTAAACCTTTTATCCGGTTTCTGCAAGCAATTTCCGTGTTTTTCAAGTCTTAATTAGGATTCATTGTGTACGTTCGTGTCATACAAGGACGTCAGCTTTAATATTGACTGTAGTTTTCGTGTTCGTGATGCTCCCTTTCCTTTAATGGCATTTCATCTTCTTCTTAATTGACACCAATTAAAAACAATTAAAATTTGTTAAATGAATCTTAACAAGCGCCTCAGCACGACATCCTTAATTAAATAAAAATTATACTGTATATATATATTATATATATATATATATATATATATATATATATATATGAGAATATGCGTAAACGAAGGGTTCAGAATGTATGATGATGTACAGTCTCGGGGGAAAAATTTCTATAAAGCATATAAAAATTACTAATTGATTATGGATTAGGTATTGTTTTTGAAATTTTATTAGCGTTACCAAAAATAATGAGATATGTAGAAAAAACACACAATATCGCCAATTAGCTATTTCTTTTTTTCCTGCTTTTTTAAGCATTGTTTGTAGGCGAAGTTTTTACTGAAACTGTACACAAATATTTTGTATCGAGGGACACAATTCAAGCATCCAATGTAAAATTAATGAATTTACAACACCCTTTTAGTAACAATAGTAATTCATACTGAGCTTCTTTATAGTGTATAATCAGACATCGCATGAATCATTATAAAATGGTTTAAAAATACAGGGTGTCCATAAATATCTTTAAAAATTCAGTTGAAATTGAATTCGTAAAGACAATTTATGGATACCCTGTAGATTCTCCGCTACCCGAACAACAGTTTATGCTTTGACATTAACCAGTGAAGGTAATTCACGTCATCTATACTATTCTACTTTGTAATAAGAAGTCACTGAGTACAGGTTCTGCTGTTCTCGCTGGATAGCGGAAAGGAATTGCAAATTGAGTGAAACTCGTATTCCCATTTGCATGTAAAGTAAAGAAGGCTTAACTGAAAGATAAATAACAAAAATGCTCGGAATATTCAAGAAAGAATTTCATTACACTCTACAGAAAGGAAGCAACTTACAGGAACAAACACAGACAGAAGACGAACAGGAAGGAAAATAATAACATGAAAGGCTGAAGGCCAGTATATGAAGTTGATAAGCAGTCGAAACGGAAGCTTTACAGATCCTGAAATACGAAAGCCGCATTCCTAACAATTTGCAACAGTAAAAGAAAGTTGTATAGACGGAAAAAAGGCCTTTGAGTGTTCAGATAAGGCAAAAAACATATAGTGGACAAAATTTCGTGAAAACTGGGATTCTAAAGATTACAAGAAAGCACTAAGGACAAATGAATCCAAGTTCGACCTATCTGGGACCGAGCGACGTGTGTTTGTTCGTAGGCGAAGTAAAGAATGTTAATAAAGTGAGCAGTGCATAAATGTGTACGGTAAAGTACAGTATGGTAAGGGCTGTGTAAAGATTTTGGGTTATTTTGGGGCGAATCAAATCGATAATTTACGCAGAATCAAGGAGACAGTGGGCAAAAGGAACTATCATAAAATGCTTCAGAGGCACGCCATCCCATCCGACATTCAACCCGACCCAAACATTCAACCACGACGTCCCATTGCTTACTCATGGCTTATACAGTCATCCGTCTTCCATGAATATTGACAGCGAAAATTCTAGAATTCAGAAATGCCAACAGTCTCTAATCAGTAAACATCCAACTACTGATCAAAATTTTAAATTCTTCAAGCCTGAGGTGGGTACACAAAGTATTAAATAATTTTGGGAGCTATTGAAGAATAGGGACCCCAGCCTTCTTTAGTTAGGCTTATAAGGCTAACTAACAAAAATATCACGACCTAACCTAACCAATCGTTAGGTTAACTGTACGCCCTTGACGATTGGTTAGTCTAGGTCATGATATTTTCGTTAGTTAGCCTTATAAAGCTAATTAAAGAAGGCTGGGGTTCCTATTCTTCAATAGCTCCTAATTTTGTAAATAAATGTACGAAAACTTTTGCATTTTAACTCCTTTTTTATTTTCTTCAAATTCTTTGATGTTTTACATTATATGATGGAATTAAACTAATTTTTCATTTGTTAAATTATCCCGAGTGGTAAATTTTTCATAACTATCGCTATGCATGGTACAAAAGACCAGGACGATTATAACCGAAATATTTCTCTGTATTAATACTTATGAGCATCACTATATATATATATATATATATATATATATATATATAAGCGAAGTTAAGCGACATTGGGTCTGGGTAGTAGTTGGATGGGAGACCGTTCTCTGCGCCCAGATTATGTAGCAACCAGTGGTTCGGATCCCACGTATAGCTGTAGGTCCCTTCCGTCATATGACCTTAGATGTTGCGAAGGAGGTTAAACAACCCCAATTAAAATATATATATACAGTATATATATATATATATATATCGTACTTTTTTATTTCTACCGCAAACGCTTTAATAAACTAAATGTACATTATCATTGTCATTATAAATTATCATTACCATATACAGTATGTTGGTGTTGTCGCTACTTTTTCTTTTTCTTTTCTTTTTTTCTTTTTGTAGTGTGAATAGCTGTGAATAGTTTTTCTTATTACTTGTTTCGGTACGGGTCTTATTTTTAGTTCTCTTTCAGTCATAATTTTTAGTTTTTTAATTTATTATTGTTTGATTTATCTTATCGTTTATTACCTTCAACAATATTATGCTATTTTATGGGATTTATATCTTACCAATAAAGCTTATCATTATCATTATCTTTCTACAGTAAGATAATTTTTGAAATAAGATATTTTCTTTTGTCTAAATAATATAAAATAAATATGAATATTTCAAGACAAAAAAAAAAAAAGAAGTTTTTAAATGAAATAAAAAGTTTTGTATGATTAATATTTTTCTGCCTAAAAAGAAAAAAAAATTATAAAATTTTTGAGTTTGATTTTCAGAAACGAATCATTTAACATCAATTACTAAACTTTAATCTACTCAAAAAACCTTTTTTTTTAATATTTTGGAAAAATATTTGTCCAATTTAATTAAATAAAAAAGTTTTAAATGAACGACGTACCGTGCAAAAACATTTTTAGCCATTTTGTTATAAATTAAAATTTAACTGAATTATATTTAAAATAATTTGGTTTTCAGTAAACACGTAAAATGTTTTCTTTTGAATTGATCATGTTTAATAGGGTCGAACCCAATTTTACGAATTTTTATTTTTATGTTGAATTTTTTCTATTTATTTAATTCTTTAACCTAACTATACGATACAGTGTACGTGCAAATTACGAATACAGACACAAATTTGTGCAATTTTATACCGTTACGGGAACTGAACTATTTCCTGTGCAATATTTACTCTTAATGTACAGTGCTTACAAGAAGTCTCACGCCTCTGTCTCGTCCCAAGTGCAAGTTACGTTAACACCTCCACATAAACTACCCTGGACTAAAATAACATGTAAAGCCCTTACCCAGAAACCATTTAAAAGGTGTGATTTAAAAGCTCTCTCTCTCTCTCTCTCTCTCTCTCTCTCTCTCTCTGATCACACCGCATCCCATCAGAGGTCTTCAGCAGGGGCATCGGCAATGTATCCATATAACGTTAATAATAACCGAAACTCGGGGAAAATATACTCTCTGCCTTCCGCTCTATCCCAAATCCTTTTCTTTTAGTAACCTCTTAATACAAACTAATCTATCATATTTTGAGACTTTTTAACTCTGGTAGGAATCAATTCCATTCTTATAGTGTAAGAGATACTTAAATTCATGTGTGTATTATGCCATATGATGTGCGTAATAAATAATCATTTTTAAATAGTTGGAGCGTTCAAGGTCATCTGTAATAATCTATACACTACCCCTCAAGCCCACTCTCAACGCTTAGATTCCCCTAAGACACAGGCGTCTTCAAGTAACATGAATGCGTAGAGATCTAAGGTGTTAGATTCCATATTATATAATTTATGTGCTAGGTTTAAGAACGCTGGCATTGAAGGATGGAAGGAAGGGACAGTAAAAGCGATAATAGGTTTAATGAAGGAAGTGGAATGAGGATGGAGGTAAGCGTTGCTATGTCTAGGGAAACGAGGTTGGGTGGGGAATTACGAAGGGAGGAGGAAAGGGAGAGATGGGGCTAAAATGAACGCTGGGATGTGTTAAGGGAGAGGAGAGAAATTCATATGAAATGCTAAACACAAACTCAAATATTTATTTTAATGCCCTAGACCTAGAAAGACAAAGAGCAAAATACCTTAAACTAACAATGAATTGGCAGAAACAGAAGAGTCTGGTCTTAGACGTACGGATAGGTTTAACGTATGTGGCTAGAGGCCGCCACTCAGAATTACCACTACTACCTAAGTCATAATAAGGTTATTTACTATGACAGAGTAGTCATGAGTAGTTATGGAAATAAAATATGATTATACTGTTGATGGCTGACTATATTCAGTTGGGGTATAAACTATTGCTGACAGTCTTTGGATCCTTGGCTTTTAAGACGAATTTTTTATGCATATGTTCAACAAAATACGAAATTGGCTGATTATTATTACCATTCGAAGGGTTGGTACCTTTCACAACCGAAATCAGTTTCAGAAGGGGTGCATGGTATCCTCATTTCCTTTATCGTCCCAGCACGCTTCACATAAGCCATTTACACAAAGATAGAAAGGCCGTCTGTGCACCACGAGACGACCCAGGCAATGCGGGGAGCAATGGTGACATTGCATGAATATGATGTGCCAATAAGAGAAATATCAAGACGTCTAGACGTTCATCGAAGCACTGTGGAACGGTGGATTCATCGGTATGAAGCAGAAAACTCAATCGCTACTTTGCCGAGGTCTGGTCCTCCGCGTTCAACATCTTAAGAGGAAGATGCTGCGATTGTTAATCATGCCAGAGAGCATCCGTTTGTTCCAGCGACGCATATTTACAGACAACTGAACCTTCGTTGTAGCGTAAATACAGTGAACGACAGACTTCACGAGGCAGGGTATTTTTCTCGCCGTCCAGCTATAAAACCTGCATTGACGATTGAGCATAAAGAGGCGCGGATGGGATTTGCCTTGCAATACTTGCCGCAGGAGGAAGAATTCTGGAGAAAAAGTTGTGTACTGTGACGAAAAAACATTTTCAACAGATAGTCATCGTTCCCTGCATTGTTGGAGGCAGCGCGGAAAATGCTATGAAGAAGGAAATGTTTTCCCGAGCAAACGTAGTGGTCACATCAATCTCGGTGTGTGGGGCTGGATGTTTGGCTATGGTGTCGGAGAATTGACTCAAGTAGATGGACGCTTTACTGGACAGCAATATTGCCAGATACTGGAAGAGGTGCTGCTACCCAGTGTTCGGGCGTATCTGGTTCCAGCGCCGGAACCATTTTACTTAATGGAAGATAACAGTCCCATTCATAGGAGTAACGTTGTGAGAGCGTAAGATCACCCAGAGATTATTAATCTAATTCTGCCACCACGTTCTCCTGATATGAATCCGATTGAAAATCTTTGGCCAATAATGATTAACGAATGGGAGCAACGCAATGAAAGAACATTTGAAGCACTTTTAGCTCACACGAGGAATAGTTGGGAGAGCTTACGCCGAACACCAAACATTCCCTACAATCTGACCTCTTCTATGCCGCAACGATTGCAAGAAATTATTGATGCAGGAAGCAAACGAAATACTGATGTTAAAGCCATGACGTAAATCTGTATCGAATATATATTTATGTTGATATAGAATTTTATTATATTTTTATGTTTGACATCTATAAAAGTATATATTGTGACCATGAAAGAACTTTACTTATCCTTAGTTAGAATCTTTTCTTGCAATGTCTACGCTCGTGGAGATGATAATATATGCATTGTTGAAACAAACTATGAGAAGGTAATAGTTTCAGGAAAAAAAATAAAAACTGGCAACATCGAGGCCATCACATGTTTATGGGAATTGTCATATGATATGCTACCAATAAACTCTTATATACTACCGTACTATATACAGTATACTATATTACGTAATAATTACGATGAACAAATCAAATGCAAATTTCTCTGATTCACAGCCCACCAGTCTTGCTTTAGACTAGTGACTTTCATAAGATGGAATAGGTTTAACGTAGTTCGCTTAATAGGTTACCACTTAAAACAATGGTAAACTATCTATTAGTGAGACGACCGTGACTTCCTCGAAATGCGAGCGCGTGAGAGGTTCACTGAGGAATTTGGTCATTAGATTCTTCACGTAGGATATGTATCACAAACAACAATAATGACAACAATTCCTAATAATTACTTAATAGCAATCATTGCATTTGAGCAAATAATTTAGACCTGCGTCAAAATAACAGGTATCATGCCATGATTTGGAATATTTGCCGAATTAGTCGTTCTCTATAGTCTACAGTATATATTGAGACGGTATAATGTAATGCCCAGCTAATATTATGATGACTAGGATTGCTCCATAACCATCCCAACATCCCGAAACTTGGTCATTCTGCTTCTTAATCATTTGTATTTTAAACACTAAAATGTAGCAGAAGTGACGTAATAATGGACATCATTGATTGGGTTAGAGCAGTTATGTGCACCAATCTGAACACACCTCCGCTGCCATAAGGACTGCCCATTTTATACCGAACAGACGAGCTTGGGACGAGACAGAGGCGTGAGACTTCTTGTAAGCACTGTACAGAGTGCCTTTGTCACTACGTCATCTAGAGTTGTGGCTACATTTGACAAACTTTCCATTTATCGTTATTTTTCTTTATTCACTGTTATTAAATAATAAAAAAAAAAATAGATTTTATATAAATTTTAGCAGTTTCTCTGATAAATATAACCCAAATACTCAATAAACTGATGCAAGAGCGATAAATTTTTGAAAATTATTTAGGAAAGCACCCGGTATATAGACATTAATTATCTTAAATAAAAATAAAATGGCCTGACATTTTAGAGTCGTAATAAAACTGAATTTAAAAGTTATTTTCAGTATTAACCCTCAACCACTATCTTAATTTCTTGGTCACAAAAAATTTAAATGAGTGGGGGGTCCTTACTGACCCCGCGATAGTGGTTGAGTGTTAATATTAAACTAAGTTACGGCCGAATTTGCAACAAAATTTTAAAGAACATTATATGCGCATTTTGTTGAGAGACTTTAAGCAATTGGGATTATTGTATTGAATACAAGGTGTTCAATAAAAAAAGCAACCAATTGAAGAATACGTATATCATTGTAACGGAACCCTTTTCTTTTCTATTTGGGTTGCGTTTCTTTTTGAACACCCTGTATAATGCACATTTCCCTCAATAAGAGTCGTTTTTTCTATCTGAAGAAAGTACGAGTATATTTTCCCTGATGAGTAACGAAGTAGTTTAATCTGAAATGATAATAATGATAATTAAAGTGTAATTTTGCTCTCTGGAGGTCACTTTTTCAGTATATAAAAATTTTATTAGATAAATAAAAGATTATCGTAGATTTCTCTTTCCTATCTACATTAACACTAGCTAATACTAATTTTTTTAATAATATTTTCTTATTAATAATAATAATAATATTCTTTGGTTAAGAGAGATTAAATATCAACGATTAGTTTCAAAAGAGTAAAATACGATTTTTTTTATATTAAAAATGTACAATTTTATTTGATTTTAATATTTTGGTTTGATTTCCTTTTTTTTTTTTTTAAGATGAAAAAATTATATTTGCATTTTTAAAACTTTATACTTTGAAGGTAAAACAACTGTTGTGGGTCTTTATTTTCTGGTGCGTTTTTTACCCAGGTGGGCTTAACCCTTTATCGCCCGGAGGTTCCTTTCCGAGACTGAACAAAATCGTTTGCCGTTAGCCAGAACAAAATCAGTAAAGTAACACTGTGCAGTAAAGGGTTAACTAACTCTCAGCCCAACGGTGAAGGTACTTTACTTGATTTATGAAAGTTATTAATTTGGTCATGATATAGGTTATTAAAGTAACTGTTATATTTTGCTTAATATTTTTATGTCATTATCTTACTAATAATAATTTAACCGCTGAAACCTATTTCAACTTAATAAATTGTACATTTATTGAAATATAAACTTATGCTTATATTTTAGGTTTGTACTTTATAGCCTGAAAAACATTAGACATCAGAGTAAAACAGCATAAATATGCAGACAGTACGGCAAATAATTCTAACGCACTTTTTAACCATATGCGTAGATATAACCAAAGTATTAATTAAGAGAATTCTAAAATTCTTGTTAAAAATAAGAGCATAACTAAAAAGAACATTCTGAAATGTGCTTTCATGTACTTCATAAATAATTTGAATAATACCTCGGGAACGTATAAAATGGACACATCTTGTTAAAATACCTTTTTTCCCTTAATTAGTACTTGTTAAGATTTTGCTATTCATTCATTCCTAACTATTTTGTTTACGCTGTACAGATATATATATTTTTGGTTTCTCGTC
>JAJOZX010002135.1:625000-687500 GCA_023014485.1 Bathynomus jamesi | reverse complement strand
TATATTTTGAAGGTTTCCATCTTGCTGCACCAAAAATAGTCAAGCGCCATATTTGTTGTTTACAATTTTTTTTTAATTCTATTATTTCTAATATTTTCTCATTTTTCATTTTTTAAAGATGGAAATGAATCAAATGCGAATTGACAGTCTTAATATTAATCTACCAAATTCGTTGTTTGCCATTTTGTTTTATTTTTATTTATTTTTGTTTTCTATTGTCAAAATTCAAATGAATCTGAAGGATTTTGACTGGAAAACTCTCATGCTTCTTAACGTCTCATATTCAGATCAGAATACTTTTACTACATTATTGACACTATATCCAAAATTGAACGTAAACACCCTGCTTTCCTAGTGGTTAAGATGCTGGGCTGCAAGCAGGATGTCGTGGGATCGAGTCCCAGCTCGGACTGTTGGAATTTCAGACTTCTTTGGCGGGTCGTGATTCGGATTCCACGTTAAACACGTAAGTCCAAGGTGAGGCGAAAGCCTGTCCTCCATTAGAATGAAGAATTTGGGCGGAAGTGGAAACCAAGGTAACCAGGGTAAACTTTTACGAAGTTTACCTTGATTTTCATGATTTATTTACTATTGTATTGGACTACCTCATGTAATGTACTCTTTTCCTGAATAAAGATTGTTTGTCCGTTTATTTGTTTATCCGTTTCAAAACTTTTCGTCGGTCATATATATATATATATATATATATATATATAATTTTAATTTACAAAGAATTACTGGGATTACTGTGCATACGGATTTTATTCTTTTGTTCTCCATTGTTTACATTTTAAAATTACTACCTTCCTAAATAGAATTCCCATTATATATATTTTGACATATAATATATATATATATATATATTATATATATATATATATATATATATATATATATATATACAGGGTGGGCGGAAAGTAGCTCCCTATTTTGGATTGGTAAAAAATACGTATATTATCCATTTATTTCAGAAGAAATAATATGAAAAGGTAGGCATACATGGTAGGTTTTCTCTAAAATTCAATGTGGGCTCCAACTCTTTCCACCAGCTTCTGGAGCCGCCCAGGAATGGCGTCCACTGACTTTAGCAGGAACTCCGGCGGGATGGAGGACATGACTTCCCGAATTCGGTCCTCCAGTTCTTCCAATGTCCTCGGTTTGGTGCGGTAGACTTCTTCCTTTACCCACCCCCAAAGAAAGAAGTCGCACGGTGTCAAGTCGGGGCTCCTGGCTGGCCACTGATGTGGACCACGACGACCCATCCAACGTCCAGGAAAGTGGGCATCCAACCACTCACGGACAACAAGAGCGAAGTGCTGAGCGGTACCTTGCTATGTTGCGAAACGAGGTCTGGCCGGTTGTCAGCACATGGGAGAACATCGACGATCTGATATTTATGCAAGATGGCGCCCCTCCGCACTTCGCTCTTGTTGTCCGTGAGTGGCTGGATGCCCACTTCCCTGGGCGTTGGATGGGTCGTCGTGGTCCACATCAATGGCCAGCCAGGAGCCCCGACTTGACACCGTGCGACTTCTTTCTTTGGGGGTGGGTAAAGGAAGAAGTCTACCGCACCAAACCGAGGACATTGGAAGAACTGGAGGACCGAATTCGGGAAGTCATGTCCTCCATCCCGCCGGAGTTCCTGCTAAAGTCAGTGGACGCCATTCCTGGGCGGCTCCAGAAGCTGGTGGAAAGAGTTGGAGCCCACATTGAATTTTAAAGAAAACCTACCATGTATGCCTACCTTTTCATATTATTTCTTCTGAAATAAATGGATAATATACGTATTTTTTTACCAATCCAAAATAGGGAGCTACTTTCCGCCCACCCTGTATATATCTTCGTTATCTATGGGGAAAAGTTAAAATGGTAATATCAAAAGTATTATAATGGACAACTTCATTCAACTTCCATTCACAATTTTATTGTCTGAGAAACGCATCCCAACGTGTTTTTATCCAATTTGCAGTTTTAAATCAGTGAATCTATTGTCCGATACGTCCATTAGTGTGTGACTGAAAAAGTTCTGAAATGTTGGGTTGTTGAAACGTGGAGAAGAGAGTAGAAAGAAAGTGGTTGAGATGGACCCTAACCCTTTAATGCTCAGGGGTCTTTTCTGAGACTGAATAAATTCACCTGACGTCAGCTAGAATAAAATTGGCACAGTACCGCTGGTGCTAAAGGGTTAGACTAAAGGGGCGTGCCATACTCAGCATGAAATGGCAACCGTTATTTCACACTAATGAATCAGGACCGCAAAAAAATGGTGTTTATATATATATAATATATATATATATATATATATATATACACACACACACACACTGCGTTCGCACTTACTAAGCAGATTACATTTTCTCCAATGTTTTCAAAAGTTTTTTCCCCGATTTCAATGAAATTTGTAGCAAATAATCACTATGTATAGCAGCATTGATGGTATTCATTTCGATAAAATATTTTGATAATTAAAATAATTATCTCATTTATTAAAAAATATGTAAAATATTGTGTTCCGACTTATTAAGCAAGTATTCTATTTACGGATCTAAATGGTGAAAATGGGTAAGAAGATGATTTAACATTAACTGAGAAAAGAAAAACAGTCAAGTTACTCGCTGAAAATATAAAATCCATTGAAATTGCGAAGCAGTTAGGCAGAGCTTATCGAACTGTAAACAAGTTTGTAGCGGAGGGTACCAAACTGAGGCAGCGAAGTGATAAAGGAGCTATAAGAAAAGTGACAAGGCGGCAGATATCTGTAATCAAGCGCAAATTGCAAAGCATCCATTGTCCTTAAGTAAAGAGGTTTTTGAGCAGGCTGGCATACATATACATAATGTACCAAGAACATCTCGATGTGGAATCCTCCAAACAATTGGCAAGACGTGTAAACCTACGATTCAGTCACCATTAACACCCAAGTACAAGAAGCAGCGAATTGAATGGGCGCGTCAGTAAAAACTAGAATGATACAGTAGATGTAGTACTTAACTTAATCTGACTTTACAACAACAACAACAACAACAACAACAACAACAACCTGACATATAGTTTGCCTCGACCTTTGGTCGATTTGCAAATACACTGAAAATTGAAAAAAAAAATTGCATGAACTTATTTATATCTGAGCAAGTAATTTGCTGAAAATAATAGAGAGGGTTGACAAAGTAAAGATTCACTCTCTGGGATTTTTTCCCCGTGTTTTGCTTTAATAATAAAAGTGAATAAATAATAAAATATTTATTGAATCAATATATTCGTATTTAGAATGGTGTTGTTTTCTCTTTTTCGTCAATGGTGACACACGTTCTGGCATTCCATTGATGAGTTTTGCCATTTGTTCTTGAGGACACTCATCGTGGTGTCTATTTACTTTTGTCAACGCTCCGCATACTTTGGTGAACAAGAAATGATAAAAAATATTCATATTTATTTACATTTTCACACCTTTACTGAATATAATCTTATGAATAAATTTATTTAGTACGAAAAACATTGTTACTTTGCTATTGAGGTGTAGGGCACTCATACAATGTTAATACGCAAGTGATACCAAGTTAAAAAAGCATTTTACTAAACATTAACTATTTAACTGGTTTTACTGAGTATGTACTTAAAAAATACTGAAAACAATTCAGTAAAAATTATTAATTACTGTAATATATCTAAAAAAAAAAAAATTCCTCGATGTATTTTACTCTTTAACGAGGTAGAAGCTTTCAATCAGACATTTTTTATGTAGAAAAGTTAATCCAAGTAACTCCAACTTGCAATAATGACAAATACAATGATTAACTGAAGGTCATTCTTTTTCAACCACAGATTGATGGGCTTAAGTCCTCAAATCATCTTCAAGTTCTTGAAAGAGAGAAGCAATAATATTGTTTCCGACACTGTTTGCTTCTTTTCTTGGATTTTTAGCTATTTTCCATAACGCCATATATCATAGTGAGGGATTTTAAGTGTACCTCATTTCGAGCAATAAAGAACTCCAGGAATAACTTCATGATTAGATGAGAAAATTCATCAACATTTTCAGTACATTAAGCATTTCTCTCTTACTTTATTGCTTTAGATTATGCAGTACGAGAATCATATATAGCAGGTTGGAAAACCCACTAACGCGCAATGTCATGGCAACGGGTCTGAGCTTAAAAACCGGCGAAGGCTCAAAATATTTCTATGTTTATCTTTTGAGTTTATTCGTATGTATTCTAGAGTTTTATGTACTTTTTTATATTATATACTTTATGGTGTTTATTTGCATAGGTATTTTGTGTATATTTTTACATTGTATCCTAATATCAGCCTAATTAATGAATGAAAAAGGTCATGTTTACTATCATAAAATGCGCGTTACATGAACAAAATCAAATTTCATAATATCAACGTTCGACCTTATGCAAGTATTTGGATTTGTTAACTAATTCCAGATTTTCAATGAAAATGACTAACCTAACTAACCAGACGAAGCCTATCCTAGCGTTACCTAACCGGGCATAATGTAACTAACCCAACTTAACCTAAAACTGACCTAATTTAAAACTAACTCTTTAGTATCGGAATTATGCATGTCGACATTCTGCAAATGGACTTTGTTCCGCTACCCGAAAAAAACTAATACCTAAACCTGAAACGGTTTTCGGGAAACTGAGGCTGAAAAAACCAGAATTCGTTTCGTCAATTAAACTGTCAGGGAAGGAAAATTCTTTATTAAACGCAGGTCCCATAATGAATTTAATATTCAGGTGTTTGTGATTCCAACAGTGAAAAAAAGTGGGAACGTGAAATTCATGTCATGTTGGAAAAAAGAAAGGAGTCGAAGACGTAAAAAATAGGTCGAAATTCAAGGAGTCACTCGTCCAGCCACATCCTCTCATGATGGCACAAAAAGATATTCGCAAATGTAAGACCTAGGGATAGTCCCATTCCCCCACCTCACCCCGCTGTTGATACAATTCACTGTTGGAAATAAAATAGGAGTTCATAACAGATAATTGAAGAAGTGTTTTAAAGTGGGTTTTAGTAAGTCCTTTGACATTTTGTTCAGTCTGAAAAAGGGAATCAGTGTAGATATCGGGGTTAGATTGTTTATCGATGGTACAAGGGGTTGGGGGGCGCGTCTGTTGTTATTCGCGTCGGTTCCGAGTCAACGTTCTTCGTGAAAAATGGCAACCTCCCATATTTACGCTCTCATATCAATAGTTTCTTTCAAATGAATGTTAGTGAAGAGGTTTCCTGTGTCGAAACTCGCCATACATAAGTTATTCGGATTAGTGAATTTGAATTAATCATAAGAAAAAAGTATGAATTGTCAACTGTATATTGCTTTCTATCAAGTGCGATAGAACAGGAGCCCAATGTTTAGTAAAAGTATGAGAGGATGTTTTGTATGCGGTAAAAATTGATCTCAGAGGGAGACGAAGTTTGAGTCCCTGGAAGACCGACCATACAGTATATCGAGGGATGAACCTGATGCAAAAAGTTTATTAAAAGTATCGTTATCAATTAGTTTAGGTCTTTAATTTCCCTGAGGAATCTATTTATTCGACCTTCGACTTCAAGTAGTATGGTATGCATAATTGATGTAACTTTTCAAATTTTATTACTGTCGAAAAGTGTAGTCATCATTTTTTGAACATAATTACCCCACTACCTTTATCAGATTCACTAATAATTAAAGTCTTATCAGAGGCAAGATGCTTCATTAAGGTAATATTCTTTAAAAAAATGGGGCAAAATACTTCATTAAAGTACTTTATTAAAATAAAAAAATATTCATAAAATATAGAATGAATATTTTTTCTCAAATCTACAAGATTAAAGTTTGGTAAGAATTCAAAATGTTAAAAAGTTTTACAAACCAAAGAAAATATTAACATAATTTATATACGATAGAGGGAAAAAATTCAAACCAAATGACAACAAAAATTTCAAAAGTAAAAATTCTGGAGGACTAATTGGACATAACCTTTTCAGGACCACAATCTTGTCGCTACGTTATCTGCATTAAGCAGACCTAACTTCTGTGAACGTCGCTGATCGGACAGGGAGATGATGCAAAGGTGGCCACGACGTGACTTCCTCAAATGTTTTTGTAATGTGAGAACAAAATGTGTCTAAATGTGTCTTAACTGAGAACTATTTTTACAGCGTGTATATATATTATATATTATATATATATATATAATATATGCCAGCGTCCGTAGTTGAGTGGGTAACACCCACCGTTTCCCTATGAACGAAATGAAGACACTAAAGTCGGGGATTCAAATCCAGATTATGATAATGAGTGAGAAGGGACAGAAACTGGCACATCTCTCAGGCTAACTAATGCAGCCCATTGTTCTAACTCCTATATTAAAGTATTATTGCTAGCTTCATCGGGCTTCGAACCCTCGATATCATTAATTAACGTTAAATTGTGCAGAATATCCTTCACCAAATTTTTAAATAGAAGAAAGTATTTCATTTAAATTCACGATAAATTAATATTTTATTAACAAAAGTAAAGAGTTTAATCTCGTTAATAATCACGTAGAAGTTTACTGAAACAGTAATTTGATAATATATTGACAAGAAATAATTATTTCTTGGATATTTTAAATAAAGACTGTTTGGGAGAAGACCTTCTAACATTGGCCTGTAATGAAGATTCCTTGTTAAAAGTACAACGTCGGGAGATTAGTAAATACTATATACTGTGTATATATATGTGTGTGTGTGTGTGTGTGTGTATAAATATTCAGGACACGTATTGTGTATGACTAAAATTTTTTCAAAAAAGGTTTTAGTTAAAAAACTAATAGATAAAATTAATTAAGAATTAAATTACTTAATTATGAATGAATGAATAAATAATTTTTTATTTATAAAATACAGTAAATATATTACAACTACAGTTTTTTTTGTTACAATCACTTTAATATAAAATATAGTAGACACGAAAAATGAACGAGTAATAGATTAATGTACACTTAATCCTAAATTTTTATTAGAGATTTCAACTTGTTCTAAAACAAATTTTAGTCATTGAGACGAAATTCCTCGAAAATTAAATGAGATCTCGTTTCTAAAATATGTGTATTGGTGTATTGGTACTACGACAATATATATATATATATATAATTATATATATATATATATATATATATACAGTATGTAAACATTTTTGTACTATTTTCGTTCACAAGAATTTATTTATTATTACGATTTATAGTATTTGCGTTGCAATTTAATGTATTTTTATTAACATTTCCCAAAATTGTTTGAGCATTTTCTTTTTGGCGGTAACTGTACAAAACGTAGATGAGAATTATATATGAAAATGAAAATGAAAATGAAAATGAAAAGGTTTATCGGCAGACTATAGTCCATATGACAAATATTATTAATACAATGACAGTTCATATACTAAGGATAGAAATATATGCAATTATTTAGAAATAATACTAATTATTAGAAATAATACCTTACCTTATGAACCTTATGTTGTTTCGTGCGTTGGTCTCTCTTCACACGGAGGTCAAGCTGGTGGCCCCGCCTCTAGGTCTGGCCTGGTGGAGGAGCGAGTTGCTTTCTTGCGCTCTCCACCGTACATAGCCAGGCACGCCCGGCTCATCTGGTACTGTCCTCAGCCAGGCATCCAGTCTTTTCTTGAAGACTTCAACTTTCACCCCCGTTACGTTTCTGAGGTCCTTAGGAAGCTGGTTGAAAATTCTTGGCCCCCTGACAACCAAGCTATTTTCCTTCAGGGTTGAGGAGGTCCCTTGTCGGGCCTTTAATTTGGGAACACTACACATTCTGCCTTTCCTATTTTCCAGTGTTGTTTGAAGGGTAATTGGGTTTAGTTTTAGGTTTGGTACCAGTTTTTCGATCATTTTCCATATGTAGATTATGATGTACCTCTCTCTTCTTCTTTCCAGTGAGTACAGATTTAGTTTACGTAGTCTTTCCCAGTAGTTGAGTTCTTTGCAGCCATCAATCTTGGCTGTGAAATGTCTCTGCGTTTCTTCTAGTTTATTAGTTTCTTCCTTTTTATATGGGGACGTCAAAACTGAGCAGTATTCAAGTTTTGGTATAATCAGTGTTTTTAGCAGGGGAATCATTACTGTCCTGTCCCTTCTCTTGAACGTTCTTAGAACCTGTCCGGCGACTCTTTTTGCTTTATTTATCGCTATCTGATTTTGTGTTTCGAATTTCGTATCATCTGTCATTATTATCCCGAGATCAATCGCTTTCATGCTTCTCTGAATTTCCTGTCTATCTGGAGCATAATATGCAGTCTGTTTAAGTTCTTCTTTTCTACCATATCCCAAGAGCTGAAATTTCTCGGCCTTGAATGACATGTTGTTGTCTTCTGACCATTTGTATATTTTGTTCGTGTCCCTCTGCAAGGCCTCCACGTCATGTACATCGCTGATTTTTCTGCTGATCTTTGTATCGTCTGCAAAGGATGTTACTATACTATTGCTGTTTACTCCGCTGTCTATGTCTGTTAGCATGATAATGAACAGGTATTACACACACACACATTATATATTATATATAATATAATATATATATATATATATATTATATATATATATATATATATTACACACACATATATATATATATATATATATATATATATATATATATATATATTTCTGTTTGTTTCAATTCTTCTTAATGATGAAGGAAAATGGGTTATCGGATCGTTGTTATACGTTGTTGATAAACTGAGTCTGGCCAAGCGCCAATTATTTGTTTCTTTTAAATTTCTTTATTTCTCTTTGTTTCCAGTTGTGTCCTAAATTGTGGCACACTGTGCCTTGGAGAGAAATAAATCTTGGGAGGTAAAGGATGGAACTTTCTTAACACTTGCTTCTTGGAACAGAGATACATTATACGGAGGGTTGACAAAATTAAGTAGCTATAATGATGATTGTCCTCAAGAACAAATGGCAAAGATCATCAATAGCATGCCAAAACGTGCGAAAGCAACACGATTTTAAAATATATTGATTCAGTTAATCTGTTATCTTTTATTAACTCTTAGTATCAAATAAAAAACTATGCAAAACCAAAGGTGTCTATTTACTTCTGTTAGCTCTCTCTCTCTCTCTCTCTATATATATATATATATATATATATATGCACACACACACACACACACACACACACACACACACACACGAGTGTGTATATATATACGGGTTGACCGCAGGTCGGTCCTGAACCGTCGTTCGAACTCACACAAAGTAAGTATATATATATATATATATATATATATATATATATATATATAGAGAGAGAGAGAGAGAGAGGAGAGAGAAGAGAGAGAGAGAGAGAGAGAAGAGAGAGAGAGTGAGGGCAGGAATCAAGTATATAAAATATGATAACGTAAACAAAATAAGAAGGCACTCTCAAAAATTGAAACATTTTGAAGACAAAGAAAAGCCATTACAGAAATAGTTGTTTTAAAGAAAAATCTATTTTTAAGATACAAGACAATTTCAGCTGTGGAGGTTTTTTATTTTATTTTCTGTTACTTTTTTTTTTTTTTGAAAGAGGTTTTGGGGTGTTGGGGTAAACGGGGTTACCTTAAATTTTTTGGAATCTTCGAAATGAATTGCTGTTCCTCGAAACGTTATTTTCGTCAGTGTTTATAAAAGTGTTTTAATGTTTGTAAAAGTCCTTTAAACTTTTTCTTTTAATTTACTTTTTTTTTACATCTTTTACGCGTCTTTTGTCGTCCATCATCAATGAAGTAATTTAAATGTGTCAAGATTACATTATAATTAATATGATAAATTGTTTTCGAGATGTAAACTATTTTTTTTTAAGAAAAAGCAACTGAAGAAAGACTGGCAAAATATTGTATAGTTACATCTTCACAATTCAGTCTTCCATCAAACAAAGGTTAGATTGACCATGGAGGAAAAAAGTACTGGAGGACAACAGTGACAACACCAACAGCGACAACACCAACAGCGACAACACCAACAACACCACCACCACCACCACCACCAACAACAACAACAACTAAAAACTGTTCTGGAATCAAATCCAAAATGACGACATAAACTTACTTTTCGGTACTGCTGGAGACGTCATCAGGAAATTGATGCAGGCGGCCCCTGTTCCGTGGCCGAATATTGTCACGTTGTTTGGATCGCCTCCGAAATCCGCAACATTTTCTCTAAGCCAATGAAGAGCCGCGATCTGATCCATTAATCCATAATTAGCGATGGATCTCTGATGAGGATGGTCGTTTGTGTTGAGAAAACCTGCATAACGAAACATTACATGATTAGTACCTAATAATTACTACGAAGGCTAACGTGAGCGTCAGTGACATTATTATTATTATTATTATTATTATTATATTATTATTATTTAATAATACTAATGATAGTAATATAAACTTCGTAATCTCTTTTATTTTAGTATTGTATAATTAATCATACATTTTATAATATATATATATATATATATATAATATATATATATATATATATAGTTTTATTTGAATATTTGAACAGTTTGTACACAATGGAAAATACAGAAAATGCGGTGAAAGTCTTTACGCGATGGAAAATACATTTATTTATAGAACTATGTAATAAATAAATGCCCTAAATATTCACACCTCAAATATAATTAGTTAATATAAGTAATTAATTAATTGAATTATTTAATTAATTAGTGCAATTCTCATTGGGTAGAGACTTTTCGGACACCACACACACTACACACACACATATATATATCGGCTATTGATTGATGGCGTGAAAAACGCAGTTTAATAATGAACAGAAACACCAGAGAAAAAAATAAACATCCTTCAACGTTTAATCACTACCAACGTTTCGGAATGTACTAATTCCATCTTCAGGGCTAAAATAATAAAAGACCAATTCACATACAGATGCAAAGTAGAAATTGCAAATGCAAGTTAATTAATAACAATTTAAAATAACAAAGTTACAATTATAAAAAGGTAGCTAAGAAAAATGTAAAAACATTAAAACTATCATTAAAACTATTTTAATGTTTTTACATTTTTCTTAGCTACCTTTTTAGAATTGTAACTTTGTTATTTTAAATTGTTATTAATTAACTTGCACTTGCAATTTGAACTTTGAATCTGTATGTGAATTGGTCTTTTAATATTTTAGTCCTGAAGGATGTTTATTTTTTCTCTGGTGTTCCCGTTCATTATATATATATATATAAAGGGTGATCCAGAGAAATGGGACCCAAAAGAAACCCCTGTAACTCTTAAAGTATAAGTCCTTTTATAAAATCATACGCATCATTCGAAAGAGGATAGTTACAAGTTTGTACAGGATTGTATAGGTTTTGACAATACAAGACAAGATAAGATACAAAATAAAATAAAAGTGTTAGTTAAAACTAACCCTTCAAGATGACTGCATGGACTGTGGAACAGCTGCGTTTCATAACTGAGCAATATTATGAGCATGGAAGAAGTGTAGTTTCAGCTCAAAAATCTTTCAAGACAAATTTTCAGATGTCAAAATCACCTTCTAAGAAAGTAATCCGTCGGTGTGTCAGAAATTTTTCCCTAACTGGCAGCATTGGAAAAAGAAAACCAACTGGAAGAGTGCGCACAGCAAGGATAGACGAGATCAGTAACAGAACTCATGAAATTGTACAGGATAATCCTAACATAAGCATCAGACCTGCTTCTCAGCTGTTAGGAGTTGGATATGGAACAACACACCGTATATTCAAGCAAAATTTAATGCTCTTTCCATATAAAATTCAAACATTGCAACAACTAAACGATGGAGATTTCGCACGAAGACGACAATTCTGTCAATGGATCCAACAGAAGGTAAATGACACCACCAATTTTCTAGCAACTTTGATTATGTCAGACGAAGCCCATTTCCACTTGAATGGAACTGTAAACAAACAAAATTGTCGTTTCTGGGCAACAGAAAATCCATTGAATATTACCGAAGTCCCGTTGCATAGTCAGCGTGTAACTGTTTGGTGTGGTCTTACTGCATCTCAGATCATAGGGCCGTACTTTTTCGAGGATTCCACCGGAAACACGGTCACTGTAAATGGTGATCGCTACGAAAAAATGTTGACCGATTTCATTATTCCTAAATTAAGAGATCTTTGTCTAGAAAACCACTGGTTCCAACAAGACGGAGCTACCTGCCATACCACGAGGAACTGCATGGCAGTTTTGCGTCAAACGTTTCCAGGCGAGTTAATCTCAAGATTTGGAGACGTTGAATGGCCCTCAAGGTCTCCGGATTTTTCTCCCTTAGATTATTATCTCTGGGGATATTTAAAGAGTAGGGTCTACAGAAATAACCCAACGACCTTGCAAGAATTGAAGGCCGCCATCACAAATGAGATACAGGCCATACCACCGCACACTCTTGCAAAAGTGATGCAGAACTTACAAGCGAGAACACTGGAATGCTTGGCAACTAATGGAACACATTTGAAAGGAGTCATTTTAAAAAAATAAATATTTCATAATAAACTTGTAACTCTACTCTTTCGAATGATATATAGTTTTTATGAAAGGAATTAAATATTAAGAATATTTGGCTTTTTTTATGGGTCCCATTTATCTGGATCACCCAGTATATATATATATATATATATATATATATATATATAGAGAGAGAGAGAGAGAGAGAGAGAGAGAGAGAGGCTGTTTTTCAGAACTGCAGTGCAATATGTGTATATAAAAATGCGGAAAATACACCGTAACAACTGCATGAAATATTTCTCTACACAAGACGAGATAAATGGCAAGAATGGAGCTCAGTTCCACGTTGAAACTCCTTCCCAGATTAAGGCCGATGGAAGGAAGAGCGCTTCGATTTATCATATTTCGAAGGAATATCCGCAAACATCATGGCGAGATCGTATGTTTCGTTTCGTTATTTACAGACATGCACGTTATGCATTCATTCATGGCCCGTCAACACCACTTTATCAGAAAATAATATATGATGGTTTTTTTTTGTTCTTTTTTTACTTACATTTTTGTTTTACTTTTCAGCTCAATTTCATGTGAAAATTAATTAAAAAGAGTGTGTGTGTGTGTATATATATATATGTATATATATATATATATATATATATAATATATATATATATATATATAATATATATACCTTTGTTTTAAAAAAAAAAAATTAGTTGATTATAAAAGTCAATAAATAATAGCAAATTTATTGAATCACTAAATGCAAAGGGGAAAAGAACACGATTTTAAATGTATAGAGTCAATTAATTTGTAATTATTTATTGACTTTTATAATGAGATTAAACATTTTGGAAAAAACAAAGGTGTCTCTCTCCTCTCTCTCTATATATATATATATATACACACACTGTATATATATATATATATATATATATATATATATATATATATATATATATATATAATAAACAGGACAAGAGAAAAAATAAACATCCTTCAAGGTTTAATAGTACCAACGTTTCGGAATGCACTAATTCCATCTTCAGGGCTAAAACAATAAAATGCCAAATCACATACAAAATACAAATTGCTTAATAACAATTTAGAATAAAGTTAAAAATTATAACAAGTAGCTAAGAAAATGTAAAACATTAAAGCTAAAAGGTAATAAATGTGAAGTTAAAAAGTTACAATTATAAAAAGTAGCTAAAAAAAATATAAAAACATTAAAACTGAAAGGTAAATAAAAAAAATGGATAATCTCTAGGAGCGCTCCATTTTTCAATATTAACATACACTCATAAAACATATACCATTTGAAAGCTCACATTTTTCTGAGTCTAAAAATGTAGTAATCCAAAAGTATCAATAGCAAATAAAAAGTAACTAGATTTAATTAATTGTTTGACGCGTGACGTCATTAACTACATTATAAAGGTTGGCTGTTATAAATCTTCAGTCTGTGTTGTAAGATGGTATTTTTTGTAATTGTTACGCTAACCTAACCTAATATGAATATGTTATTACATTACACAGGTCAACAAAAAAAAAATTTTTTTCGTTGCCAAGGAAATTCGTACGAATTTAGGGTATTTTGGGGTTGCTGAATTCCAAAATGAAAGTAGTTTTTTCCGATTTGGCTCTAGTTCTTGAGATAATGAATACCCTCAATTAATAGGAAACGTAACAATAACGCGTGCATATGGGAAACTACCGGAACATTCTAGATGGTGAGACCGAATAAAATGCCATTATGTATTTCATGTGTTTACTTTTGTATGATTTGAGACAATTTCAATGCGATTTGTAAGTAGGCTCCGCCTGAACATTAAATTTTTTGCATTTTTACGTGTTTCAGTGGGGTACCAATTATCTCATAAATTAGAGCCAATCTAGCAAAACCGATGTCATATTCGGAATCAGCACCACAAAGTTACCCCAAAATCACTCTAATATGATTGGCAATAAAATGAGTGTTGACCAGTGTTATCATTTGTATAATTTGTCTCGGGGGCACGGGGGCGAAGCCCCCGTAAAGATCACGCATCACAAATTGATCGGTATAGGGTTTTATATTTAAACCTAGTTACTTTTTATTTGCTATTGATACTTTTGGATTACTACATTTTTAGACTCAGAAAAATGTGAGCTTTCAAATGGTATATGTTTTCTGAGTGTATGTTTAATATTGAAAAATGGAGCGCTCCTAGAGATTTACCAATAAAATAAACTAGTACGTTAACCAAAACACAGCAGATCTACCGATGATTCATTAGAATTTAGGTCTGCTTTTAATTTATAAACAAACAAAGATTCTATAATTTTGAGCTTAAGGTCAGAACTTCCGGCAGCAAGTACGGCGAAATTAGACTGTGAAATTGGGTGGTTATTTTTGTGCGAGTGGTTATGTATGAGAGAATTAGGTGGTTTGCCAAGAGGTAAATTTGTACGGACCGATTTACCGAGATGTTCGTAAATACGGGATTTTAAATGTCTTTTAGTTTTACCTATATATGACCCCATACAGTGGTCACACTTGTATTGGTAAACTATGGATGACTTAAGAAGTGTAGGAATAACATCCTTGCAGTTAAATAAATGATAAATCGATTTAGACGGGGTGAATATAATTTTTATACATAGTTGTGGGTAGAATTCCTTGAGCAATTTTAAAAATTTGTTTCTAATGTTAAAACTTGTTTGTTTCTGGATCCAGCCCAGGTATTATGTATGGCCTCCCTAAAATACCCAAACCTAATTGTCCACTTAGGCCAATTTTATCGGCACTAGGGACTTTTAGTTACAACCTTTCAAAATTCTTGGTTTCCATACTATCACCTATAGTATCACGAATAGTATCCTCCACCCTTGCTACCCTGGTGCAAGGGTGGAGGATATAACTACTAGTGTTGACCATTTTACAGACGGAACCTCTGAGGACACAACGTTTGTTATTCATGTCGGTACTAATAACGTTTTAAATTCTAGATCGGAAGAACTGCTGGCTAGGTACAGGGACTTACTAGAGCGTCTAAAGGAAAAACTAATAAGATTGTTTTAACAGGTATGCTTCCTCGAATTATCCAACGTAGCGATTTCTACAGCAAGGCGACCTATATCAACAATAACCTAAAGTCTCTTTGCCAACAGGAAGGAGTGCATTTTGCGAATTTTTGAAACAGTTCTACGGCAGGAGAGACTTGTTCCTCGGAGATGGACTTCATCTTAATGACGTTGGAGCTGCGCGTTTAGGAAGGCTATTTCATAATACTGTCTCTTCTTTTCAGGCTGCCGTAACTCGAACAGTCCCAACGTAATTTCCACAAATTTCCCCTGCGCTCGCGAAGGTGTCGCAATTACAAACAATTTGAAGGTTCTATCCTTAAATGTTCATAGCCTACGAAATAAAATAAACGAATTTTTTTCTTTAATTGCATGTAAAGACTATGATTTAATTGCGATAAATGAGTCATGGCTTAGCACTGAAACACGTGACTTTGTAGGGGAGTATCAAATTAGAGGTTATAGACTTTTTGTTAAAAACAGAATAGGTAGGCGAGGAAGCTGTGTTATGTTGTATATTAAAGATAATATTGTGAACGTTATAGAAGTAAAGCACACAATTCCAGAACCGATAGATTCGACTATAGCAGAACTTAAATTAAACGAATTCAAACTTGTTGTTGCGGTTATATATAGGCCTCCTAATCAAACAGCTGATATGGACGAAGCGTTATATCGTGAACTAAAGAGAATAATAGGTAGTGAGCAGGCCTTAGTTATGGGTGACTTTAATTGCGCCAACGTAAATTACGATACAATGCAGGGAGACGAGGAAGGTAATCGTTTAGTTAGTTTTCTCGAGGATAGCTTTCTTATTCAAAAGGTTGGGGAACCTACGAGGTTGGACAGTATTTTAGATTTAGTAATAACTACGGATGATAGGCTAATTACTGATCTTCAAGTAATAGAACCGTTAAGCAATAGCGATCACAATATGGTAGAGTTTGTCCTCTCAGTAAGTCACTCGAAACCAGCTAACTCGACTAAAATTCCTAACTTCCAGCACGCAGACTTTTGTAAATTTCGAAATGAATTGTCACACGTCAATTGGGAAAATGTAATGGGGATCTCCAACGCAAAACTAATGTGGGAATCGTTTGAAACAGTATTTAGGACTATAAGTGAGGAATGTGTACCGTACAAAATTAAGCGTGCGAAAGTAAACAACAAGCCCTTGTGGTTTACTTCTAGAGTAGGAGACATAAAGAGTAGAGATAGGGCTTTCAGGCTACATAAGTGCGATAAAGACAATTTGTGGTTACGAAACAACTACATATCTCTAAGGCGTGAAGCGGAAAGTGTAATAAAAAAGCCCAAGCGCGAATTTGAAATCTCCATAGCTCGTGACGGTAAAGAAAACCCCAAGCGATTCTTTCAATATGTCAACAATAGAAATCCAGTAAAAAGTGTCTTGGGGCCTTTGAAAAATGTTAACGGAGATCTAGTTTCTGAAAACAAGGAAATGGCTACCTTGCTAAACGAATTTTTTACGTCAGTTTTTACTATAGAAGATGTAACGAATATCCCTGCGGTCATAGACATAATACCTTTTGATAATGGTAATATTTTGGATAATATTGTGTTTAGTGAAGGGGAGGTAATGCGCTATATTGATAAAATGAAAATGCGTAAATCACCGGTGCCGGATTCCATATATCCCATACAACTAAAAGAATTAAAAGAAAGCATTGTTTTGCCGCTAACAAAGATTTTGAATGCGTTTATTTCTGAGGGGTGCGTACCAGATAATTTCAAGTTAGCAAATGTAACACCTATCTTTAAGAAAGGCGATAAAGGTGCGGTGGGAAATTATAGGCCAATCAGTTTAACGTCTGTTGTAGATAAGCTACTGGAATCAATAATTAGGGATCGTATAGTCGAACACTTAGAATTGCATAACTTGGTTAGAAATACGCAGCAAGGTTTCAGGCGAAACAAATCTTGCTTAATTAATCTTTTAGAATTTTTTCAAAGCGTGGTTGAAGTTTACGATAGTCATCGGGCGGTTGATGTAGTGTATTTAAATTTTCAAAAAGCGTTTGACACCGTACCGCACAAAAGACTCATTGAGAAAACTAAGGCTCATGGAATCAGGGGTGTAGTAATAAATTGGCTAGAAGAGTGGTTGCGAGGTAGGAAACAGAGGGTGGTCGTTGATGGAGCGGAGTCATCTTGGGCTAATGTAGCGGGCGGCGTTCTTCAGGGTTCTGTATTGGGCCCCTTGCTTTTCCTTATATATATTAACGATTTAGATGTCGGCCTAGTCAGTACAGTTTCAAAGTTTGCGGATACACGAAGTTGGGTGGTAGGGCGATTAATGACGAAGATAGAGGTAAAATCCAGGAAGATCTGAATAAAATCGTTGATTGGTCAGTCACATGGCAAATGAGATTTAACGTCGATAAGTGCAAAATTTTACATATAGGTTCGCGTAACGGTAATCTTGCTTATAGTATGTCAGGGAAGGAGTTAGCAAGCGTAGAGCAGGAAAAAGATTTAGGAGTTATAGTGACTGGTGATTTAAAAGTAGCGAAACAAAGTACAGCAGCGGTCGATAAGGCGAACAAAGTGTTAGGTTTTATAGCTCAGAATTTTGAGTACAAATCGCGCGAGATTATTGTTCCGCTTTATAAATCATTTGTTAGACCTCATTTGGAGTACGCGATCCAATTTTGGAATCCGCATATGCGCAAAGATATAGACAAAATCGAAAGAGTTCAAAGACGAGCAACTAAGATGATTCCGTCGCTTAGGTCGAAGTCGTACGAGGATAGGCTTAAGGAGTTAAAATTGAATACACTCGAGACTCGGAGGCTAAGAGGTAATCTAATCCAGGTTTTCAAAATTATGAATGGGTTTGATAACGTAGATAGAGATAGCTCTTTCGAAATATCTCGATATAATAGGACTAGAAATAACGGGTGTAAGTTGACAAGTAGAAGGTTCGAGACAGCAGTTGCCAAAAACGTTTTTACGCATAGAATAGTAAATAGGTGGAATAGTTTGCCGGTAGAAGTAATTAGTAGCACGTCTATAAACATGTTTAAAAATCGATTAGACGCATATGTTGATAGATTGGGTATAGTTTAAGGTAGTGAAATTAAGGCTTTGTGGTTCGGAATCCACGTAAAATTGTAGGTCCCCTACGCCACCACGGAGGACATGCACAATACACAATTACGAACACAGTTAGGTAGACCAGCCATGAGTGAATCCTAGGGTCTTTGTTGGTCTGAAACATTATAACATTATAACATAACTTCTAATTTGTATACAGCACAGGATTCTTTTTCTTTCGTTAGAGAAATTACCTCATTAAATAATAATTCTTACACAATGGCTATTGGCTAGCTTCGATGTAAAATCTTTATTTACCAATGTGCCTATTGCAGAAACTAATGATATATGTATTGACAATCTTTTTAATGATACTGATACTGTGCAGGGTTTTAATAGAGGTCAAATGAAAGAACTACTAAAATTTTCCGTGGAAGACCTTATATTTATATTCAACGGTGAATATTTTAAAAAGATTGAAGGTTTTCAAATGGATCTGCCTCTTGGTCCCACCTTAGCTAATGCGTTTCTTTGTCATCATGAAGTCAAATGGCTGAATGAGTGTCCTTCCAACTTCAAACCGGTTTTTTATAGAAGATATATTGATGACACATTTCTCCTGTTCAAATCACCAGACCATATCCCTTTGTTTCGTAATTCTCTTAATTCTAAGCACCCTAATATTGAATTTACTTCAGAAGCTGAATCTAATAGCTCTCTGTCCTTTTTGGACATTAAGATAATAAAAACGAATTCCTCTTTCGAAACTTCCGTTTACCGAAAGCCGACATTCACCAATCTTACTACGAACTTTTCTTCCTTTATCTCTTTAGGTTTCAAACGAAATTTTATTTCGACTCTGACTAACAGAGCTTTCAATATCTGTTCAGATTACTTTAAACTACACGATGAACTAGATTTCATCCGAAAACTCCTTACCAAGAATAATTTCCCTTCTAGAGTGGTGGAGACTACAATAGGCAGAACCTTAAATAGACTAATAAACCCCAGAACTAGAGACTTAATTAGTCCCAAAGATATCCTGTATTTCACTTTGCCTTATATGGGAACCTCAAGTTTTAACATTAGAAACAAACTTTTAAAATTGCTCAAGGAATTCTACCCACAACTATGTATAAAATTTATATTCACCCCGTCTAAATCGATTTATCATTTATTTAAATACAAGGATGTTATTCCTACACTTCTTAAGTCATCCATAGTTTACCAATACAAGTGTGACCACTGTATAGGGTTATATATAGGTAAAACTAAAAGACATTTAAAACATCTCGGTAAATCGGTCCGTACAAATTTATCTCTTGGCAAACCACCTAATTCTCTCATACGTAACCACTCGCACAACAATAACCACCCAATTTCACAGTCTAATTTCGCCGTACTTGCTGCTGGAAGTTCTGACCTTAAGCTCAAAATTATGGAATCTTTGTTTATTTATAAATTAAAACCAGACCTAAATTCTGATGAATCATCGGTAGATATGCTATGTTTTGGTTAAGGTACTAGTTTATTTTATTTATTTACCTTTCAGTTTTAATGTTTTTATATTTTTCCTAACTATTTTTTATAATTGTAACTCTTGAACTTCACATTTATTTGCCTTTTAGTTTTAATGTTTTACATTTTCTTAGCTACTTTTTATAATTTTTAACTTTATTTTAAATTGTTATTAAGCAATTTGTATTTTGTATGTGATTTGGCATTTTATTGTTTTAGCCCTGAAGATGGAATTAGTGTATTCCGAAACGTTGGTACTATTAAAACTTGAAGGATGTTTATTTTTTCTCTGGTGTTCCTGTTTATTATTAAACTGCGTTTTCCACGCCATCAATCAATAGCCGATATATATATATATATATATATATATATAATTATATGGTGGTCTATGTAAAAAGATGTTTAACTCTTCATACTTTTACTCAAACTGTGAATGCATCGATGACTATATATATAACATTGATTAATCTTGGTTTTACTTCCGCCAGAATTGTTCAGTCTGACAAAGGTCAAGCTTGTCGTTCCACCTACAGTTTAACGTGGAATCCGAACCACGCTCCACCAGCATCCCAGCGTTTTAACCACTAGATTACCCAGAGTACCCATTTATATACCAACCACTTTTGTTTCATTGTTTGGAAGGATGGGCAGCTGGGGTTTGCTGCGCGCCGCCTGCCCCCACCGGGTCTCGATGGGATTCATACTTTGTTGTCATAAAGACGAATAAATTTATATCGTTTCATGCCCTGAATTTATTTTTCTTAATTTTTGCAAGTAAAAACTGTACGAAATGAGCTGAATCTATCATTCTATTTTACAAAAATTGTTCGCAGATTTTCATGTGGAGGGAACACTGTAGTACAAGAGTTCCAAACTTTTTTAGTTCGACGTGCCACTATGTTTTTCTAAGTACAGTACTACTACAGTCGGAAAAGTTGTGGGTTATTTATTTACGGCTAATATTACTTTCTAAATAAATTATTATTGAAGTATTTATCAATTTGCAAAAGCTGCATATTAAAACGCTATTTCGTACCATCTAAAAGCATGCTACCGGTGGTACGCGTACCACATTTTGGGAATTGCTACTATAAACCACATAATTTTATCTTGATGTCTGTCTAAGTTCACAATTTCTGGGAATATTGAAATTGTGATGGTTGACCTCATTGCTCTAAACTCCAGTCGTTTTGTTTCGCCTTTAGTCTCAAATTAGGTATGGGGAGTGGAAGGAGTGCTGACTGCTGTACTGACTATAGTTTAAATCTAGCCAACTTCTCGGTTTCAGTGCAGAAGTTGCTTCCGTTATGAATAAAGCTAGATGCATTGCATCGTTTTTTAAAATATCCTCAAGTACATGGCATTCATATTGTAATATTTACAGAATTGAAAAAAAAATCCCATATAAATCTCTGCCAAATACCCAGAAACTGTCTTACAAGATGGAACTCTGCTCCGCCTTATGATAAGCCAGATAACTGAGCAAGCAGATGAACTAGAAATTGCTGGGATTAAGCTGAAAATTTCAACACTATCTGTAACGCAAAGAGTGAAAAATATTTTGGAGGATCCTCTCCTACTTTTCGAGCCTTTCAAAGAAGCTACAGAAGTACTCTATGAAAGTAAATACCCAACCTCTCCCATCATAATTCCATCTGTAATCAGAATAAAGAAACAACTGAACGAAACCAACGGCTCAACAACAGAAACTGATGATATCAGGGAATATATTTAAAATCAAATAACAAATCAAATAACAAATTACACATTAATATCAAGAAAAATAGGAAAAAAAAGGGATCATAAGAGGAAATCATAAAAAGTTTAGGGGATGAAGTTAGAGAAATACAAACAAAACGAATTCGAGCTGATCTTCCTGTTGAAAGTTCAAGTGTATTCAAGTATTTAGACAGCAGCTAAAGTGAGGATGAAGTCTCAACCGACGGGGCTTTATACGCAGAAGTGACTCTATGAAAGCGAAAAGAAAATAAAGTTTGATTCCGATCCTTTAGCATACTGGGAAAACAAATAAATCGAAGCTCCCAAAACTTGATAAATTAGCAAAAACTTATTTGTGTATCCTGGCAGCCTCAGTAGGTGAAAATCTCTCTTCTTGGGATGGTGACCTTATTATAGACACTAAGTCACGCCTAAGCAAAAACAATGCTGAGAAATTAATTTTTCCTTAATCGAAATCTAAATAGTTAATTCAATTCGTAAGAGTAAAATTAACTGAAGAAGGGTTTTATTTTGTCATAAAAAGGAAATAGATTTTAGTGAGTTTTAGGTACAATACTTTTTTTTTTTTAGCGTTTTCAAAATTCATCTTTGATTTGCTCAAAGAATAAAAGTTAAAACAATGATAATTTGTAACATTATCTCTTTTGTTAAGTCAATATAATTGTTGTTTGTGAAGTGGTTGTCATTAATATTAATTACGTATTTTATAGTACCAAGTTATAGGCACCAATTGTACAGACTAATTCGAAGATAGGCTGCGGTAATTAATAATTAAGTGGATTGACAAGTTAATTAAATAGTAATTATTATTTGGCTCACCAGTTGAGATATCAATCAACAAAGGAAGAAAATAGACTACACGGCTTTTTTTTTTCAATTAACAAACTTAACCATTGTTTACTTTTAATTTAATTTTTAATTTCAAGTTTTTATAATCCTATAATTTTTGAACTCAGAATTTTATAATTATTATAATCTTATAATTTTTGAACTCATAATTTTATAATTATTATAATCTTATAATTTTTGAACTTATAATTTTATAATTATTATAATTTTATAATTTTGCTATTTTCATAGTCTTTCAAATTCGTAACCGTTAATTTTAAGATTTTAATAATATAAATTTTAATTTTTAATTTAATTTTTAATTACAAGTTTTTATAATTCTATAATTTTCTAACTTTCAACTCTATACTCTCACTGTGGATGCATATATGATATAACGTTCTTACATGCGTTCTTGCTTTACTACAACTCCTTTTATTTTTACTTTTTATTATTTTATGTATATTTTTTCTGCATACACTGTTGCGTATGTGTATGTTGTGTATATATATATATATGTGTGTGTGTGTGTGTGTGTGTGTGTATGTGCCGTATATTTTATCCCCACTTGTTATTATTTCTCTTATCGTATTACCCTTATCTTCACATCATAATCAACACTTTAAATACTCTCAATACCGTAAATGAAATTATTGAAACTGAAAACGTAGTCAATTCCGTTTATATCTCGGTAGACAACTTCTTAAACAAGAAATACGACAATGGCAACTTGTCTTTCCAAAACTTAAACATTTCTCAGTCTCCCAAGCCACTTTGGCGTATTGACAGCTAACCTAAAATTATTACAGCATAAATTCACGTGCATTATATTAACTGAAACCTGGTTAAATGAAAATAATATTTTTTTAACATTCCAGGGCACACAAGCTACTATGTATGTAGAGCTAACAATAGGAGAGGAGGTGTAAGTATATTTGTAGACTCAACTACAAGAGCGAAAGTATTGAAGAAATGACAAGCATAGACAATACCTAAGAAACACTTGTAATTGAAGTGTTTATTCATAACATCCAGTGTTCAATTTTAGGCATTTCTCGACCACCAACTGGAAACGTACCAACTTTTATTACAAATATCGATAGAATTCTAACCTCCAATTATATTGGTAACAATTGTGTTATTGCAGGAGATTTAAATATTGATCTCACAAAAGAATATTCAAATAATAACTCAAGCTTCCTCCACAACATCATGACTGCAAGTGGTTTTAAATTAGTTATTACAAAACCAACTAGACTTCACAATGACATTAGAAATTCGATTCAGCCAGAGCAGATCTTTGTGTGGTCCCCGCTTGACTGCGTCTCGGTGTAATTATATTAAATATCACAGATCACTTACTACGTACACCATGTTAATCACCCATTTCTCAGCAAAGGAAACTATGAAGGTTGAATATAGATCTTACAGCTACAATAGTAAATTAAAGTTCCTGAGGGAAATAAAAGCTTTTGACTGGACAAGAATGACTGAAAGTAACCATGACATTATAACAAAATTTCAGACATTCTCAGACAGACAAATGGATATATTCAATATAAACTTTCCTCTTGAATCAAAAGTAATATCTAAAACTAAATACAACAACCAATGGATCTCACTAACAATCATTGTGAATATTAAACGCAAGCATACTCTCTTTAAACTTAGGAAGACTGATATTATTACCGAACAAACATACAAAAATTACTGTAACAGACTTAATACAATCATTAAAAATCAAAAGCAGATCATTATTGTTCACAAATTTCATGAACAAAAATCTAACTGTAAAAGTTATTTAACACAAAGAAAATTAAAACAAATCCCTTGTCCTCTCTCACACAAGGCGGAAATTCTTATAGTGAAAAAGTCGTGTACGATAAATTTACTAAATTCTTAATCAAATACGATATTTTAACTCAAACACAATTTGGGTATAAAGTTAGATATACAACGGACCATAAACATGTTATTAGAAAATGTGTATCAGAACTTAAACAGCAAAAAAAACACACTGTCTTGATCTTCCTCGACTTGTCAAAAGCATTTTATACAATTTCGCATGAAATCTTATTGAATAAACTTCACATATGTGGAATAAGAGGAAATATCCTCGATTGGTTTATATCATTTGTCAAATCGTCATCAGTACATCAAATTAAAAGTAATTTATCCGACAAGGCGATGGTAGGGAGGAAATTATATACACCAATCGATCAGGGAAGTACTTTGAGTGGACCTTAGACAGGAGACAGGGAGTGCTGGAACTCTCGTTTCTCTTGTCTGTCCCCCTTAGCTGATCTTTTCCGTGTCTCAGCCACCCCGTGAGCACTCAGCAGTCTAGCATACTCTCAAATACACACTTCTTTCCCAATTCTTCATTACACATGCATGCATCTTACACACTAAATAATCTTTTCAAAATTAAAAGGAGACCTTGATTTTGTCTTCTACTTCCACTATGAGGAGGGGGATCGTTTTTGCAGGCGTTTGCCCTTGGCCCCTCCTTTCTGCATAAAAAACTAGTAGAGTCACACAAGCATCTATTCTTGGTCCATTACTATTTCTAATTCCCGTCAACGATTTTCATCTCTCAACTACATCAAATTGCGTGCAATACGCAGATAATACCACACTTATTTCTTCCCATCATAATGCAGACTTTCTGATTAGTGAAATGAACAGGCAATTAGAAAATATGTGTAAGTGGATGAGTACTAATAAACTTTTATTGAACCTGACAAAGTCATCTTATATGATTATTACCACAAAACATATCAATATAAACTGTCAAATAAAAACTGGGAATACTGCAAGTGTGAATAAAGTTAAAGTACTTGGCATTAATGTAGACGAAAAACTAAATTTCAAAAGTGATGCACAACATATCAAATAAAAAAATATCAAGATTTCTCCTCATTATTTAAACGAATAAAGTCCCTTCCTCAAAACGCACTCTTTACCCTATATTATTCATTCATAAATCCACAGTTATTATATTGCATTACAACAAGGGGTAGCTCAAAGAAATATATAGAACATTCTTTGGAAGTTATTCATAATAAAGTCTGCGAACTCTCTCGAATGATGACAACAGAAAAAGTCACACTTTCCCAATGTTTAAAGAGTTAAATATTTTAAAACTAAATGACATACAAATTCAATGTTGCTGTCAATATGTTCAAAGTTCAAGATAAAAATCAACATACATCATCCATTCAAAGACCAATTATCCCCATTAAATATACTATCATTATAACACCAGAATGTCCAGTGATTTTATATACAAACCTAACTATACAATGGAAACTGCAGAAAATACACTATCAAAGGAGCAGATATGGAATGCAATTCTCATGTATATCAGCCAGGCTTCATCATTAAATGTATTTCGCAAATCACTAAGGAAGAAAACACTTCATTAGCTCCTACTGATGTATAAGTTCACTACTGCTATTTTTACCATAGTAATGAAGCTCCCATTTTGTAATTAACTATTTAAAATATGCTAATTTCATTAAGCACCTTTAATTTCGTAATCTATTCTTTTTATATTTTGTATTAAGCATTATTTACTTTCTACTGAATATACAATAAATTATTTAGTTTAAAATTATGTAACATTTTGTAAACTTTATATCGTATTTTTTATTATTATTATTATTGCTATTATTATTATTTTTTGTTATCACTATTACTATCACTTGCTACGTTTCCTATTTTTATGTAATAAATGAACTAAATTCCATTTATTTTGCCTAAAATGCCTCCATGCTTCCAACGGCATATTCAGATTAGAGTATTGTGAATATATGAATGTCATAACAAATACTTAAAAATTGTAAAAGTTTGTCACTTGTATTTTTTCCGAATAAAGCTTTATTTTTTGAATATTGCAATGATTAATATAGTATAGGATAATCATTCCTTATAAATCAAAATTACAAGAGGCTTGATACGTTAAGAATTAATTACCCGTATGAATACACAATGTACAATACAACAACAGATTGTAAATACATTAAGTTGTATAATAATACAATAATAATACATTAATAAGTATTATCTCGATAAAGGACACACAGTACGACTGTACGAGAACAACACACACACAACACCACAAACCTTAAACGCAAATATGACATAAAAATCTTACTCTTTCTTTCAATAAATTCATGCAGGGAATTAATAATACTTTTATATATATATATATATATATATATATATATATATACACAAAGGCAGAAATAAATCTCAAGTGAGAAATATTTTCAAATGGGAGAAAGCTAAAAAGAATTTAAAAGCAAAGAAATAAAAAATCCGAAAATGAAAGCCAATCTTTTTTCTTTTTTTTCAAATATTTTTAATTTTTCGGAAAAAGAAATATATTCATAAAGTTGAAAAAAAAAAGAAAAAAATTGAACAAAAGATGAAAAGACAAATTTATTTCAGAAGAATTGTGATTGTTGCTATTCGACTAGCCAATAATTTTTTCCTTCACTCCAAACGTTTGTAAAAATGGAGAAGATTTAATGCACTGTACGATACACACACACGCACACACACACACACACACACGCACACACACATACACACACACACACACACACACACATACACACACACACACACACACACACACACACACACACACACAGGATTGACAAAAGTAAATAGACACCTTTTGTTTTTCCATAAATTTTGATTTGATAATAAAAGTTGATAAGTAATAACAGAATTATTGAATTAATATATTAAGAATCGTGTAGCTTTCTCCTTTGCATCATGTAAAGCTAACATACGTTCTGTCAATCTATTGATGAGCTTTGCCATTTCTTCTTGAGGATAATCATCGTGGTGTCTATTTACTTTTGTCAACTCTCTGTATGTATAGTTATTAAAACAATTGAATTTTGCCTCACGGCTATGTAATCTACTCTAAATCTATTGGCAGGTGATGCAAATACATATAGCTAATTCAACATTATAATCTCCATCGAAGTTTGGCTGCCTCGTAATATAAACATAACGGAGTGCGGAGGTTTTGTAAGTGTGATTTTATGCTTTCATGCTCTTCTCCAATACGACATAAATATCTCGTAAGCGTGTGAATAAATTTAACGTATTTTCAATACGGATTCGATGATAGTTATCGTGGTATCTATTTACTTTTGTCAACGCTCCGTACAGTATGTATCGTTATTTAAAATATCCAGCGGATGAGAATCGTCTATTACACTGTTAAACAAAGTTTTTCTCCTTTTGATAAATGCGAGTGATTCTTATGTTCATGTTCACGCTGATTACGGAAATGAAAACATCTTTTCTATCACCCACAGTTTTTGAGGGATTTGCAATTTAAAACTCTTTGAGATCGAGATAGCATTCCTCAGTTTGCAACATAATACGAGATTTATTTTAGTAATTTATTTTGTATCAAATCTTTATATTATGCCTAGTATTATTATATTTACATGTTTATATATAATATGCATATATTTATTTAAGTATACTGCATATATACATCATATATACTGTATATATATGTATATATATATATATATAATATATATATATATATATATATAATATATATAATATATATATATATATACACACACCTCGTTAACCTCGCTGATGTTCCGTACGTTGGTCTCTCTTCACACGAAGGTCAACCTGATGGCTCCGCCTCTAGGTTTGGCTTGGTGGAGGAACGAGTTGCTGTCTTGCGCTCTCCACCGTACATAGCCAGGTACACCCGGCTCATCTGGTACCATCCTGAACCAGGCATCTAGTCTTCTCTTGAAGACTTCAACTTTGACCCCTGTAACGTCTCTGAGGTCCTTTGTAAGCTGGTTAAAAAGTCTTGGCTCCCTGACAACCAAGCTATTTTCCTTCAGTGTTGAGGAGGTCCCTTGTCGGGCCTTTAATTTGGGAACACTACACATTCTGCCTTTCATATTTTCCAGTGTTGTTTGAATGGTAATTGGGTTTAATTTGGTACCAGTTTTTCGATTATTTTCCATATGTAGATTATGGTGTACCTCTCTCTTCTTCTTCTTTCCAGGGAGTACAGATTTAGTTTACCTAGTATTTCCCAGTAGTTGAGTTCTTTGCAGCCATCAATCTTGGCTGTGAAATGTCTCTGCGTTTCTTCTAGTTTATTAATTTCTTCCTTTTTATACGGGGACGTCAAAACTGAGCAGTATTCATGTTTTAGTATAAGCAGTGTTTTCAGCAGGGGAATCATTACTGTCTTGTCCCTTCTTTTGAACGTTCATAGTATCTGTCCCGCGACTCTTTTTGCTTTATTTATCGCTATCTGATTTTGTGTTTCGAATTTCGCATCATCTGTCATTATTACCCTCAGTCGATCACTTTCGTGCTTCTCTGAATTTCCTGTCTATCTGGAGCATAATATGCAATTCTGTTAGAGTTCCTCTTTTCTACCATATCTCAAGAGCTGAAATTGCTTGGTGTTAAATGTCATGTTGTTGTCTTCTGACCATTTGTATATTTTGTTCGTGTCCCTCTGCAAGGCGTCCACTTCATTTACATCGCTGATTTTTCTGCGTATATATCACTCAAGGAGCTGGTAATAGTTTGACCCAAATACTTAAACTCTTGTACTTCCTCAATTACTTCACCTTTCATTTTAAACCTAATATCAGCTGGATGATTACAGCTTTTAGGGTGAAATTGCATAACCTTAGGTTTTGTAACATTAAAAAGAATATCATGTTTCTGCGAATACACTTCGCAGACGTTTAGTAGCCGATCCAGACCTTTAACAGAGAGACTTATTAAACCATATCATCGGCATAAACTAAGTTATTTATCCTTGTGTTATCTATACAACATCCCACTCTTGCCTTATTAAGTGAATATCCGTCAATATACACATTAAACAGCATAGGAGAGAGAGCAAGGAGCCTTGTCTCACCCCGCAAGAGGAACCAAAACATTCGGATAGTACATTGCCCCACCTAACGGTAAAAGATTGGTGGGAATACCAAAATTTCAATAAATTTAATATGTACATGAGAACCTTCCTGCCTTCTATTTTTTAAATAAAATATTATGGTTCACTCTATCATATGCCTTACTTATATCTATGAAACAGCTCTAAATAGTTGAATTACTGTCAATATTTAGATATTGTCTCTTCAAGTACATAGATACGCAGGTCAGTATATACACATTAACCAGCATATATATATATATATATTATATATATATATATATATATATATATATATATATATATATATATATATATATAATAAATGCGACCTCTTTCATATTGTGACGATTTGCTAGTACCAAAATCACCAAAGACATAGACTTTAGATGATGATGAACTTGATGAATCTCGTAATGAACCTTTGGACAGACAAGATGACATGGATACACAATTTCAACCACCTTCATCGGATTAACCTCATTTAATTTCTCAGTCAGAATTAAACGATCTCGTCAGAGAGTTGAATGTATCTAAAAATCAGGCTGAGCTCTTAGGTTCTAGATTAAAAAGTTGGAATCTCTTACAAAAGACTAAAAAATATCATAATTTTGTAAGCGTCAGACACACTTCACATCGTTTTTCTCTATGGAAAATGATTTAGTGTATTGTAATGATGTGAACGCTTTCATGGAGGCACTTGGTCGAGAGCACAATTTAAGGACTGAAGCTTTTTGTCGATTCATCAGAGTTGAGTTTCAAAGCTGTACTATTGCACAATGGTAATATCTATCCTTCGGTTTCGATTGCACATAAAGTTCATATGAAGGAATCATATGACAATATGCACTTACTTTTGAAGCATATTGACTATGATAAACGCTCCTGGCATATTTGTCGTGAGCTGAAAGTGATTGCACTTTTCGACTCACAGTTAGGATACACGAAGTTCTCTTGTTTCCTCTGCGAGTGGGACAGCCGAGCTAAGGGGGGTCATTATACACAGAAAGAGTGGCCACTTCAACAAAATGTTGCCATCAAACCCTAATAGATCCATCAAAAGTTTTCTTACCACCTCTCCATATCAAACTTGGTTTAATGAAAAATTCTGCAAAAGCCATGAATAAAGACGGACCTGGATTTGTGTATCTAAAACAGAAGTTCCCTAGAATCAGCGAAGCGAAAATCAACGAAGTCATTTTTGTGGGCCCACAGATCAGAGAAGTGATGAAAGACACTACATTTGATGAGTCTTTGAATGAGGTTGAAAGAACAGCATGGAAAGCTTTTAAAGAAGTGACTACAAATCAGCGTCAAATCAGAAAATTGTTTTCCTGGTGGAGCAAATGCTTCGTGCTTACCAAGCCATAGGGTGTAACATGTCTTTGAAAATGCATTTCCTGCACTCCCACCTAGACTTCTTCCCATCAAACCTGGGCGCTGTCAGCGATGAACATGGTAAAAGATTTCATCAGGATATATCAACTATGAAAAAGCGGTACCGAGGAAGATATAGCCGCATTATGTTAGCCGACTACTATTTGACACTTATAAGAGAATCCCCTAGTACTAGTTATTAGCGAAAATCAGCTGCAAAAACATTTTTGGTAAGGTACTCTTCTTTCTTGTATGATATATCAAAAAAGTAAGAAAAGCTGTCAATTTTCATTTGCATTTCCTTCGAAATTGGTGGGTGATAGAAAAATTCTGTTTTCAAATTCGTAATCAGCCTAGTACATTGGAATCACATAAATTCATTTGAAGGAGGGAAAAAGTTATATTTTGTTGTTCAGTGTTATTCTTCTAAAACGCAGGAAAGCGTATGCACTTTCAGGGAGAACAATTTAAAGATTTTTTGTATCTCAAAATCTTTCTTTTCACTTAGCTTTTCAAAGGTTGATCCTCTCAAGGTTAAGATTAAACCTTATTGGAATTTTAGTAACTTCAAAACAAGTACATTAAGGTTTATGTAATGCTGATTATTAAGAAAATACCATTTTAGAGCAAATAGGAATTATCGTCTTGGCAATGGGAGCGAGAAATCTTAGACACAACTTTCCTTTCAATCAAGCCCTCGTTCGAATTAAATTTTAGATTGGATAAAATCTGGAGTTATTACAAGAGAAAAAGGTTTGCTATAGGCAAGTTTCCCAAATTTCCTTTATTTATGTGTGTGTGTGTGTGTGTGTGTGTGTGTGTGTGTGTGTGTCAGCGGCGTGCAGTTGGGGTACGCAGGTTACACTCACAGTATCCATCATAAGATAAGATAAAATTAACCAAGTTAAACTTCTATTCTATTTTTTCCTTCAGATCCTTCCCACTGTGAATCAAAAAATTATGATAAATAAAATTTAAGCCATGCGAATAAACGATCTCACTCTTCTGTTCTGTCAGGACATAATTCAAGTCGTGTGACACTCGGGTGGCCTGTGAGTTAATTTGGTTCTTATGTGCTGAGCATAAAATCATGGTTATTGGCTTGGATATATTACTCTGACTGAGGCTGGCTGAAAAAAGCCACAATGTACGCAACTTTCAATTTGCGTTTCAGCTCTAAACATTCCATATAAAGTTAAAATTTTATGAAGTATGATTACCTTAGTTATATGTATGATTCATAACACTGGTCAACAAAGATTTTTCATCAGAGTAAAATTTGTGGTGGCTGGATAGTATTTCACGCTGATTCCAAAACTGCATTCAGATTTTTTCTAGCACGTATAGTTTTCAAGATGAAGGCATATATAACTACACAGATTTAACCATTTTAAATAGGCAAAATACTAATATTTCAACATTTGATTGTTTATTTTATTGTGTTTTTTAGTTTATTCATCTTATTTATTTCAATTATCTTAATTATACATCTTATGTATTTCAGGTGTGACTTTTACGTCTAGCAGCATTGTGATTCAGGCAACAACGCCGTGCTTTGTGTGTCAAAAGATCAGTCCAGTCCAAGAACTTGTTGTGTCAAGTTGGTGTACATTTTTTTTAATTTATAGTTTGCTCAGGTCAGTCAACATGCCTCGACAATGTAAGAATGACCCCGAGAAGTTCTGTTTCGTATGCGGCCAGTTGACAACTAAAACACAACGACGAAGTATTACAACCGACATTAAGAAAATATACAAGCTATACTTTGGTTGCCATCTAGGTGACCAAGATAAACCATGGGCGCCACATCAAATCTGTTCTGGCTGTTCAAATGGATTACGTGATTGGCTTAACAAAAAGAAAGCTTCAATGCCATTTGCCATACCCATGATATGGAGGGAGCCGAGAGATCATCATGAAGACTGTTATTTTTGTAGTGTGAACTAATGGGGTTTTCTGCCAAGAACAAACACCAGATTGTATATCCAAACTTGGATTCAGCACGTAGACCAGTAAAACATGATGAAACATTGCCCATTCCAATTCCCCCAAGTGATAGGCTAGATTCTATCATAGATGACATGGAAAGTGATGAAGGTGCAACTGGCGTTTCGGACCATCTACAGAACCAGAGTACACTTTTGAAGGTAGACATTTAGAGCCTAAAAAGTTAACCCAAGGACAGTTGAATGATCTTGTTAGAGACTTATCGCTGTCTAAAGAGAAATCAGAGCTTCTCGCCTCAAGACTAAAGGAGAACAATTTACTTGAGAACAATGTTCGTATTAGTTACTACCGAAAGCGGAATTTTGAATTAACAGCATTCTTTTCAGTAGACGGTCCTCTCTGTTATTGCCATGACATCAATGGACTATTTATAGCCATATCTCAGACGTATGTGGCATCTGAGTGGCGCCTCTTTATTGATTCGTCGCAGAGAAGCCTGAAAGCAGTTCTTTTGCATAATGGTAATATAATGCCATCCATCCCCGTTGCCCATTCCGTCCATCTAAAAAGAGACATATGACAATATGGATATACTACTTAAGGCAATCAAATACGACAGTCATCAATGAAATGTTTGTGGAGATCTAAAAGTTATAGGAATGCTTATGGGTATGCAGTCAGGATTCACAAAATTTTGTTGTTTCCTTTGCCTGTGGGACAGTCGCGCCACTATAGAACATTACACCAAAAGTGACTGGCCACTTAGGTATACATATGTCCCAGGGATAAGCAATGTCCACTCTGTCCCTTTAGTGGATCCCCAAAAGATCTATCTGCCACCTCTTCACATTAAACTTGGTTTAATGAAGAATTTTGTTAAAGCAATGGGTAAAGTCAATTCTGAAGGGTTCCAATACCTTTCAAGGAAATTTCCGAAGGTTACTGCAGCAAAATTGAAGGAAGAAATTTTTGTTGGGCCACAAATAAGGGAGGTTTTGAATGACACTGAATTTGAAAAAGTCCTAAGTCCGCTGGAATTGAAGGCTTGGCTGGCGTTCAAATGGATATGTGAAAACTTTCTTGGAAGCAACAAGTCACCTGCGTATAAGGATGGAGTCAAGAACCTCCTTCATGCCTTCAAAGAAATGGAGTGTCGAATGTCGTTAAAAATTCGCTTCCTGCATTCCCACTTAGATTTCTTTCCTGAAAACCTTGGTGCAGTGAGTGACGAGCAAGGAGAGCGCTTCCATCAAGATATTCAGATGATGAAGAAGCGCTACCAAGGATATTGGAATGAAAGCATGATGGCGGACCGTTGTTGGATGCTGTATCGTGACAATCCAGGCCAAATTTACAAAAGGAAATCACACTCACAGCGCTTTTACTAAAATAATGTATATATTCTTTATTTATAAGTACATTGAATAAGGTATATGATGTATTTGTTGTTTAGCATTCCTAAGTGTGATCTAGTATACATCCATAAATTTTCTTATAGCAATATCAAAAACTTAAAAATATCAAAACCAGTGTATTTATATAACTATACGTGCTAGAAAACAAATAAAACCAGATTCGGAATCAGCGCGAAACATGCATTAAGAAAAGTGTGATCATGTTTGTGATGAGAAAAAAAAGTTTCATTTTGTTGGCCAGTGTAATTAATTGTAATTTAACTATTAAGTGTGAGTAGTAAAACAACTTCAAAATAAGAGAAATTTTTAAGTATTTTATTACATGTAGTTTATTTTAGAAGGGTTTAGATGGTGAACACTGGCAACGTCACGCATTACAGTCAAGTTGCCAACGAAGTCTCAAGGCTTTCATCAGATTAATTATAAAAAAAATATTTGAAGTTGCATTCAATTTATGTTATGTATTGGAAACCCTTACAAAAACAGAATTTTCAGTTTCTTTAATATGTAAGGTATATTTTTTATAATTATTCTTATATTAGGAAGGTCCTCGAAATTATATTTGCTTGATTTTCTGATCCAGGCAAAGGCTCATGTACTCCACTCCACATTGCGTGCCTAGGTTCAAAAGTCATATATATATATATATATGTGTGTGTGTGTGGTGTGTGTGTGTGTGTGTGTGTGTGTGTTTTACTCCATTTTAATTCACTTCTCATGAATTCATGAATGATCACTTAATTCAGTTTTAACAAATATTTTAAAATAATGTGATAAAAGTCTTTCCTTAAATCCTCTTGAAGTGGAGAAGTTTGCATAGCAATTTCAACCTTCACCACACAGGTCCAACGTGAACCTTAATTAAATGTTTCGGAAGGCAACTGGTAATAAATATTAATTTCAAGAGGAACACACTCTCTCTCTCTCTCTCTCTCTCAATTTTTTCTTGACATTAATGATTTCGCAACTTACACGATTCCTGCAGCAACTTCAAAAGAAAATGTCAAACAGAGTAGAAAAAAGATATGTCAATTATTTGGTATAACTCTTCTGTATACATTTACTGTATCTACATTTTCATATATACAGTATATGGTGTCTCTAAAAAGTCCCTATTTTTATTTGCCCGTTATTTTATAATGGATGCATATTTTATTATTGGGGTTTCTGCTTCAGAAAGGTAACAGATTGGGTTTTTATTCCGTATATATATATATATATATATATATATAATATATATATATATATATATATATATTCCGCATATGCGTATACCTGTACATTTCTAATCCTTCATTGATTAATAACTAATAAATATTGGATATTAAAACCGTCCTTTCACCATTTCATACTTAAAGCAATAACTTTTTCTAATTTGTACGAAATTAGGAAAAGACGATAGCGCTACCAATACTTACCACAGCTAAATAGTTTGTCCCGTAAAAGAAATAACTATATTACCTTAGATTAACAGTGGTTTCAGCAGGTTGGAGCACCTACACATACTGCTTGTGAAACTCACAACTTTTTGGGGAAGCATTTTTACGAGCGACTAATCTCCCTTCATGAGCCAGTGGAATGGCTCCATACTCACTTGACCTCACACTCCCTCACTTTTCTTGTGGGGTTACGTAAAAGACAGGTTCTATTTTACCTTCTATCAAGCCTAAGACACTTGAAAACCTAAACACCAAAGTCTATGAGGTAATCAACAACATCTCAGCTGAGCTATTTCCAAAAATTATGTCAAACATTTGCGTAAGGTTGAATACCGTGTTAGAAAAAATAGCGATTACACTGAACATTGTTGTTTAATAAGGTAAAAAAAACTCTTACGTTTTACATACCTATTGCGTTTGCCTTTATGTCTAGCTCCCTTTTATTTAGCTTTATTTAGAAATTAGAAATAGAAATAGAAATGCCCCTATTTAGAAATAGGGGTATTTTTGGGGACACCTGGTATACAGTATTATACTGTAGATATACGAATTTCAAAAAGTCGATTCTTAAATCGAAAAACTAAACCTATCACATAACTGTAAAACCGTTAAGAAAAACCTAACTTACACTCTAAAATTTTTTGTATGTTAGTGTTTTCTAAAAAGAACTGCTATTTTCCGTCGAAATAATCTTTTGTCTAAACGGGTTTTCAAAGACAGTTTTCAAAAAAATAAAACCTTTCAATCGCTGAAACAGGAAAGATAATTCTTTTCGTTATAAATTAAAGAGGAAAGAGGATGAGGAAAGAAATAAAGATTCTAGATGGAGAATGATGGTTGAAGGCATCCAGGGAAATTTCACCGGCAAAAAGCTTAGTGACATTCTTGAGAAATGAACCTAAAGAGATGAGTTTAACCTTATTTGGACTCCCATGGTCTTTTTTTTTTAACATGGCTAGATGTGAATTGAAAAATACTGAACACATTTGGCTTGGAATTATATATATATATATATATATTATCAGGGATGGGAAACTGAATCGAACTGGAATCGATAAACTGATAAAACCGATATTATTTTAGGAACTGAAATTGAAAAACAATCAAAAACTAAAATTTGAATTCGGATAGATTAAAAATAACAGTTTCGCGTTTCAGTTTAGAGGAGCATTTGGATTGCAAAAAAATATAAATAACGTGAATTATTTTCCTTTTTTGCGATTTAACATTTGTATGGATTTAAAATATTAATTTATCCTTTAATTCCATGTAGAAAATAACGCAGCTGAAAGTACTAGAGACAATGGTTTTAAAATTGAAAGAAAAAGCATTAGGAAGGAAAATTTTTATCCCATATCAAAATACTTTTCAATGAGGACTGTGCTCCTTTCGTTGACCTTGGTTTAATCACTTGGTAAGGACGCCTTCAGTTTTTTCTGACATTAAATTTTTCAGTTCGATAATAGCTATACAGTCTATATCTACATAAGTGAGTGAGATAATCCGGAGGAATGACCAAACTTCAATTCAAATGTTAATCCTTTAGAATGTTCCTCTAATCTCCTTGCAAATACAAATATAAAATTAAATCTGAATTTGTCAATAGGGTACCCCCCCCCCCAAAAAAAAAATAATAATAATACAAAGAAATTCTTAAAGAAATCTGAAAAAAAAATGGAATCGAAATTTAAATTGAATCGAACCGAAAAATATAAAACTTGAATCGAAAAATAAACTCAAATCGAAAAAAAATTAAAAACTTAAATCGAAACTGAAATCGATATTTTGCAAACTTAACTGAAATCGAAAACTGGACTTAAAAATTTATCAGTTTTCCATCCCTGATATATATATATATATATATATATATATATATACACACAGTGCTCGAAGTGGGAATTTTAAAGCAAGGGTGTGATCTTTCAAAAATTTTGGTTAGCGTTGTCCCTCATATTTTAAGAACAATACAATTTTAAAAAAGCATTCTAACACGATAACTTAAGTTTAGTCCAATTTTTCAAGCATACAAAACCGTATTAAATTTTAAAAATTAGCTATTAGTTTTGTCAGTTATATGTCGCAAAATAAGTCAGTATACGGTTAACATTTTTTGTTCGTGTAAAGGGACATAAAAATGTATTATAAATCTCTATTTAATTGCATATAATTGATTACATCAAGATATTTATATAAAAAATGTTTGTTTATGGCATAGAATAAAAAATAGATATTTAAAATGTAAAAATAAGTAAAAAATGCAAATTTATTCAATAATATTTTTTAAACAAAAAAGGAATATGCTACATTAAAATAATTTAAAAGAGATTTATATATATTCCTTAGGAATTACTACGTTTTTTATTAATTCTTTATATTTACCATCGTATGTGCTATACTAGCATCTGTTAGGCAGTGCGTGTTTACCCGCATTTCTTTCCAGCAAAGAAGTAAGGGTGTGCTGCTGACCAATTGAGAGAAGTAGGGGTGTGCACACCCCCTCGTTGCCGTCCACTTCGAGCACTGTATATATATATATATATATATATATATATATATATCTCTAACCAGCAGGAAAAATGAAAGAGTTAGTCAGAGTATTTTCAGCTTCCCTGAAGAAGGATTAAAATAAACTCGAAAATACTCAGAGTGGATATTTCATTTTTTATTCGAGTTATTTCAGTATAAAGTTATAAACAAATTTACGCGTTTGATATGAATCTCAATTCATTCATTTCACGTGTTTAATTGTGAAATTCAACCCATACATATATATATATATATATATATAAAATTAAGAGTTAAAATACTTTAAATATACTAAAATAATATGTAATTACTGACTTTTATTTAATGATTGAAGCTTGTTTATTGAAAGTTTTGAAATGATCTCCCGACTAGAATGTCAACTGTTACCAGAGCAAAATGAAATCATTAGGCGTCTGTGTTAGTAATCTACACTTGAAAGTAAACTTTAATTGCCTCACTGGCCTTTGACAATCACTGGTTGCGAGATTAGTGGTTGGTTTGACTGATCAATCGCGATGGTCACGGTTCTCTCGAACGCAGGAGTTAGCTGACTGCGAGAGGTACCTGAGTTAGCTGATCGCAAGGTTACAACTCCTTCAGATAACTAAGTCGGCTGACCACGGGGTAACGACACACCACTATCTCCTGCTTCAAGTATTTGAGTTGACTAACCACGAGGTTACAACTTCGGCCTTTCTTCGGGTATTTAGTAAAGGGACCAGTTAAGACTAATAATATATAGAAGACTTAATATCTGTTATTATTACAATAATTCCCTTATTTCTTTACAAGACCTCAAATATTGTTAATGCACAATTTTTGGAGCTTAAAAACAAAGTTAATTTAACATTTTCCGTAAATAAGTGAAACTATTTAATATAATTTTGTAAAACCTACCATTATTAAGGCGCGCCCTGCAAAAGGGCGTATGTGCCAATATATACTCCATTCGTAATTTATTTTCTTAGTTCTTGCGCAAATGCTTAGCTGAATAGATATAATACAGGGCGAGTTCATTGTTCTACCTTTGTTAGATTATGATAGTTTCGTTAATTAAGTAAACAAGATGAAAAGGACAGAAAAAGAGAGAGAAAATCGTTTTGTTTATTATTATTTTGCATAAACAAAAGATTCCTAACGTCACAGACGAGAAGGAACGCATTAAAACTACGTACGAGAAAACCTTTTCTGTTGCTTCAAAATTTAAAGAAAGGGGAACTGGTAGTAAGGATGCATAAAATATTTTGCTGTACGCTCTACGCAGTGATTGATACCTGCCAGCCGCTAAGATTTCCTCCTCCCACCCCTGTCCCCGCTATGAAATACCGGTATGGGTAAAACAGTATTTTTATTTTTAGGAATATAGTAACATTAATTAATTTACTGAAACGTAAATTTATTAAATTTTTAATTAATGACAAATTAAATTTTAAATAGTTTTAATTAATAACACAATAATTAATTATGTAAATCAGTTATATATATATGACATAATAGTTTTTACTTTTTCATGGTGTTAGCCCGACGTGAGCAACGGGTCACTCGCAAAGAGGCTCCCAGAATGTAGCTTCTCTTACCAGTTATCTGCCAAGCAGATAGGATCCAACTTTGGGACAGTAGATCCTGTCATAAAACTGGATCCTATCTGCTTGGCAGGTAGCTGGTGAGGGAAGCTATATTTTTGGGCCTCTTTGCGAGTGACCCGTTGCCCACGTCGGGCTAACATCATATATATATATATATATATATATAATATATATATATATATATATATATATATATTGGTTTACGCTAATTAAGAAAGGTTTACCGCCTTTAATGTTTCAGCAAGAAATTAAGAATCGAACTAAATTAAAATTTACCTTCGTAACTTCGTCTAATTGCTCCACTGCAACCCTATTTTCAACTTTTAATTAAAAAGCTTGATAAGTTTTTACCCTTATTATAAACTTAAATATTACACTGGATTGGAAAGAAGACAATACTGATGCATCTATGTATATATACACACATAGGTTCTAATTTTCATAAACTAAAATAGAAAGCAATTCAAAATTATAAAAATTTGGGGCCTACTTCTTTTTCTGCTAAAAAAAAACTTTTAAGTTTATCCGGTTGCAAAGGAAAATTATTAGTCTGTCATATATTATGGCGGGGGTGGGGGGGGGGGGTGGGGGGGGGGGGGGTTAAAATTAACAGAAGTAATAATGTCATAGATAAAAATGACAGAAGTAATAATGTCATAGATAAAAATGACAGAAGTAAGAATGTTATAGGTAAGAATGTCATACGTTCAGCATGCTACATGGTAAAAATGTCATAGGCAAGAATGTTATAAGTTCAACATGCCTCATGGTAAATATGTCATAGGTTATGTTAAACTAGGTTTGGTGAAAATTTCAGTACATATTGTATATTACTGTGGGTTATAAGTGTATGTAACTCACTATTAGTAGTATCAGTATTAATACTGTGTACTATTATACTATATATATATATATATATATATATATATATACAGGGTGAGTCACGACGAAATGTCATAACTTCGGGAGCTTATAGCTGAAGTCATTCCCAGTCAAAAACTTCATATGAACATAGGTCCGATTCTTAACGGTTATGGAGCTATGGATGTTTGAATGTTTAAAAATAAGAATAAGCGAACAAATAGCTGCTGAAGTTTTTATTCATGAATTTACAATAACTGTTCAAAATGACTACCCTCGGGCTCAATACACATCGCGGTTCGTCTGTGAATCGCGCGTGTAGCTCGCATTAGTTCATTACGATTGTCCTTTATGAGGGCTGCAGCATCCAAAATGCGACGGAGCAATGCATCTCGTGTTTCCACTTTTCTCTGGTACACCAGCTCTTTCATGCGCCCCCCACAGATAAAAACCTAGAGGAATTAGGTCCGAAGACCTGGGTGGACAATTTTGTGCACCACCACGACCGATCCATCGACCAGGGAAGCGATCATCGAGATGCGTTCTCACTGCACGGCTAAAATGGGGAGGAGCTCCGTCTTGTTCGAAGTACATACGCATTTACGCAATCGTGTTGCAAAGGTACGTCTTCTAACAGTGGTGGCAGTTCGTCTTGCAGAAATCGTAGATAAATATCACCTGTAAGACCACCTTCGAAGATAAACGGACCACTCAGCTGACCATAGAGAATATCACACCACACACTGACACTGAACCGATGTTGAAAATTACTTTCCACAATGGCATGAGGATTCATTTCTGATCACACATGTGAATTGCGAGTGTTGTTGCCACCGTCGCGGGTAAATTGAGCCTCATCACAAAACAAGACGTATCGATGGAATTGTCGATCATCATTGAGCCAATTACAAAATTCCAGCCGTTGGGCACGATCCCCAGGTTGGCGGTGCTGAACGCGCTGTACGTGGTGTGGATACATGCTTTCTTCGTGTAATGTTCTACATACTCTCGTTTGAGGAACTCTAAGGCGTGTGGAAATCCTTCGCGTACTAATATGAGGACTCCGCTGTACCACCTGAATAATGTTTTCTTGTTCAGCCACATCTTGTACCAGACCCTCAGATAAAACAGTAACGCTAGGAAATGAACTGCTCTCTCACAATCTCCGAAAAACGTTGCTAAACACTCGTCGATCCGGAATTCTTCGATTTGGAAAACGTCGCTGGTATTCAGCAACGGCAGCAGTAGTATTTCCATCGCAAAATCCGTAAACATACACCATATCGGCATATTCGGCATTTGAAAACGTAAAAGGCATACTGAACGCACAAAACACCAACTGCACGCTGTGAAACACAACACTCTACTGTCAATTCAGTTCAAGGTCACGCATGCACATGCTTGAAATTCAAACATCCATAGCTCCATAACCGTTAAGAATCGGACCTATGTTCATATGAAGTTTTTCAAAACGTAAAAGGCATACTGAACGCACAAAACATCAACTACACGCTGTGAAACACAACACTCTACTGTCAATTTAGTTCAAGGTCACGCATGCGCATGCTTGAAATTCAAACATCCATAGTTCCATAACCGTTAAGAATCGGACCTATGTTCATATGAAGTTTTTGAATGAGAATAACCTCAGCTATAAGCTCCCGAAGTTATGACATTTCGTCGTGAATCACCCTTCTTATTTGATCTTACTTGATGTCTTCGAACGACGGTTCAGGGTCGACCTGAGCATCCTTCCTCATTTCCTGGATTTGGTGTTGGTTTCCACTCTCCTCGTGCCCTCGTAGCCAGCGACGCATGGATGGACAGGAACTTTCCACAAGAACCAGTCCAGTTAGTTCTTGAAATTATTCATATATACCTAGTTAACCTCGTTCAGTTCCGTGTGTTGGTCTCATGAAGGTCAAACTGGTGGCCCCGCCTCTAGGTCTGGCTTGGTGGAGGAGCGAGTTGGTCTCTTGCACTCTCCACCGCACATAGCCAGGTACACCCGGCTTATCTGGTACCGTCTTGAGCCAGGCATCTACGAGTAGTCTTCTCTTGAAGACTTCAACTTTGACCCCTATAACGTTTCTGAGTTCCTTTGGAAGCTGGTTAAAAAGTCTTGGCCCCCTGACATCCAAGCTATTTTCCTTCAGTATTGAGGAGGTCCCTTGTTGGGCCTCAATTTGAGAACACTACACATTCTGACTTTCCTATTTTCCAGTGTTGTTTGAATGGTAATTGGGTTTAGTTTTAGGTTTGGTACCAGTTTTTCGATAATTTTCATATGTAAATTATGGTGTACCTCTTTCTTCTTCTTTCCAAGGAGTACAGATTTAGTTTACGTAGTTTTGAGTTGAGTTTTTTGCAGCCATCAATCTTGGCTGCGAAATGTCTGCGTTTCTTCTAGTTTATTAATTTCTTCCTTTTTATATGGGGACGCCAAAACTGAGTAGTATTCAAGTTTTGATATGAACAGTGTTCTCAGCAGGGGGAATCATTACTGTCGTGTAATTGCGACACCTTCGCGAGCGCAGGAAATTTGTGGAATTTGTGGAATGAATCATGGCTTAGCACTGAAACACATGACTTTGTAGGGCAGTATCAAATTAAAGGTTATAGACTTTTGTTAAAAACAGAATAGGTAGGCGAGGAGGCGGTGTTATGTTGTATATCAAAGATAATATTGTGAACGTTATAGAAGTAAAGCACACAATTCCAGAACCAATAGATTCGACTATAGCAGAACTTAAATTGAACGTTTCAAACTTCTTGTTGCGGTTATATATAGGCCCCCTAATCGAACAGCTGATACGGACGAAGCGTTATATCGTGAACTAAAGAGAATAATAGGTAGTGAGCAGGCTTAAGTTATGGGTGACTTTAATTGCGAAAACGTGAATTACGATACAATGCAGGGAGACGCGGAAGGTAATCGTTTAGTTAATTTTCTCGAGGATAGCTTTCTTATTCAAAAGGTTGGGGAACCTACGAGGTTGGACAGTATTTTAGATTTAGTAATAACTACGGATGATAGGCTAATTACTGATCTTCAAGTAATAGAACCGTTAAGCAATAGCGATCACAATATGGTAGAGTTTGTCCTCTCAGTAAGTCACTCGAAACCAGCTAACTCGACTAAAATTCCTAACTTCTAGCACGCAGACTTTTGTAAATTTCGAAATAAATTGTCACACGTCAATTGGGAAAACGTAATGGGGAACTCCAACGCAAAACTAATGGGAATCGTTTGAAACAGTATTTAGGACTATAAATGAGGAATGTGTACCGTACAAAATTAAGCGTGCGAAAGTAAATAACAAGCCCTTGTGGTTTACTTCTAGAGTAGGAAACATTATAAAGAGTAAAGATAGGGCTTATAGGCTACATAAGTGCGATAAAGACAATTTGTTTTACGAAACAACTACATATCTCTAAGGCGTGAAGCGAAAAGTGTAATAAAAAAGTCCAAGCGCGAATTTGAAATCTCCATAGCTCGTGACGGTAAAGAAAACCCAAAGCGATTCTTTCAATGCGTCAACAATAGAAATCCAGTAAAAGTGTCTTGGGGCCGTTGAAAAATGTTAACGGAGATCTAGTTTCTGAAAACAAGGAAATGGCTACCTTGCTAAACGAATTCTTTACGTCATAATACGTTTGGTAATGGTAATATTTTGGATAATATTGTGGTTAGTGAAGGGGAGGTAATGCGCTATATTGATAAACTGAAAACGCGTAATCACCGGGGCCGGATTCCATATATCCCATACAACTAAAAGAATTAAAAGATAGCATTGTTGTGCCGCTAACAAAGATTTGTAATGCGTCTATTTCTGAGGGGTGCGTACCAGATAATTTCAAGTTATAAACGTAACACTTATCTTTAAGAAAGGCGATAAAGGTGCGGCGGGAAATTATAGGTCAATCAGTTTAACGTCTGTTGTAGGTAAATTCTGGAATCAATAATTAGGGATCGTATAGTTGAACACTGAGAATTGCATAACTTAGTTAGAAATATGCAGCACGGTTTTAGGCGAAACAAATCTTGTTTAACTAATCTTTTAGAATTTTTTCAAAGCGTGGTTGACGTTTACGATAGTCATCGGGCGGTTGATGTAGTGTATTTAGATTTTCAAAAAGCGTTTGACACCGTACCGCACAAAAGACTCATTGAGAAAACTAAGGCTCATGGAATCGGGGGTATAGTAATAAATTGGATAGAAGAGTGGTTGCGAGGTAGGAAACAGAGGGTGGTCGTTGATGGAGCGGAGTCGTGTTGGGCTAATGTAGCGAGTGGCGTTTCTCAGGGTTCTGTATTGGGCCCGTTGCTTTTTCTTATATATATATTAACGATTTAGATGTCGGCTTAGTCAGTACAGTTTCAAAGTTTGTGGATGACACGAAGCTGGGTGGTAGGGCGATTAATGACGAAGATAGAGGTAAAATCTAGAATGATCTGAATAAAATCGTTGATTGGTCAGTCACATGGCAAATGAGATTTAACGTCGATAAGTGCAAAATTTTACATATAGGTTCGCGTAACGGTAATTTTGCGTATAGTATGTCAGGGAAAGAGTTGATAAGCGTAGAGCAGGAAAAAGATTTAGGAGTTACAGTCACTGGTGATTTAAAAGTAGCGAAACAAAGTACAGCAGCGGTCAATAAAGCAAACAAAGTGTTAGGTTTTATAGCTCGGAATTTTTAGTACAAATCGCGCGATATTATAGTTCGTTTTATAAATCATTAGTTAGACCCCATTTGGAGTACGCGATCCAATTTTGGAATCCGCATATGCGAAAAGATATAGACAAAATCGAAAGAGTTCAAAGACGAGCAACTAAGATGATTCCGTCGCTTAGGTCAAAGTCGTACGAGGATAGGTTTAAAGAGTTAAAATTGACTACACTCGAGACTAGGAGGCTAAGGGGTGATCTAATCCAGGTTTACAAAATTATGAATGGGTTCGATAACGTAGAGAGAGATAGCTTTTTCGAAATATCTCAATATAATAGGACTAGAAATAACGGGTGTAAGTTGACAAGTAAAAGGTTCGAGACAGCATTTGCCAAAATTTTTTACGCATAGAATAGTTAATAGTTGGAATAGTTTGCCGGTAGAAGTAATTAGTAGCACGTCTATAAACATGTTTAAAAATCGATTAGACGCATATGTGGATAGATTGGATATAGTTTAAGGCAGTAAAATTAAGGGTTGGATAAGATAGATTTTGATTCTCTTTTCATTAAAGATCACAATAACCAGACTAGAGGTCATAGTATGAAATTATTTAAGCCAAGATGTAGAACAAATTTAAGAAAACATAGTTTTACAAACAGAGTAATTAAGTTTTGGAACAGTCTGACAGAAGTGGTGACTTCAGATACAATTGATTCTTTCAAAAGAAGGTTGGATAGTTTTTAAGCACATTTTTATTGCATGAATGGTACTAGTTTATTTGATATATATTATGTACATTTAGGTGATAGCTCCCACAGCTCAACACAAGTGTTGTGGGATATAGGGAAGCAGCATCTTGGGTTAGGGGATACTCTCTGTCCTTACACACCCCATTTAAAGAGATTCCTCTGCTGAGCGGTGCCCCCCATAGTACTGTGAGGTATTGAAAAACTCATGGTCTTCACTTGCCCCACAAACACCTTTAAATGGGAGATCCAAAATGGGTGCACACACATTTCTACATTACTGTACAGTCTTTACAGCCACACCTACACTTTTCCTCCTAAGTATATATATTGTAATGTATATGGTTGTAAATTGTGACTTGGCCCGCAATTGATATGGACCGTGACTTATTTTTGGTTGGCAAGGTACTGGTATTGATGGATACCGTAATGAAATTGAGTGGATTCTTTGGATCTGATATATTTGCATGTCAGTTATAAATAGATATAGAGTGTAACATATTTGTGGATAGTAGTCTATTATGACTTGATCCTCTGGATCTAGAGATTCTATCTTTAGTTTTAAATTGATAATTAATTAGTTTTAATTGATAATTATTTAGTTTTGTAAAAATTGGTTGTTGCCAATGTCCAGGCAGTTTTTACATAGTGGAGCCACCTCGATGGGCCGAAGTGGCGCCTAGTGTGCCCACTATAAAAATTTCTTATGTTCTTATGTTCTTTGTGGTTCGGAACCCACGTAAAATTGTAGGTCCCCTCCGCCACCATGGAGGACATGCACAATACACAATTACGAACACAGTTAGGTAGACCAGCCATGAGAGGATCTTAGGGTCTTTGTTGGTCTGAAACATTATAACATTACATTATAACATTATAAGAATATATATATATATATTATATATATATATATATACACAGGGTGTCCCATAAGTCCGGCATCATAGGAGAAATTCATATTTTTCTATTTCTACAAACCATAATTCATATTTTTCTCTTTCTACAGGCCATAATGTCTGTGAGCAAGGAAGAACGAATCCAGATAATTCTACTCATAGGAAATCGGAGTCAAAGAGAGGCCGCTGCTGAATTTAACAGACTGCATCCAGACCGCGAGCCAATAACACAGAGTTGTGTTAACAGACTTGTTGCAAAGTTTAAGGAAACAGAATCCATAGAAGATAAACCACGCAGTGGACCTTCAAGGAGGTCCACTGACGATGATACAGCGACTGCTATCCTGGCTCATTTTAACAGAAGTCCCAATAAGTCTCTTCGGCGATTGTCCGCCGAGACAGGACTGTCGAAAAGTAGCATCCATCGCATTCTTCAGGCTCACAAATGGCATCCATATAAACTTCAGATCCTACAGAAATTAAGCGAAGATGATCCCGACCGGCGGATGGAATTTTGTGAATGGGCTACGGAACAATATGCTCGGGATGACAATTTCCCGTCCACCATTCTGTTCAGTGACGAGGCTGATTTTTATGGAAATGGTGAGGTAAATCGACAGAACACCCGCTACTGGTCTCAAAACAACCCTCACTGGTATACCTCTACAAAGGAACAAGGTGCATCTCGGGTGATGGTATGGTGTAGCATTTGGAAGGATCGCATCATAGGCCCCCTCTTTTTCAATGAACATGTCACTGGAGGCACCTACCTACGTATGTTCAAGGAAGAAGCATTTCCCAGTGTCTTGAACGAAGAAGGAAATTTCCCAACATGGTTCCAGCAAGACTGCGCTCCTGCACATTACAGCACCCAAGTAAGGGAATACCTATACCACCAACTCCCTGGTCATTGGATAGGACGTCGAGGGCCTGTGGAATGGCCAGCTAGAAGCCCGGATCTCACGCCACTAGATTTTTATCTCTGGGGCCACTTGAAAGCGCTGGTATACGCAGAGAAAATTAGGAGTGTTGAACATTTGCGGCAGCGCATTATTGGGGCATGTAACACCATTACTCCTGACATCATTCACCGTGTGCTTGCTGACTGGGTATCACGTCTGAATTTGTGTATTGAAAACAATGGTGGACATATTGAGCACGTTCTGTAAATAAAAGCTTTTGTTTTGCCTCTTTTTATTATTTTTCCTATGATGCCGGACTTATGGGACACCCTGTATATATATATGTGTGTGTGTGTACACACACACACACACACACACACACACACACACAGTTGTGCTTATAAGTATTCGTACAGGGCAATGTTTCAGTTATATTCGTCCTTATCTTTTGTACCATGTATATGATACTTATGAAAAGTTTACCATTCGTTTGGAAAATTTTAACTAATAAAAAAATCGTTTAAAATTTAACCAATAATTAGCTGTTTATTGATTAGACACTGTTGGCAATTCTGAATTCTAGAATTTTCTATGTAAATCTTCACAGAAGACGGATGACTGTACAAGCCATTGGTAAGCAATGGGTTGTCGTGGTAAAGAGCTGTCTACAGATATTAAGAGGTCTGTTATTGCTGCACACGAACTTCGAAAGAGTTATAGGAAGATATCAGAAGAACTTCGAGTTCTATTTACGACAGTTGCTGCATTTAAAAAGAAATGGAAAAGCTTTGGACAATCAAAACGCTACCGACATGTATACGACCTTGCAAGATTTCAGGACGTACAGGTACACGGATTGAAAGAATGGCTGCTGCAAATTCACGAGTGACTGCAGGTGATAACAAATATTAAGGTTGTCTAAGATCGATGTTCATCGCTCTACTGTACGTCGTACATTGAGAAAGAATGGGCTGCATGGAAAGTGTTGCACGAACAAATTCTCTGATACGAAAAGCACACAAGTGGTTAATTTAAAGTACGCCAAAGATCATCAAAATGATAGATTTGCATTCTGAAAGAAAGTTCTCTGGACAGACGAGACCAAATTGAATTATTCAGGAACAACGAGCAACGGTATGTTTGGCAAAAATCAAATACTGCATTTGATGAAAAAACATCCTTTCTACCGTTAAACATGGTAGTGGTGGCTTGCTTCTCTGGGATGCTTTAGTGCTTCTGGTCCAGGAAAGCTTGGAATCATGGAATCTTGAATTCGAAAAACTATCAAGAAATTTTAGAAAATGTATTGCCTTCAGTTCGGGAGTTGCGAGTGGGTCACAATTGAGTACGGCAACAAGTTACTGATCTAAAAACGTGAAAGTAAGTAAGAGCAGTATGAAATGGCTTCAACAAAAGAATTTCAAGCTTCTCGAGTGGCCCAGTTAAAGCCCAGATCTCATTTTAATCGAGAATTTATGGCTTCATTTGAAAAAAGCTGTCCGAAAGAGAAATCCTTAGAATCTGAATGAATTGCAACAATTTTCTTTAGAAGAATGGGCTAAAATTCCTACTGAGAGATGTCGAAACCTCGTAGAAAAATACACAAAATGAAGTCGTCATTCAAGCAAAAGGTGGACGAACAAAATATTAAATAATTTTGTAAGTAAATGTACGAAAACTTTTCCCATTTTAACTTTTTTTATTTTCCTCAAATTCTTTGATATTTTACATTATATGTGTGTAGTAATGCCTAGTTAAGAATATTAATTTTTGTTTAATTAAGATAATGTTTAATGTAAATCATTTACTAATAATTATGAAATTACGAAAAAGTATGTTTGTTACATTTAAATTGTTTAAAATGGGTAGAGTTGGCAGTCCTGAACAGAGGCCCAAAAGAGCGGGCTACCCACAAGGGAGTCAGTCTTTTAGGCGGCGCGTTAAGCGTGAGGTTGGCGTCATGTAACGTAAAATTTAATTAATTGTTTTGTGTCCCTCTCCCTCTCCGACGTAAATTATTATAATAGAAATTCCGTACTCGCATCCCCCTAAATTACTTAAACCATTTTCGGAAGTAAATAAAAGAGTTAAAAAGTGTTAAAAGAGTGTTAATGAACCCCCCCCCCCCTTTGTTTTGTAAAGACTTTCATAGTCTCGGCGTGGCTACCATGAATATAATTGAAAGTAGTGTTGAAATGAGTAGAGAAAACAAGTGATAAATGAAATAAAGAGCCGATAGAGTAGTAAATAATGAAGAGAAAGTAAATAAATAAAAGGTGATCACTATATTTGGTGGCAGTTAACCTTATTAAATTGTTATCAATTTAATAATACGAACCCATGCATTCCGTTAGGCCTATGCATTATTTTTTTTCGTTTCTGATAAATAGGAATTCAAAATTTGTGCGTGTGTTCTTTCGACTAATCACGATCGTTTTCACGTTTTCCGCATAAAGAAATTAGTAGATATTCTGTTTCGCTACCCGTTTTAGAGTAATTATCAAATTAAACAAAAATTCAATGTAATTTCAAAATGGCGCCCATTGTTTTTCAAATTATTCTGAGTCACGTCGCTTCAAAAATTTTTGCGCGTCAAAATTTGTTGTTTGAGATCGAGTCTAGACTCAAAACTTATTTTAGTCGTTACAGGGTTGGTAGAAAAACTTGTCCGACTCAATATTGCGAGTCATTATTACGTTAAATTTCGTTCATTAGGTCGGAGAGGACATAGTTTTGAAAATTTATCGCGCTGCCTGAGGACTCAATTTTTCTTTTTTTCGTCTCTTCCACTGTTATGCCTGTTCACTGTTCAGCTTACCTTTGTTTACTTTTTGTGTTTAAACTTTTGGAATTAGTGATAATTGTGATCAGAATAATGATTAATAAATAAATTTTATACGGTCCTGTCAAAATGTTTCAGCGAAAATTTGTACCGATTGTAAAACATTTCATGAACATGAAAAATTTTCTGGGTTTCATTAGCAGATTTTTTATTATATTTCGATTGCTTGCATATAATAATAGGATTATTTTATTGTTTATATAGATTTACGGGCTTATTGCTTTGCTTCGCTTCGCGCTATATAGGATTAAGTTACATTTTAAGGGACAGTCGAAAAATAATCTTAAACATAATAATTTGTGAGGCTGGCCGTATAGGATTGTATTAGATTTCAAAATAAGCTAAATTGGTTTAACTGAAAGAGAAATTGTGTCGTGAAATTTTCTATAAATTTATTTGTTTTTTGGATTTTTTTATATATTCATTAATTATACACTTACATATTAACTTATGCGTATATATTAGTTATATATATAATTTTATATATTTATATACTCATAAAGTTTGGTAGGTAGGCTGATTATCTATTTTTTTTCCTCTCCGTTCCTTTCGTTCAATTTCACGACAATTCCGACATATTTTGTAAAATGGCTATTGTATTGTACTAAAGAAAGATTTCTTGTAGGCCTATCGTTAAATATTGTTCGGAGATTAACCGTTACTACGGTATATGTCTATTGAGTAGTAAATTCTTAGTTATTTAACAAAATTTTAATTGGTTCAACATAAATAATCATAGGATTTTTCTCTAATAAGCACAAATGTTATGCATTAAATTCTAAATTGTGCTTTCCACGCGTAACATTGAAATTATTAATTATAGGTCTAAAAGTGCAGCAGTAAATTTTATTTTTATTTCGGCGGCCAATGTGAGTTACGGTACACATTTTACGAAAGCTGGATATTATTATAATTATTTTTGAATTACAGAAATTGGTGTAGAAATTTTTCATATAGTTTCTTTACGTTTTATAAATGCATTCAATTTTATTTTTATAGGTAGGCCGATTTTTATTTTTCTTTCTTCCAGTTCAATGACAATGGTAAAATTTTTATTTGGGATTTAGATTGTATTCTAAAAAGGATGTTTTGATTTGATATTTTAATTTGGGTATTAGAAATGAAAAATGTCTTTTTTTAGTTCGAGCGTTTGCATAGAAAAAATTACAAAATTGTCAGGATATAATGCAGTTTCATTCGGTTAGGGATATTTGTATAGAGGTTCGCTTACAAACAAAGCGACCGCTCTTAATTATGCAATGTTTTGTTTTTGTTTACAGTAGGTTGTGTGTATTTTTGAGTGCATATTATCTATTCTTATTTAGTATAACTATGCAAATTTGTAGTTTCACTTGGAAACGATAAATTACTGGGATTTTTGTGATTTGCAAACCATACTGGGGTTTCTGTTGAAGGAGAGAGTTGTATCTCAGATGTAATTTGCGAATTGCGAGTTCAATTCATATGAAATTTAGAGTTTCAAGTTGGAATTACTGTATTAAAATAATTTTTGGTAGTAATATTTAATTTTTTTTACTTTTTAATAACTGTTTTGGAAAATTATTAATGTTTAAACCTTCAGTCGGGGTTAACTAATGCATTTAAAACATTGGCTCGAGTGTTCCCTCGGAAATGGAGCCTTCTAGATAGCCAGTAACGTTTTTGTGGCGTATTAGTGTGCTCCCCCCAAAGGGCAAGAGGGTTCATGATTGTCAGAGAAGTGATGACATGAAGTTTCTGGGGTTCATTTTTGTCTTTTGTATTTAAAAGTATTGATGTGATTTCTGACGATAGTTTGAACAATAATATTTCTTAAATTATACTAACAGTTACTATGTATGGGCGCTTTTATATTTATACTGTACAATTTTGTTTCGTACGTTTTATGACTTTTTTTTATCTTCTCCGCTGTAACTGCCATAAGTGACCTTATTGGTAGCTAGATGTGATTAAATTTTTGCGAAATTTTGAGATGTGTAATTTTTTTCCCGTGAATTTGGCCAGAGCAAATGTGTAGTTAGTATTTCGAAGTGAACTGTCGAGAAAATTCGATAAATTAAATATGAAATGATAAGCAGTACAGAAACACGTTTCGAATAAACTTTTTTTTCAAAATTTCAAAGGCTCGGTTTGGAGGCAACCAAGTTGAATCCGAGTTCCATCCAGTGAGTTTAGTCGACCGGATAGGTGATCGATCACCAATGATGAGAGAGAAGAGAAACCAACTGCGCAGGGACTTGGCGCAGGATGGTTTCGGAAGAGAAGAGATAGAAGAGAGGAACCGAATGCGCAGGGACTTGGCGCAGGACAGTTTCGGAAGAGAAGAGAAATTTACGTGTGCAGGGTCTTGGCACACGAAAGTTTCGATCGAAGATGGTCTACTGGTATTTTTCGGGCAGTAGCTGGTCACGCTGCTCGAATGCTTCGCTAAATATGTGTTGTAGCACGCGGTAGGCAAGCCACGTGAGCTTGAACGGGTGTTTACGACTGTACTGTCCATACAGACATACAGTAGGTTCGTTGGGAAACGGCCTACGGCGGAGTGATCGTTTGATTGTTGCCAGTAGAAGAGTCTTTCAGCTGGACGTAGGAAGAGCAGCGTTCACCGACAAAAGTGGAGATGAGACAAGGCGAGTTTCTTCATCGACTTCTAGAATTGCAAATTCCGTCCAATTCCAGCGCGTGGTCCCGCTTTCAGTATATCTCCCCCCCCCTGATCCTTTTAGAATTGGACGTCTCTCTTGTTTTTTTTTCGCCATTGGAGAGAGAGCGGAACCATTATAGCGTGCTGCCCTGTTGCATGTTTATTGATGCAATCCCTTGCATTCTAGCGAAGTGAGCAGGAGAGCTGCGATTGAAAATTGAAGTCCGTTGTCAGCGTGCGGATTGTGATCTAAACGTCCAGCAAATTAATGTACTGATTATTATGTAATGAAATTATACGTGAAAAGGTGCGATTATTGCCCATAGTTGTTGTGTTTTTCGTGAAATAGAATGTGCGCTCTTGGTCAGTATTTTATGTAAACTTTTTCTTATTTTTTTTTCTATGTCGCCCTGATAGTAACTTTATAACTATACAAATAACTGTTTCAAATGTAAAGCGATCGTTGATGAGGAATCGCGGGAATAGATTGTGAACTTGAGATTTGTGTAGCCACTGTAAGAAAATTTTCCGTTATTTTTTTTTGGCATGTATAGATTAGTTACAGGTTGTAATTTAATTATTAGTGTGAAATGTTATTTTATGCAAATGTGAAAATTATAAAGGTTTCGGTTTTAATATGATACAAAATATATGTGTGGAATTTGTCATTCTAATTATTTCTTGTCTATCAACTTTGAAATTGTTAAAGAAAAAAAAAAAAATGCAAAATATATAAATTTGTTGAAGAAATTTATTAAATTTGTTAAACGATATTAATAAGTTTTACTAATGAAAAACTTATTTTCAAGGGGGTGATGCGAGTGTAGTAATGCCTAGTTAAGAATATTAATTTTTGTTTAATTAAGATAATGTTTAATGTAAATCATTTACTAATAATTATGAAATTACGAAAAAGTATGTTTGTTACATTTAAATTGTTTAAAATGGGTAGAGATGGCAGTCCTGAACAGAGGCCCAAAAGAGCGGGCTACCCACAAGGGAGTCAGTCTTTTAGGCGGCGCGTTAAGCGTGAGGTTGGCGTCATGTAACGTAAAATTTAATTAATTGTTTTGTGCCCCTCTCCCTCTCCGACGTAAATTATTATAATAGAAATTCCGTACTCGCATCCCCCTAAATTACTTAAACCATTTTCGGAAGTAAATAAAAGAGTTAAAAAGTGTTAAAAGAGTGTTAATGAACCCCACCCCCCTTTGTTTTGTAACGACTTTCATAGTCTCGGCGTGGCTACCATGAATATAATTGTAAAGTAGTGTTGAAATGAGTAGAGAAAACAAGTGATAAATGAAATAAAGAGCCGATAGAGTAGTAAATAATGAAGAGAAAGTAAATAAATAAAAGGTGATCACTAATTAGTAAAACTAATTTTTTCTATTTGTTAACTTTTTCCAAATTAATGGTAAACTTTTCATAACTATCCTATGCATGGTACAAAAGATAAGGACAAATATAACTTAAATATTTCTCTGTACGAATACTTATGAGCGTCACTGTGTTTATATCGGGTGACCCCCCCAAAAAAAGTCCCAAGATTTAAAATACAATAACTTCCAAAATATACACTGTACAATCACAAATTTGAAATTCATATAAATTCAGCCTATTGACAAGTTGCCATAAAATTTTCAGAATTCTACATTCAATACTTTTTCGAAAATAAAGTAAACAATAAGGTACACTCAAATAAACAAATATTATGAACAAAAAATTTATTATCACATCTTATTTATTGACAGAGATGGTCAATATGCCCACCGTCTTGCTCACAAACAGATCTTAACCTTTTCTTTCACGACATGATACATTTTCTTACTTCAGTTAAAGTTATTTTGTCCCAACAATTAAGTATCTTTTCTTTTAATTGCAACTCAGTAAATTTTTCTATTTGACCGTCATAAACCTTTTCTGCGAGAGAGTTCCATATGCAATAGTTCATTGGACTGCAGTCCGGTGACTGAGGTGGCCAGTCATTTTTCCCAATGAAATTGGCCACGTTCTGATGTAGATAGTCCTGGGTGTACTTGCTCGTATGAGCGGTAGCTCCATTTTGCTGGAATATGAAATCATTATCAGGATACAGACACCGACAATCTGGCAAAATATTTTGTTCCAAAAGATTAACACAAGTTTTTGAGTTCACTTTTTGTTATTTTCATCAACGAAATAAATATCAGTCTTTTCGTTCCATGATACACCAGCTAAAACGATTTTTTTAAAACCGACATGTCTGATGGTATAGCCTCGACGGAGGAGTTTCTCTTTTACACACACGGTTTGGACATAGACAACATTTTCTTGTGGAAACATTTTTAGGTCTGCCACTTCCAGATTTCCTTTTAGTTGACTCAGTTTCTTTAAGTTTCTTTATTAATCTATTCATCGATCTCTTATTCCAATTTGTTCCAGGAAATTCCTTTACAATTCTTGTCCCAGTCCATCCTTTCTCCATAAAACATCTTTCAATTATCACTTTGTCACCTTTGCTTAAAATAATTAGAGGGATTGAATACCAATCAAGATTAACAGTAACCTAAGCACACCATTTGACATTTCTGCAGAAACTAGCTTAGCTTAGCCTAACTCCTCCCCAACTTTCGCGATAAGAATAGTTGCCAACTACTATGCTGTAAATTTTGGTTTCATGATATTTGTTTATTTGAGCGTACCTTATCGTTTCCTTTATTTTCGAAAAAGTATTGCGTGTAGAATTCTGAAAATTTTATGGCAGCTTGTCAATAGACTGAATTTATAGGGATTTAAAATTTGTGATATTGTACAGTGTATACGTATTTTGGAAGTTATTGCACTTTAAATCTCGGGACATTTTTTTTTGGGCCACCCGATATATATTCTGTACTGTCACAGCTGCGGTGGGACAGGGGGCCATAAAAACGAGGATGGAAAATACCCTGAGAAGGCCCGAAACTTTTTAATAGTACTGCCCGAAGAACTGAGAAACCGCCAGCACACCAACCTGAATAATTTTGAAGAACCAACTGGACAGTGAAACCAATTTACCTCCGCCACTAAATCCCAAAAATGAGGTTCTGGAGGAGTCGACCTCAGGTCGATCCTGAACCGTCGTTCAAACCCATCATAAGGCATCATAAGGCATCATAAGATAAGGTAAGGTAAGGTATGGAATGAAATGAGGACCGATGTTGTGATTTAATTTCTTGAATATTCAAACGCTTCGGAAATTCAGTTTCCATCTTCAGTGACTACAAAATTACCGAGGTAACTAAAATAATTAAAATTAAATATATTCGTGAATTTACAATGCTTACAAAATAAATTTAAAAATTTAAAGTTAAAACAAAGCAAGAAAAATGTTACAGAACACCTCGACACAACAAGAGACTGACCTTTACATTGTATGGCCTCAGACTACATCATGAGTCCTCATTTTCATACTCGGAATAAGGTATATATATATATATATATATATATATATATATATATATATATATATATATATATGCGTGTGTGTGTGTGTGTGTGTGAGAGACTGTATTTGGTACTGCACTCTTAATTATAATGTAAAATTTTATGCTGCAATGTTTCATAAGAGGTAGAGTCAGTGCCATCATATACTGTAATGAAGAAACCTTGTTGGCACTGTAACGTAAATAATTTAGGATTTAGATATTAATTTTAAAATATGTGAAGATACCTTTGTGACAGTTACATCGTAAATAAGATTTAATTTTAAGAAATCTTTGTTTAGTGAGGCCTGACAGATTAATGTTTCACAATATTAAGATAGAGCAGAGAATATATGGAATCATTTTAACAATAAACTTCAATTTAATTCCTTTTACGTTTTAGTTTTTACGTATTTATATACAATCAAGACCCAGATATTAGCCTAGATTCATCGTATTTAAATTAACGTAAATATTTCTTCATATATACTGTAGAAGCGGGGCCACCAGCTTGACCTCCGTGTGAAGAGAGACCAACGCACGAAACAACATAAGGTTCATAAGGTATATTCTAAGCATTTTTTTACTTAATAACCTTATATATATATATATATATATAATATATATATATATATATATATATATGAATAGAAACGACATAAGTATTAAGGAACGTTATATATATATATATATATATATATATATATATATATATATATATATATATACAATGCTTGAAAGCTAAACGAAAAGATTAATTCTAAAATATAATATGGTTATCGATATGAATGTTCGATGTAAGCTACCACAAAGCACCCACTTGTTCACCACAAGAACACATACTCAAAATTAACCTTCTAAATTGAGAACGTATAACTTCTTTTTGAGGGTTCATTCTAGGGGAAGTTTTTTCTTCTTTTGGGTATCAAAGCTTCTTGTCAGATAATATAATAATTTCGGATCACTTGAAGATCAGGGCCCCCAGCCTTCTTTAGTTAGCCTTATAAGGCTAACTAACGAAAATATCACGACTTACCTAACCAATCGACAAGGGCGTAGAGTTGACTTAACGATTGGTTAGGTTAAGTCGTGATATTTTCGTTAGTTAGCCTTATAAGGCTAACTAAAGAAGGCTGGGGGCCCTGATCTTCAAGTGGTCCATAATTTCTTTTAATGATACATAACTTCTTTAGCTAGAAAAAATGGTCTTCAAAACTTCTTTTTTGGGTAATTTGAGACAATGGAAGAAGATATTTGTGCGTTTAGGAGGATGCGGACAAGCTTTGTTTGCTCCGCAATTCTAAGATTCTTCAACTTGAAAAATCACCCATATTTCTGTAACTTAAAACAAAGCGTTCATCATTCCTGCATTCCGTTAAGTTTTATCATTCTGCGCTACGACCAAAAATATGCTTAATTAAAACATAATTTTTTTTTAAGTGGAGTATATTTTTATTTAAGCCAGATGTTAATTATAAGCATTTGACTGGTTATTTTTTGGTTTTTAACCCTTTCTTTTGCCAGTACTTATTTTTGTTTTAAACCAAAAAGCATAACATTTATTGTTACTCATAATCAAATATTTTAGTAACTAATCACTAAAATGATACACATTTTAGGTTCCTTTACCAACAACTAAACTAAACTTATTTATTTAAACATATAAAACGATTTGTATTAAAGTCGCATTTTAGTACAATATATATATATATATATTATTCCGATATCCTCTATTATACACTTTATAGATAGATAAAACTCCAATTAAAATTCTGTTGTAAAGCGAAGTTGTATCTAATTTACCTCTTCTGAGGATCGAGGTTAATGGACAAACAAGCAGAGGCATATTACATGACTTAATCTCGCTTTGAAGATACTGTATATTGTCCAGATATATTTAAGCGCGTTACAATCCTATAATGGCAATCTATACAGAGTTGCAGTACAGTATAACGAGTTTCATTCGTCATTAGTAGTCGTATCTCTGCAGAGAGAGTAAATAATGAGGCAAATAAGCCATAATCATAACTTTTGCCTTGGTTCCTATATAGCCAATTAAAAAGCGTTTAATCCAAGCAAAACTTAATTAAGTTGTAAATACAACTGATAATAAAGTTTTAGAAAATGAAATTCCTTGTGCGGACTTGCATATAAAAGTAGAATTAAAGGCATTTCTTACGCAACTTGTTTCATTAATTATTTTTAATTGAAAGTTACTAGAGACATTTTATTCCGATAGGCTTCAAAGAAGATAGAGAGAGAGAGAGAGAGAGAGAGAGAGAGAGAATTATATATATTATACGTTATGATATTATATATTAATTATACAGAGCCTGCTTCAAATGACCATATTAATAATAACATAACTCAAATAGTGGCAGGGCGAGAGTCATAAAGAATGTGTAGGAAAAAGTGCTTTGGATGAATTTCACCGTCATGGAAACTGGAACGAATTCCAGCGATATCGAAACTGGAATAATCCTATGTTATCTTCGTGTGAGAAAACTAATATATTAATACATGTACGAACACATTCGCAAATACACATGTATGCGAACAAAGAAAACTTTTAATACTCGTATATATATGTATATTGATGTATCTGCTTTTAAAGGCGCTCAGAAGGGAAGATAAAATAGGTCATAAATTGGAATTTTGCACTAAAACACAATTAATTTGAATGTGTAAAATTCTGTTCAAATGTTTTAGTGTTTTCAGCGATGCTGACTGATCTCATCGTATTGGGATTTCAGCGGCGTATGTATGCATTGCGTTCTCTCTTCTGTTTAGAAATGTGAACATATTGAAAATTTTATTCCAAACTTCAATATTCGCGTTTGTTTATGGGTAACTTGTAAAACTCGCACTCACAATTTTACGGTCTCACAAAGTAAAGATGCCAAAAAATACTTTACATATATTCACCATACGAAAAATATATTTATGCGGGGGATATGTGTATATATATATATAGATAGGGGATATTTTAGCGTTAATAAAATAGGAATGAATCTAAAGATCACTGGCGAAGCAATAAAAGAAAGCAAAATTTATAAATTTTCATAATGGCCACTGTTTTGGAAAGCGATAACAGATGAATGCATCATCTAAAACCAAAAATTCAATTCTACGTTCGTGCAGCGCGTTTTTAGAGCCGTCTTCCCGAACAGTAATTGAAGTTTATAATGTCATAGCGGCTGTAAAGCCCTCTTGACTCGCAATCTAATTTTTCCAATGCCTAAATGCCCGTATAGGAACGGATACAAAAATGGAAAAGAATAAAGAGCCTAAGTACTATTAAAGGTAAGTAACGAGCCATTATTGTTGTATAATGAGGCGGGACGTGGCAAGGTTATAGGACAAGATAATAGAGAAGCCAAATCTAAAGCACCCACTTGTATCCTGTCCCCAAAATTGCAAAGCGAAAAACGGCTTCTAATGCACTGCATGACTGGAAGATGGGCCTCCTTTTATTTATTTATTTACGGTAAGCTCAAAGCCTATAATGTGCCGTCGCGTGCTTCACTCGTGCCGCCAAACGTATTTTATTGTTTCGCGTAATGACGCTTTGCATGTGCGTATAGAACACACGTTATTTCTATAATAGAAAATTTTATGAATCTCTTTGGTTCCTATTTATCTGTTCGAAATGCTTCATACCATAAAAGGGAATCACGTCTTTCACAATACATATATATATATATATATGTTACACACAGACCGTGCATGGAACAAGGAACTGTATATACAGTATATACAGGGCGTCCCAAAAAAATGTATACACACTTTAAATACTTATAAAGGCAGTGTTTATTAAAATACATTTCATTTTCAAAATGTAATAGAATCTACAGACATTATTTAATTGTTTTGTCAACGCCTGTTTTCAAACTGACGTCCGTTCTGGTCCAGGCACTGCTGATAACGCGAAGCAATGGAATCGCAAACATCACGAAACATTTCGTTTGGTATTTGTGTGCATTCTCGTTCAATGGCTGCTCTCAATTCAGCGACTGTTGCAGGTTTTATAGCGTAGACTTTGTCTTTTAAGTATCCCCATAAAAAAAAGTCTAGTGGTGTGAGGTCTGGTGAACGCGGAGGGTATTCTACGAAACCCCTTCGTCCAATCCACATCCACATCGTGCCAAGTACCACTCGCAATACTCCACTCTTCGGTCCGGATCATCTTCATTAATAGCATGGACTAATCTTGGAATGTAACTTTTCCATTGACAGCGCTTCAAAATGCGTTGGACAGACGATTCTGAGATTCCTACCTCACGACTCGCTTGCCGCACAGATTTTCTTGGACTTTGGTGATACGTTTCCAGTACTCTTTCTTGCTTTGTGGGGCTTGTCGATGTCCGTGGTCTTCCGGAACGCTTCTTGTGGACATTCTGAACAGTTCCATCGGCTTCAAACTTATCTCTAATTCGAGTGATGGTAAGTCGCGTTGGTGGATCTGTTTGAAACTCCCTCCTAAACTGTCTTTGCACTTCAACTGCGTTTTCACACTTCCAGTAGCATTTTAGAATGAATTTCCTTTGTTCAAAGCTTAGTCTGACTGCCATTATTAATTCTAATGGGTTTAACTTGGAAAGAAAGAAACATCAATTGAGCTATCAGCTGTTAAAGTGTGTATACATTTTTTTGGGACGCCCTGTATATATATACACACACACACACACACACACACACACACACACACACACACGAGGTTTGTTCAAAATGTATCCGGACTGATGCGATTATGGACAGAATATGGTATTTACAGGGTTTGGGGTTTAATCTCCCTCAAAGTACGCTCCTTCTGAAGCCACACTCTTTTCCCAATGATCCTGTTACTGTTGAAAAAAATTTTCAGAAGCACTTTTCGGAATGGCCAAATGTTGCTCCGTCGAATTTCTTTTAATGGTCTCAACACCATCGAATCGGTGTCCTTTCAGGGTTTGTTTGAACTTCGGAAACAAAAAAAAAGTCGCATGGAGCCAAATCCGGCGAATATGGAGGCTGCTGTACTTGGGGAGTTGAGTTTTTGGTCAAAAATTGTTGGAGAAGTTGCGACGAGTGAGATGGCACGTTATGGTGATGAAGCATCCAGTCTCCGGACTCCCACTTCTGCGGCCGTTTCCTCCGAACTGCTTCACGTAGACGTCTCAAAACTTCAATGCAAACTTCCTTGCTGATTGTTTGTCCCTGTGGAGCATATTCATGGTGCACAACACCTTCAACCTTCAACACCTTCCGACATCGTAAGAAATCGCCGCGAAACAAAACACGTTTAACTTTATCGGCTCACCACAGTGAACTGACGCTACACAATGAAGTGCAACCCTATCAGTCAACTTGTCTCGACATGCAAAGACATGTTTAGCACAGTCACAACTCCAAGCGTGATCTTGTTCTAAAAATAAACACCCTATCCGGATACGTTTTGAACATACCACATATTCAGGATGTTCTAAAATTACCTAGTGAACTTTTCTATGTCTGTCGATCAGTAGTGGGACGTTGTGAACAATGTATTCAAATTGAAGGAAGACACTGTGAACATCTA
>JAJOZX010002135.1:545000-622500 GCA_023014485.1 Bathynomus jamesi | reverse complement strand
TGTGTATCATAAAAAACTCAGGGAACCATTCTGAGTTCATTCCCATATATATATATATATATATTTATTTGTTACAGGGGATCTGTGTAACTAGGGATTTCATGAAATCCCTAAAATGTTCAAGGATTTCATGTAAGGTTAAGTCGTGATATTTTTGTTAGTTTTAAGGAAAATATCACGACTTAACGTAACCAATTGTGAAGGGCGTACAGTTGACCTAACCGGGTATTCAATAATTTTCCCAAAGGTTTAACGAAAATATCACGCCTTAACCTTACATGAAATCTCTAAAATGTTTAAGGATTTCATGTAAGGTTAAGTCGTGATATTTTTGTTAGTTTTAAGGAAAATATCACGACTTAACGTAACCAATTGTCAAGGGCGTACAGTTGACCTAACCGGGTATTCAATAATTTTCCCAAAGGTTTAACGAAAATATCACGCCTTAACCTTACATGAAATCCCTGAATATGTTAGGGATTTCATAAAATCCCTAGTTAACAGATTCCCTGTAATATATATATATATATATATATATATAATATATATATATATATATATATATATATATATATACACAGTATATATATATATATATTAATCGATGCATGATTCACAGCTGAAGTGGAAGGATGAAGAGTTTAACATCTTTTCACATAGTGCATCATTCCTTCCATACGCCCACTTCAGTGTACGAGCAGCTCGTAGCAGCATTGCCAAGCAACTAGGAGATTAATGTACTGACGAGGCTTTCGTACGTGGTTCATCACCAGCGAAAGCAACAATGCTCCGTGTTCGCCCATTCCAAAGAACATCCAAATCTGTATTCATTTACCGCGCAATTTTCGTTAGTTTATATTGCAAACACCTCCAGTTATTATCAGTCCTGGTGCATGACTCTTCAGGAGCAAGATGCACCGCAAGTTTGCGTTCCTTCTCTAAGGCAGCACAAATTTACCTGTATCAATCACAGTCACACTCGTACTACTTTAGGCTTGCTCTACACAAACTGAACCAAACTGGCTTCCGTATACGCAAGTCTGTACTTATTTAAGAATGATAGTTTTTATATAACTGTAGACCCTAACACGGAAATAAACTGTAATTATACACTCAAATGGAATAAAATTTAATGGAGACTACACCTCAAGGTGGAATAACCTCCCCCCCCCCGCAAATCCTTAAAAAAAAGAAAAAAAGGATAAAACTTGGATAACCTTTAATACCTTACCTTTTTCTTTTGTGTTCTGTAGGTTACGATTTTAATATTTCTCCAGTATACCTCTTGAAATCTAATTTACTGATATATATATATACACATTAATAAAAGTAGAAGTGAAAAAGAGAAGAGGAATACAAATCAACAATTTTGTGAGAATGTCTTCTGCATCTGCTGAGTGGTTTAATATAGGCATCTGGCATTGAAGGAGGAGAGACGAAATAGCAATCAGAAGAGTCTGTGACTTGATTTCATGAGTAGATGAGCTCCCTTATTATCATTCTGTATGGGGATGACACACAATGAGAGTCTTAATATTTCGGGATCAAATATAGTAAGGGTGAACCGCCGCCTGTTAAATGTGAGAATATCACACACATTCATCTCTCTAATAACACTGTAGATGTTATGAGTGATCTATAAACGTAGAATAAATTACCAATGTTGGATTGGGACACACACACACACACACACACACACACACACACACACACACACACATTTAGCTTCGTAATACCTGTATGAGAATATTTACTCATGAAAAATATGTATTCTTTACTTAATTCGAATATCTGAAAACTTTCAATAATGGTTTCAAAGGATTATTTAATAAAAAAAAAAAATATTGAATAAGAAATTACCAGCATTATATATATATATATATAAAATTTATTATTTACTTTTTTATGTAAAAGTTTTTAATTGATTTTAGCCTTTTTTCCCTTTTGCCCCGAAAAGTTTTTCAATTATTCTGTCTGTACCTCAACTGCTGGGATACGACAGGGAAATAGTTTAATAGTTTTATGTTCTTTATTAAATGATTAAAATTGAATAACACTTCAATGGAACAAATTCAGAATCCCCAAAAGAGGATTTTCTTTACAAAAAAAATTTTTTTTTCCCACTTTCTTTGTTATTTCGGGGTTACGACATCTGATTGTGAGTTAGATTAAGTTCTGTTAGGTTGGGTTAAGTTAGGTTATGTTATGTTAGGTTAAGTTAGGGTATGTTATGTTTTTTTTATTGTAGTGTCGATGTTGTGGTCTCTTGGTGACGATGATAGGTCTGTGAGGGAGAGAATGTTCTTAGTGAGATTTACCGATTTAACCTAACCTCAACCCAGCTAACCTAACCTGAACGTAACCTATGATTAACATACCCTATCATTAACCCTAACTAACCTATTAACTCTAACTAATCTAACCTAACTTGATTTAACCCATGACCAAAGTGAGAAAGCTGAGGACGAGAATAGGAATGACACAAAATGGGAAGAGACCCAACATCAATATTACCGCAAAATTACTCCTACGAGGAAGGTGATTACTTCCCACTCAATGTCATTTCCATTCCCACCCGCGGTCCGCAAATGGGAATGTTTCGAGTTCGAATTCCAAATATAGGGGTAAAAAAAAAAGAGTTTCCTATTTTAGGAAAAAGTAAAAGGGGACTGTGACGCAAATGTGGGCCAAAGGGAGATTTTCGTTGAAATTCTAACCAAGTGGGAATTGGTGCAGTGGGAATGAGAATGGGTCGACATTGAGAATTGCATCCTTCGAGACTCTTACTCGCGGATTTCTTACTTTTGAACGAAGAATGAAAAGGGAAAAAAAGTGAATGGAAAAAAAACAAAAACAAAAACGAAAGCAGATTGCGGATAAGCTTCGTTTACCATTTAGAGACGACCTTAAAAATACAACTCTTTCAAGAGTACTTCAGGTTTACGTGGAGTGAATTCTCTTGTTAAACAACTTTACAGAAACAGAAAGATTATATATATATATATATATATACATACATATATATATATATATATATACACACTATATATATATATGTATATGTACATATATATATACTTTATGTTACTTTATGAGGTATACAGAGTGGACCATAAGTCGCTTTACCTTCGTATTATAACGAAACTCACTTCGGTAAAGCGACTTATGGCCCACCCTATATATATATATATATATATATTATTCATCGAAGCATTCATACTTTAATAGCATCATTCCGCCCATACGCACATTTCAGTGGCGTATGGGCGGAAGTGGGAATTGACTTCCTATTTGGTATGTAAATTGGAGGTCAAAGTACTGACGAGGCTTTTGTATGTGGTTCATCACCACTCCAAGCAAAAATGCTCTATGTTAGTCTAGTCCGAAGAACATCCATATCCGTATTCAATTTATTGCAATTTTCGTTAGTTTGTATTGCACACACCTCCAGTTATTATCAGTCTGGGTGCAAGTTTGTGTTTCCTCCCTAAGGCAACACAAATTTACCTGTATCAATCACAGTCATATTGGACTACCTCAGCCTTGCTCTAACTGGACTAAAAACCACAGATAACCGCAATCGCAAATCGTCTGTATACAGGCCTGTATTTAGTTTAAAAAAAAAAAAAAATATATATATATACAGTGCCCGCGAAAAGTATCCGATCACCCTGGAAATTTGTATTTTTTACATAAAAAACAATGTTTAAATGTATACTAACCTTATATTAGTATTTTGTCATCTGTCCTTTGGTTTGGATGACTTGTTCTAGACGTTTTGGCATGGATTTAATCAAGTTTTGACAAACTTCCACTGATATTTCCTTGCACCATACCTTTTTGATGGCTTCTTGTAATTTTTCGACTGAGCCAGTGTCGTGGCATTCAACCTTATTTTTTATTATTAGCCACATATTTTCTATCGGATTGAGATCTGGACTATTACCAGGCCAATCCAAAATATCAAATTTATTGTCAGTAATCCATTTTGTCACTATTTGGCCCTGTGACATGTGTGCACCATCATGCATGTATGTTTTTGTCCTTTGGATTGCCATTGCCATTGGAAGTTTATCCTGTAGCATTGCTAAATACCGTGCACCATTCATAGTTGTGTTCTTCGGAAGAAAATATAGGTTTCCACGCCCATAGTAACCGAAACAACCCCAAACCATCACACTTGGAGGGTGTTTCATTGTCTTTAGGGTGTATTTAGGGTCCATCCTATTTGAGCCAATGGGCCGGCGAACCTTTTTTGGACAACTTCTGAATGTCAAAAATGTCGACTCATCACTAAATAAAACCTTCTTCCAGTCATCAACAGTCCAATGAATATATTTTTTACAAAATGCGACACGTTTTTTACGCATTTTTTCATTAATGAACGGTTTCTTAGCAGCATGGCGAGATGGTAATCCGAGTTCTTTTTGGAGTCGCTCCTGGATAGTTCGTTCAGAAACACCAGATAACAAATTATTCATATTAAATTTTATTTCTTTCGCAGTTATTGTTGGGTTTTTCAATACTAAACGTTTCATAAGTTTGTCTGTTCGTGAATTTGTTTTTCTCGGTCTGCCAGATCGTTTTTTAGGGACTGGCGTGGTTAGGCCGGCATTGTTCTTAGCCCGTGAAACCCATAAATTAACGGTACTTTGGGATATGTTTAATTCCTTAGCTATCTGTCTCTGTGATTTCCCACATGTATGCAAAGCAACAATAGCACCTCGACAATCACTCTTAAGTTGTTTTTTAGCACACATTATATATAAATTTTATTTACACCACTTTCTGTAAAAAATAACAAAATATCAATAAATTTACACAAACAGTGAAATCTGACAACTTTGAGACACAGCCACCCGCAACGAAGGCTACCAGAACACTAATTTGAGAATGCGTTGGATAGCTCTCATATCAGCGAGCAACCTCAAAGTTACCAGATGTCGCTAGAACAAATAGAAAGTGAATTATGTGTCTCTGAATATCAAGGGAAAATATTGTATTTTCTTGAGTGATCGGATACTTTTCGCGGGCACTGTATATATATATATATATATATATGTAGACTCAACAAGGATAAACAGTGTATTTGTAAACTCAACCGGAATAAAATTTAAAGGAAACTACGGCGTAAGGTAGAATAACCTCCCCCCTAAAAACAAACCAATATATATATGTGTGTGTGTGTGTGTGTATGGAAAGTTCCCTCTCACCCGTGTTCGGTAATTTCTATATGGAATTTTTTGAAAGTAGAATTTTTCCCACCATTGTTAATTTCAACATTGTTTGGTACCAGTATAAAGGTAGTCTTTATGCCCTTTGGCTTGACAGTTTGTATGTTCATGAATTCCTTGATAGGCTCAATAATTTACTTCCGTCTATAAAATTTACGAATGCTTATCATTTCTGGATCTAAAAATTTTGAGGTGCGCAAATCAATCCAAATTTGAAGGTTTTCGCGTGTCTACTCATAATAATTCGTGTGTTCATTTTTATTCTAACCATTTACCCATTGATAAAATCTTCGAAATTTTCTTTTACATTTCTTAGAGCATTAAGAGTTGTTGGTCCTGAATTTTTAGATTCTGAGTTCTGCAATATTATGGCCATTGGTATTAAACTACTCGTATGTTATCCTATTCTATTTCTTGAAATTTTTTTAAGCCAAGCTAAAAAAAATAGGTATTATAATAGTGTAATCGAAAATTAATTTTATTATAAAAATATCCTTAGCCTACCTTACCATGAAAATTTTAAACATCTTCCCACCTTACTTAAAACAATTGGCATTAACGTAGTCTTTAACTGTAAAATTATTGTTAAATTTCGCCTAATAAAGAACAGCCCGAATAGTGTAGCTGGCTGTGTCTACTCGACTGGATGTAAACACTGTGACTCAGTTTATATAGTAGGTCAAACTGAATAAAACTTTAGACGCCAGAGTAGAACAGCATAAGTGCAGGATGGCAAATAATTCTAATGCATTGTTTAACCATATGTATAAGTCTAATCATAGTATAACTGGGAGAGTTCTAAAATTCTTGTTAATAAGAAAGACATAATTGAAATAAACATTATGGAATATGCATTCAGCTATTTTATAAATAATTTCAATAATAGTTCGAAAACGTATAAAATGGACCACATCTTGTTAAAACACCTTTTTCCCTTAATTAGTACTTGTTAATATTTTGCCAATCTCTCCTAAACATTTTGTTTAAGCTGTACAAAGATATATACATTCGGCTATTTGACCTTTCCCCTCATTCCCTGACGAGGTATACTGTTGAACACACGAACGGCTTTGGAATCGCTTTTCATTCTTCCTTGTGCGTATATATATATATATATATATATATGGGATGAATTTCACAATTAAACACGTGAAATGAATGAATGATGCAAACCCACAAGGAAAAAGAAAAATGATTCCAAGGCCTTTCGTATATTCAGAAGTACACCTCGTTCAGAAGTACACCTCGTCATTCCCTGACGAGGTGTACTTCTGAACGAGGTGTACTTCTGAGTACACGAAAGGCCTTGGAATCATTTTTCTTTTTCCTTGTGGATTTGCATTATATATATATATATATTATATATATATATATATATATATATATATATATATATATATATATATATTATATATATATGTTTTGCTGTTGTGGCGGTTACACGTGTTTCGATCGAAGTCCGAATAAAAGCGATATTACAGTAAAAATCCTGCAGTTAATCAGTTTTAAACGGTGCCGATATTGTGAGTTAATTGATAGTGCATAGCGGTATTTCTTTTTAAAAAAGTAAAAATCGCGGCGTATACCAAAAAAGTGAATAAAATCAAAGTGAATTAATATATACAGCATTTGTTTTTGTTATTTTTCCGAGTCTCTTTGTGAGGAAAGTTTTGTTTTTTGAAGTGCCCGCAAATATCCCCCCATTATCCCCCGCAGCCACGGTCGAGAGGACCAATCAGTGAGAAGTATACAGCGTGCCACATCCCCTACCCTGGAGTAACGGAAAATTCTTTCCCTCACACAGCTTGAGTCATCCCCCACCCAATACCTCCCATAATACCCCTTTTTGAGTCACTTCACCAACATGGAAATTAATGCATACATGCAACTCTGTGGAATCTGTAAACTGCAACAGCTGAGACAGAGGCGATCAGGTGCGATTTTTGTCAGCTACTTTTTGATTTTAAATGCCTAGAATGGGGAGATGAAAAAATCTCCCTTATAACGAACGCAAAGCAGTTTAATGGAATAAAATTTTTCTGCGAGAACTGCTTGACCGAATTAAACTCTTTTACGGTATTTAAAGCAGAAAGAGACTACGAGAAGAGAATGAAAGAGGAAAGTGGAAACAAAGAACAGTGGAAAACGGAAGAAACGGAGAAAGGCGAAATAGAAAGAATTCAAATACCGTCACAAAATGAGGCCGAAAACACACAGGCGACAAAGAGTGTAAAGACAACACACAGCATAAGGGCAACGAAGGACACAAACACAACTAGCACAAATAGGACAAGACAAGAGGGCAGTCAAGTAAACGAAGTAAAACTGTCCCCCAATAAGGAGCAAAAAACAAAAGCCAAGAGTAAATATGGGGAAGGAATTATATGCAGGTATTATATAAAGAAAATTGCAGATTTAAAAGAGGACAATGTATATATGAACATCCCCCAATATGCAATTTCTTCTATAATAATGGTCTTGTAAATTTGGAGACGGATGTAAATTCTACCACCCGGACATTTGCAGAACTTACGCAAAATACGGAACCTGCAAATTCGGGAATAAATGCTACTATCAACATCTCCCGACGGACTCAACGAACAAAGGAAAAAGTTTAAATGACAATAGGAATAAAAATAACAATAGGAACAACAATAGGAACACAATAAGCGAACAAGAAAATTTTTTCAACATCTCAGACACCTTACGAATGCTAAATGTCATCCACATGCAGTTGACACAGCTGGAAACCCCCGAGCCAAATCGCTACCGGGCAAGAAGCTACCAATACAAGTAGGAGGAAACGGATCTCTTTCGGAGGATCATAGAGCAACGAATCAAGCGATATCGAAGGAAAACGAACTTGAAATGCACAAGGGGCAACGAAAAACAGAGAACATAAAAATTGTCCTGGCTAATATTCAAGGAATAAGACCAAACCAATCACTCAATAAGGTTTCGTACCTGAAAGGATTTATGGACGAAACAAGGGCGGACATCGCATGCCTCACAGAAACTCATCTTAAAGATTGCCAAGGAAATTGTGAAAACTGCGAACATTGTATTGATAAGAAAGAGATAAATATAGAGGGCTTCAACTTACTAAGAGCGGATAGAACGACGAGACGGAAAGGTGGCTGTGCTATATATGTACAGGAAGGTCATATGACAGAGACGATAATAAGTAAATCAAACAGCTATGTGGAACTCCTAGCAGTGAAAATAGAAAAACTAAACTTGATAGTAATAGTCATCTATAGACCTCCAAGCACCCCAACCGAAAAATTCTCGGAGGCCATTGATGACATTAGAAAGCTAATAAAGGCCATAAACCCTCCATCCCCCAATATAATGATCTGCGGAGACTTTAACTTCCCATTTATAAAATACAAAAAGGTGAATAGGAATATATATATTCACCAGGACAAGGGGGGCACAAGAGAAGATCAGGAACAAGCAAAAATGTTGATGGCTCTCACAAACGAGTTTATGCTGACACAGGAGATAACAGAAAATACCAGAAAAAATAACTGCCTGGATCTGGTATTCACGAATAACACGAACTTGATTGCTGATATAAAAATAACCCCAACCATTATCTCAGACCACAACTTAATCGAGATATCAACAAATATGATGGCAGCATTAGAAGACAATACACATATTGTGGAAAGAAGTAAATTCGGGGCCTTTAACTTAAACTCGAAGACTATAAATTGGGAAGCAATCAGATCGCACATGGCCCAAATAGAATGGAGAACAATTTTCGAGAATAAAACAACTGAAGAAATGCTAACAACTTTGGAGGAAAAAACGCTGAGAATTTTAGAAAAATATGCTCCGAAATCACAGCCAAAAGGAAAGAGGAGCTGGCTAGAAAGGCAAAAGAGAAGACTATTCCGCAAAAGAAAGAGAGTGGAGGCGAAGTTAGGAAACTGCGGAGATAATGCAGGAAAACAATAAAAGAAAAACTGGAGGGTATCGATAGGGAAATACAAGCCCTGATTAAGGACCATACAGAGAGGGAAGAGGAAAAGGCGGTAGAAGCAATAAAGGAAAATCCAAAATACTTCTATAGCTATGCAAAAAGGAAAACAAAAACGCGCGCCGCTATTGGGCCCTTAAGGACGGGAAATAATGAACTAACCGACGATCCAAAAGAAATATCTGATACATTGAGAGCTCAATATGAATCAGTTTTCAGTACCCCAAAAAGTGACAAAGCGATACCTGACATAAATGCATTCTTTGAAGAGGAATTGCAAGGAGAGTATATAACAGACTTTGAGTTTACACCAGAAGATGTAGCGAGAGCTATAGAACAAATGAAACTACATTCAGCTGCAGGTCCGGACAATTGGAACGCATTATTGATTAAAAACTGTAAAAATGAAATAGCTACACCTTTATACTGGATATGGAGAAGATCCCTAGACACTGGGGAAATACCGAGCATCTTGAAAAGAGCAAACATTGTCCCTATATATAAAGGAGGGGACAGATCTCAAGCAAAGAACTATAGACCAGTGTCATTGACGTCCCACCTCACCAAAGTATTTGAAAGAATAGTTAGAGAGAAAATTTATGATTTCCTGGAGACACGGGAAAGATTCAACGAAAATCAGCATGGATTCCGATCAGGTAGATCATGCCTATCACAACTAATAGAGCACTACAACAATATCCTAGATGCATTGGAAGGCAATGACAACTACGATGTTATATACACAGATTTTGCTAAAGCTTTCGATAAATGTGACCATGGTATAATAGACATAAAATTAAAGACATGGGAATAACAGGCAAAGTGGGAAAATGGATCTACAACTTCCTTAGTGATCGTCTGCAGGTCGTCAAAATTCAAGGTATATCATCATCAGAATCGGAAGTACGCAGCTCAGTACCACAAGGGACAGTACTGGCCCCACTCCTGTTCATTATCATGCTAACAGACATAGACAGCGGAGTAAACAGCAATAGTATAGTAACATCCTTTGCAGACGATACAAAGATCAGCAGAAAAATCAGCGATGTACATGACGTGGAGGCCTTGCAGAGGGACACGAACAAAATATACAAATGGTCAGAAGACAACAACATGTCATTCAACGCCGAGAAATTTCAGCTCTTGAGATATGGTAGAAAAGAAGAACTTAAACAGACTGCATATTATGCTCCAGATAGACAGGAAATTCAGAGAAGCATGAAAGCGATTGATCTCGGGATAATAATGACAGATGATGCGAAATTCGAAACACAAAATCAGATAGCGATAAATAAAGCAAAAAGAGTCGCCGGACAGGTTCTAAGAACGTTCAAGAGAAGGGACAGGACAGTAATGATTCCCCTGCTAAAAACACTGATTATACCAAAACTTGAATACTGCTCAGTTTTGACGTCCCCATATAAAAAGGAAGAAACTAATAAACTAGAAGAAACGCAAAGGCATTTCACAGCCAAGATTGATGGCTGCAAAGAACTCAACTACTGGGAAAGACTACGTAAACTAAATCTGTACTCACTGGAAAGAAGAAGAGAGAGGTACATCATAATCTACATATGGAAAATGATCGAAAAACTGGTACCAAACCTAAAACTAAACCCAATTACCATTCAAACAACACTGGAAAATAGGAAAGGCAGAATGTGTAGTGTTCCCAAATTAAAAGCACGACAAGGGACCTCCTCAACCCTGAAGGAAAATAGCTTGGTTGTCAGGGGGCCAAGACTTTTCAACCAGCTTCCTAAGGACCTCAGAAACGTAACGGGGGTCAAAGTTGAAGTCTTCAAGAAAAGACTGGATGCCTGGCTCAGGACAGTACCAGATGAGCCGGGCGTGCCTGGCTATGTACGGTGGAGAGCGCAAGAAGAAAGACTCGCTCCTCCACCAGGCCAGACCTAGAGGCGGGGCCACCAGCTTGACCTCCGTGTGAAGAGAGACCAACACACGAAACAACATAAGGTTCATAAGGTATATATATAAGTTTCCGTGACGCCTGTAAAGTGTGCGCTTTTTCCACGGAATGATTTAGTTTTAGACCATTTTGGTTAGGATAATTTTATTGTTCTCATTTTCATTTTCATTTTTATGTAGTTCAAACTCGTTATCCTTTAGCAGTGCATGTTTCGATGCCCTGTGATGATGTGATTTTCAGAGAAATTGAGAAATTTCCTCTCTTTTTCTTTCTGTTTCGATACATGCTGTCCCGATATCGTATGTAATTTCCTTCTGTATTTATTCTGTTCGGCTCTCGGATTCCCATATTTGTCGACTGTTTGTATTTGTTGAATGATAGCAACTGAATCGTTTTGGTTATGTCTAGAAAATAGGTTACCCTGTTTGTCGATGATTTTGGCTGATCAACTGTCGTGTTCCTTTGAGGGTGGCGGTAATGGCATTTTTGCCCTTACTTGCGTCTTCCGGATCTTGAATAATTTTTGCAGATACTAAAGAGGTGAAACTTGCAGTTACGGTATTTCCAAATTTATAATTTCCATTTTTGTAATGGAAGTTGCATAAAGTCGGATGTACACAGATACATTGCCCGTCCCTGTATCTGCAATGCCCTTTTGCATAATATTTGCATATAATATCCTCTAAGTTTTTAGTTTTTATCTATTTTTTTTGTCATTATCTTCCTTTGGTGATTTTCACGCTTACTTGTGTTTGTTACTTTTTTTCTTTTACAATGGTGTCTTCTTCTCGTGTTGTCTTTACTTTTATTTCTCTCTCATCCACATCGTTTTCTTTCGCGACATTCTGGTCCATCATTTCGTCCCATTATTCCCTCTTTGTCTATCGCATTTGTATTTTCCATTGCTTCAAATACCACGAACGAATTTACACTCTTCTTACACGAGTCACACAGAAATTTGAAGCCAGTAATAGATAGTATAAATGTCCGAGATGTTATTCCCTTCTTATTTTAATATTAATAGAGAGAAACAAAGCGTCCATTCCCCACGAAGTATAAACGAACACACACACACACACACACACACACACACACACACACACACACACACATATATATATATATATATATATATATATACACTATTATATGGGGTTGTTTAACTTACTTCGTAACATCTGAAGTCATATGAAGAAGGGAACCTACGACTTTACGTGGGATCCGAACCACGTCCCCCAGCCAACTGCTTAGCAGATCCACTGTCGTTTAGCTTCGTTGATCGACAGGAAACGGTGTTACAACACTGGCCAAGACGTAGTTCCAAATTTTAAAATACCGACATATACAGGGTGCGTCAAAAGTTGTAAAGGGGTTTTATTTTTTATTACACTGGAAATATTATTGATATCGTTTTAGTTTCTGTTTCAAATAATATTTGGACCCTTAAATTTTAAGCCATGAGCAAATGGATAATTTAGCAACGCTCCGCTATTGTAGAGCTTGATTTTGAAAATGGCAGCTCAATCACTGATGTTCAAAGAGCTTACCGAAGAAAATTTCACGTAATGTTGCCCCATCAGAGCATGTCATCAGAAGATTTACAACTTTTTAAGACCAGCACTTGAGGGAAGAAACCTACAGAATATGTGGTTCCAGCAAGACGGTACCACGTGCCATAAGGCGAGACCAACAATAGCAATGTTGGGTAAATTATTTCCAAACCACTGATCTCTCGTCATGGAGACATAAACTGGCTTGCGAGATTGCCCGATCTCTCCCCTACAGACTCCTTCTTGTAGGGGTTCTTAAATAATAAAAAAAAAACATACGGAAAGACATACACAACATCATTGAAGGAACTTTGAGGAAAGTAATGGAGTGTGTTGCTCTAAGAGTTCGCCAGTGTGTTGCAGTTGTTGGGGGACATTTAAATGACATTATTTTTCATAAATAGTCTGAACGTAAAATTTCATTTATTTACTGATTCTAAAAATAAATACAAAGGAATACAAATACAAAGGACATCAAACAGCAACAGACCAGCTGGTCCCTACAAGGTTAAGAAAGGTTAAAAGATGCAAGAAAATTTAAAGACGAGTGAAAGTTTTAAAGCAAAGCACAGAAGAGAAGTTGAAAGAAAGGAAAGAAATTTAAAGATAAAGTGAAAATTTTAAAGTAAAGAGGAGGGAATCCGTGTGAAAATTCTGCAATGCTTTTTTTACACGCTAACAAATGTTTCCAACGCTGGGGAGGGGGGCGGGTTTAAGGCAAGATAAGCATTTAGTCTCTTTTTAAAGGATTCGATCGAATTACTTTGAACTACGTGACTGGCAATCCATTCCACAAATTAACTATACGATTGAAGAAAAAAATTTTATCTTCATTAGAATTAAAATGTTTACCCACTAATTTGAGACCATTATCGCGAGTTCTATTTGCATTTATGAAAGTGGAATATTTTTCGACATCGACATTATTAAAACCTTTAATCATTTTAAATACCTGGATTAAATCTCAAATACACCTTTTACAAGTGAAAATAAGTTTAACGTTTCTAAACGGGCAGCGTATAATTTTTTCTAAGTCTAGGAATCATCTTTGCAGCCTGTCGCTGCAGTCCTTCCATTTTGCCTATGTCCTGTCAGAAATATGGGGACCAGAACTGTAAGCAGTATTCCAGGTGAGGGCGTACGAAGGAATTATACAATGTTAGACCTGTTTTTTTCCTACTTAAATTCAAATGATCTACCAATAAATCCTAATATTCTACTTGCTTTTCTGACAACTTCGATACATTGCTTACTTGGTTTAAGAGTGTCAGCAACAATAATACCTAAATCTTTCTCTTCCGTAACACTCGTTAGTGTCTTGTCGCGCATAAAATACTTTTCTCCAACAGTGTTTCTACCAATATGCAACGTTTTACATTTGTCTATATTAAAGTTCATTTGCCAAATTTCTGCTCACTCGCGTAATTTATTAATATATTGAATTAGCAAACGTTCTACAGCTAATTTTGTTCGTACCCCTAGTTTGGTATCATCCGCAAATTTTAAGTTATACTCTTAATTCCTATGTTGATGTCATTGACATAAACAATAAAAATAACTGGTCCCAGAAATGATCCCTGAGGCACGCTGCTAATTACACTTTTCCAGTTAGACGCTTTACCATTAATGACTGCTCTTTGTTTACGTTCACTAAGCCAGTTTTTAATCCATTTCCGATCATTACCATCAATTCCGTGAGAATGAAGTTTAGCTAATAATCTCCTAAGTAGTACTTTGTCACACGCTTTTTGAAAATCGAAATAATTTATATAATATCTACTGTTTTACTCTCGACATAGTTTCATATTTACAATATCATAAAAAAAATCGAGCAGATTAGTAAGACAAGAACGATTACGTTGAAAGCCGTGTTGAGAATCTTTGATTAATTTATTAATTTCTAAGTGATTAACCATTTTGTCCCGAACAATCGTCTCCATAAGCTAACCAACTACTAAAGTCAGACAAATGGGACGATAATTTTTCCGGAAGCGATGTGTCCCTTTTTTTAAATATTGGCGTAATGTTTGCAAGTTTCCAATCGAACGGAACTTCTTCAGACTGTAACGATTTATTGTTATTATTAATTAATTAAATATATACCGTACGTCAGAGAAGAGACTATTGTGCAGTTTACTTCTTTAAGTATCCTAGGGTAGAGCATATCTGGCCCTGTAGTTTTAATGGGATTAAGTTTACCTTTGGTCGAGAGTTCTTCACTTTCAGTAATGGTAAAATCGTAAAGCTTTAATTAAATGATCATCACTGAGCATGATTCCGGGAACGGGAGTGTTCATATTTTCGTTAGTAAACAAGGAAGAGAAGAATTTATTTAAAACTTCCGTCATTTGTAAGTCATTATAAATTTGTTTGTTGTTTTCACCTGTGAGTGGACCAATAGTCTGTGAAGCTACTTTTTTTATTTCTAACACAATTATAGAATTCCTTCGGATTCGATTTAATTTGATTCACTAAATATAGCTCATAGTTGTACTTACTTTTTCTTTTAAGTTTTTTGCTTCCCCTTCTGAAGAGTTTGTAAGGATTTTCATTGGACAAATTATTTGATACTTTAAATTTGAAATACGCGTTTCTTTTTAACGTTAAAGCTACTTTTAATTTCAGCATTCCACCATTTAGGTTCAACAAACTTCGCCAGTCGCTTTTTACGTAATGGAATATTACTTGATTCTAAACGTTTAAAATAATTTAAAAAAAAGTCCATGTGCCATTAATGTTATCACGCGATAGAGCCCCATCCCAATTACGGGTCGAAAGTTGCAGTTTCATGTCACGAAATTTAGCTCTTTTTTAAAATCCAAAACGTATTCCATTGGATTTGGAGAAGAATGCTAAAGATAAGCTGGAGGGAACACCAAAGTAATGAGGAAGTACTGCAACAGGTGAGGTGGGAAAGAAGACTCATTAAGGTGATAAGAGAAAGAGAGAAGAAATGGATAGGACATGTGTTGAGATGATAAAGATTGTTGAAGGAGGTGATAGAGGGTAGATATGAAGGTAGAAGGCCGAGGGGAAGGAAAAGGAAAGCAATACTGGATGATTTGAAGGCAGGCAGGGGCTACCATGAGATGAAAAGGATAGCTCAGGATAGAACACTTTTGGCGGGACACATGAGTTGGACCTGCCTGATAGGCAGAACACGATGGATGGATGGATGGATTCCACAATCTCCGAATTATGAACATTAATTTTAGTTTCAAATGTTATATGCCTATGATCACTGGTGGAGTAGTAGTCTCCTACAGAGATATTATCAATTAAATGTAGGCCTGTACTTAACACTAAATCTAGAATATTGCGTTCTCTAGTTCCTTGACCACATGAAAAAGTGAACTTTCGAGCAAACCCTCGTACAGTCGACGATCGGAATTAGACTACAAACGTCGTATTTATATTATCAATTTCTGCAATGTTTTTAACCATGGGTTTTAAGCATGACTGAACGTACAGTACTGTACCACCACCCTTTCTTTCTATGCTATCATTATTAAACATCTCATTACCAGGAATATGATATTCTCCACGAAAATCTCTACTCTCTGTATTTAATTCGGATTCAGTAATTGCTGCAACTTCAAATTTTTGGTCAAGGACAATATATCATATGTGACAGTTGTTTACCAGTTAAGAGATTTGTGTGTTATTGTGAATTAAAACTCTTTACAATTTTTGACGCACCCTATATTTCTTTATTCATTCATGCATGAATATGATATATACACCTGTGTGTGTGTGTGTGTATATATATATATATATATATATATGTATATGTATATATATATATATATATATATATATATATATATATATATATATATATATATATAAAACTCGCCTCTCAAAAGAAGTGAGTTGTTTAGCTATTGAACTTTCACACTTACTTGTGGGTAGGATCAGTGGCGGCTCGTCGGTAGGCACTGCGGAACTGCAGCACCCCTAAATTTTTTATTTACAATTGAAATAATCAAGAACAATATAAGGATGAGCTCAGTGAATAACTTTTTCAATAACTTTTGAAACTTTTATTCATTGCTCAATGCTCATCCTTTTATTTCAGTAATTATTTCAACCCATTCTTAGAGACAGCACCCCTAGAATTTTTAGTCACGAGCCGCCACTAGGTAGGATGCTACTATTTTAGTTTATACTTTTGAGTTGTATATACTCACTTTTTTATAGCATTGTAATTTGAAAATAACCTACCTTGCATAGTGGCTATTTGGGATCACCTGAAGATCAGGGCCCCCAGCCTTCGTTAGTTAGCCTTATGAGGCTAACTAACGAAAATATCACGACCTAACCTAACCAATCGTCAAGGGCGTACAGTTGACCTAACGATTGGTTAGATTAAGTCGTGATAGTTTCTTTAGTTAGCCTCATAAGGCTAACTAACGAAGGCTGGGGCCCTGATCTTCAGGTGATCCGCTATTTGGACTTCCTGGTTAATTTAGCTCACCACTTTTGAGAGTGTTAAAAAGTGAATGTAGGTCACATCATAGTTTATATTTTCTTCCAAAACATCTGTTAAATTGTGTATGGGCGAAACCTTTCTGACCGATCAGGGAGGTCTTACTTGTAATTCTTTCTAAAAATTCGTACACTTTTTTTTTTTTAGAATGCGATCAAGTACTTTAGTATGATAAATGTTAGTATGATAAATGTTAAGTCGACCGATCTGTAGTTATTCTGCTTATGGTTTCTCTCCTCCTTTGTGCATAGAGACACAATGATTACAGTTTAGCTCTTTTTTTGGCATCGAAAGATGTTCCCAAATTACCCGCTGCGATTCTATTTTTTACTGTTTTTTAATGATTGCTCTTCATGAATTAGGACAAGCTGCTAGGTATGTTGTTGCGTTCCCAATAGTTCTCTCTGTTTCTTGGCCTAAGTATAAACTCAATGTCAGTCAGCTTTCCCCTTCCCCTTCTTTTTTGAAGTAGTAGTTACTGTCGTTTATAATTGTTTCCAGATTTGGAGCCCTGAAAACCTTGTTAGGCCATCTACTGTATCTCTGATAGATTGCCGAACTGTGCATTAGGGAGATGTTTGCCTTTTCTTTATCTTAATTTCATTATACAGCTGTTCACTTTCGTTGCTATTCCCTTCTTCTTCGAGTACAAGTGCATTTTTCCATTCAGATTTATTTCTCTTTTGCTTTTAAGGTAAATGGATCTATTATTTCAAGTGCGGTTCCTCCAATAAGAGAAAAACATTCCTCCAGTACTTGTTCTATGGAAGTTTGATTTTCGGTCAATTTTATTCCATGCTTGACTGGATGGCTGCTCAATCTCTGAAATTTGAGAGGAAGCTGATATCAAATATTTTTTATTTGTGTTTTTGTTTAAGAACCGAATCGTCAAATCGTCGAAAGATTAGTTTTCGTCTCTTTCGTATCATGATACGATATCTTGTTAAGTTTCGTAAAAATCTGTAGCAGTCCGCCAAACCGAAAAGATCCCTGCTCTTTTCATACATTTGCCATTTTGTGAATGCTGTAAATGATTTTCAATCATACCAAATACACCATACGAAAACGATCTCGGATCACTCACTTATACAATACTTATTTATACTCAATCTGAAGACTGTAATAAGGTTAAAAATCTTATTACAGTTTTCGGAATCAAATACGTAAGAGCACCGCATTTGTATTTCAGGGAAGTGATCCTGAATGTGTATTCATTTAACCCCCCTTATTAATGCAGATATTCTGAATTATAATTGTGACAGTGCAGTTTCTGTTCAAGTGAACTACACAGAAAATAAAGCCTTTCTACAACCTTCTTTACATAGAAACATTGCCTTCTATTGTCTTAAATCACCCAAAAAATAATTTTTGAAGATCATTTCTTTGATCTAAAGGAGTTATGTATTATTTAAAGAAGTTCTTATATCTGACAAGAAGCTTTCACACCCCAAATAAGGAAAATATTCCACTAGAATGCACACTCAAAAAGAAATTTTAAGTTCTAAATTTAGAAGGTTTTATTTTGAGTTTATCCAATAACCTTTTCGATGTCATCATTACTGTTGTCTTAAGCTTTTAAGAATTATGCCATTAACTGAAAATATATTTTAAGAAAAATACCTTTAACTTCTTCTTTCCCTCCTCTTTTCCATTCCGACAGCACAGTTGCCGTCTCTTTTCCTGACAAAGCTGAACTCTTCGCTCAAACTTTCACTTACAATTCAACCCTGGACGATTCCGGTGCTGTTCCTCCATCTTCCCCTCCTATGCCGATAATTCCACTCTTCACTTCTCCGCCCACTTCTCAAAGCGTCCCGCACAACAGTTACTGCATGATTCGCGTGGGACGGCTATGGGACACCTGACCTCTGATTTTTGTGCTATATGTGACTGGGGCAGAGAAAACCTTGTGGTTTTCAATGCCTCAAAAACTCAGTTCCTCCATCTGTCTACTCGTCACAATCTTCCACACAACTATCCCCTTACCTTTAACAACACACAACTCAATCCTTCCTCTTCTCTTAACATTCTTGGTGTTTCCTTTTCTCGTGATTGTTCCTTGAAAGATCACATATACTCTCCTTCTAAAATAGCTTCTAAGAGGTTAGGTGTGCTGTACCGCCTCCGCAGTTTCTTCACCCCCAGTCAGTTGCTGTCTCTGTACAGGAGTCTTGTTCGCCCCTGTATGGAGTATGCTTCTCAATGTTGGGTGGTTCAACCCACACAGCCGTACGTGACCGGATGGAATCAAAGGCTTTTCGTCTTATCAATTCCCCGCCTCTTACTGATTGTCTTCAATCTCTCTCTCTTCGCCGCAATGTTGCCTCACTCTCTCTTTACTATCGCTATCTCCTGTGACTCTCTAACTGCATGCCTCCTCCTTTAAGGAGAGCACGCAGTACCAGACTTTTTACACTTTCTCATTCCTTTTCTGTCCAACTCTCCAACGCAAGGGTTAATCGGTATTTTCAGTCTTTCATCTACTCAACCGGTCAACTCTGGAACAGTCTTTCTCACTCCATCTTTCCTCCCGTCTATGACCTCCCATCTTTCAAACGCAGAATGTCTAGGCATCTCGAAAACGCCCGACCTTGATTTTGGCTCTCTTTTCTTCTTCTATGGGAGGGGCGCTTTTGCGGGCATTTGTCCTTTAACCCTTCTTCCTGCATAAAAAAAAGAAAAAAAAAGAAAAAAAATGAAAATATACCATTGTAATTAATGGACATTTTGAAAGCTTACACTATTTTTAGTTAGTATGTAATATATTTTTTTATTTTATTTTATTTATTTTTTAAAATGAAGGTAACGCTTCTTTTCATAATTTATGGAAATTTATTGCATATATTTGTACTTAGGATTTTCTAGCGAATACCTACTTCGGAATGAATTATATACAATACATAAAGTTCCAAATGTACCATTATTATTATTATTATTATTATTATTATTTTTAAATTGAAGATACACTTTCCTTCAGTTTAAGGTAAATTGAAAATTTATTGCATGCAATTAATTTTTCCATTCTTAAATGTAATTCAGGGACCATGTTGTTTATTACATATTTTGAAAGCTTTATTGCAATATTGTAATTGTAATGCATTTGTTCTGTTGGTGAACAAGTCTTGATGGTCTTCTGTATAGTATTACGTAAAATTAATTCCATGTTTTAATGTTTAAAATTATAAGAAAATATTTTTTAGTTGCAAACGTATCGCTACTGATGTTAGGAAGATGTCCCGAAACGTTCGTTATAATGAAAAGTGCATATATATATATATATATATATATATATAATATATATATATATATATCCAGTATATTCTACATATACACTATGTGGTGAAGGGTCAGTCGCACGCCGACTATGAGCTATAGTTCAAAAACTAGGAAAGTAAGTAGTGAACCCTCGCCGTTAGCGAGGGTTACGTTAAGAAGAAACGGCGCGAATAGCAAAAGTGTGAAAATTAACTCAGTAGGAAATAGGGGGTTAGGTAAATGGGTCACGGAATGACCCCCAATTTTTTGTTTGCAGATCACCTTTGGCGGAACAAAAATACTGTACAAGGGGTAGTTAGTCCTAAAAGGAAGATTAGGCTAGGTTAGGTTAGTTCTTATTGGCAATAAACCCACTACCACTACTTGAAGATTCACCTTCCGTTTCCTTTAAGTGTTCATAGTATGAACCCTCCGTCTGTATGAACTTCATACAGACGGAGAGCCTTTTCACGAATGACCGGCCCACTAAGAAGAACTTCTGGGCCTGGTCCTTCATTCATACGTTTAAATGTTTTTCCATTGTTTTCTAACGCAGGATCGCGCCTGCTGACATATGACACTTTCCCTCTTATTGGTGCAGCAGCCCTGACATCGCCCTTATTTTGTCATCACCGTTTTTAGTGTATCGTATGATCGACTCATTAACCTCATACTGCTTGCCAACCGCCACAGCGCTCGCACCACTTCTAAGTTTGTCTAAAATTTCAATCTTTCACTCAGTGCCGTCACTTTGCGCTGTTTCTCGGCGCTGTCTTCACTGCCACTTGCCTTACGCTTAAGGTCATGGTTACACAGTCACGCGAACCTCCAAAACGTGCGTTGCGAATGGCAAATTTTGGTATTAATAAATAAATCGCGAACAGTCGAACCCACGAACGACAAACTCGCGAACGCCAGGGTTTACTGTAATATATAAAAAGAAGAGAAAGACAATAGTCAACATTTATCTTTTTGCATGTATTGCTTTCAGCAAACCTATTGATTAATTTTTTAGCACAGATGATGGTATGTATCTCCGGTTCCCCAAAGCTATTCAAAAGAATAAACGTTTATCTTAGGATTTATTTCCTGCTACATTATATATATATATATTATATATATATATATATATATATATATATATATATATATATATATATATATATATATATATATATATAATATATATATTATATATATATATATATATATATATATCATATATATCAGATAAAACTTCTATTTCTTCTCGTATAATTCCAAGACAACATTAGACTAAAGGAAATACACAGTTAAGACTCGAGTGGAAAATTAGGTATCTTTTTGAAAAACTTTGGATGCACAGGGAGTGAAGGTTATTGAAGTGCAGATGAAGAGAGCGCTTGCTTGAAAGATATCAGAAGGATTATTCGGCTGAAGGATTTTAAGTCTTCTCAATTCTAGTGATTCCGCTTCATTTGTATAGTTTTGATAGGAAAAATTCTCAAAAGGAGATTTCACACGAAGGTGTTCCTTTTTCTATGATTTTCTACTGTGATTATGACCAATTCGCATTTACATCTTTGTGCATGCAAACTGTCAACAATCCACGTTAATATTCCCTTCTTCGTATTTGTTATAAAAATTTTACTGTTCATAATTTATCTATCATTGATACGTCAGTAACTACAGTATCTACCCACATTTATCTGTCTCTATATCTTCGTTCAAGTAGTTTCTGTACAGAACTAAAGTGGTCATGTTACCTGGGCTTAAAAGTGTGTTGTTATTAGTCATGTAGTAACTTTACAATTACTTAGTTAATTATAAATAAAGTACATTAATATTTAAACTCTATTGCATATTTCATTGTTTCAACTAACTAACGTATGAATGAGCTAAAAATATGGCTAATCTTAGTATTTGAAAATTAATTGTCAATAATCATTTTAGCGTTTATCGTACGTAGAGTTTCTTTCAAATATCATTATTAAACTCCGAATTCTCAACAATGACCAGACTAGACCAGTCTTCAGCTGACCTAGGCCTTTCAGAGGACCTAAGCTAAGCTTTATACTGTTTGTTGTAATAGTTTTATATTGAAGCCTATTACCTTATCAAAATTTAGTCAAAAATCCAGACCCAATACTGGGATACTTTTTCTTAATGCAGAAAGGAGGGGCCAAGGCCAAGGCCAGCAAAAATGACACACCCCCACCAAAGAAGGAGAAGAGAGCCAAAATCAAGGTCCAGAGTTTTTGAAATGCCTGGACACTCTGCGTGGACCTCCAATCTTTCTTCATGAAACATTGGCGGTCATAGACAGGAGGCAAGATAGATGGAGGAAGGTTGTTTCAGAGTTAACCGGTAAAATAGATGAAGTATTGAGAATTCCGATTAACCCTTGCGTTAGAGCGGTGGATAGAAAAGGGATGAGAATGCGTCGAAAGTTGAGTACTTCAAGCTCTCCTTAAAGGAGGAGGCATGTAGCTAGAGTGTTCAGAAGAGCAGTGTCCGTTATAATAACGATAGTAAAAAGAGAGTGAGGCAACATTGTGGCGAAGAGAGTGGGATTGAAGACAGTCAGTAAGAGGTGAGGAAATAATGAGACGAAAAGCCTTTGATTCCACCCGGTCAAGTAGAACTGTGTGAGTTGAGTGACCCCACCCACACATGAGAAGCGTACTCCATACAGGGGCGGACAAAACCCCTGTACATAGACAGCAACTGAGTGGGGGTGAAGAAACTGCGGAGACAGTACAGCCCACCTAACCTCTTAGAAGCTGTTTTAGAAAGCGAGTATGTGTGATCTTTCTAGGAAAGATCACGAGTAAAGGAAGCACCAAGAGTGTTAAAGGAAGAGGAAGGGATGAGTTATGTATTCTTGAAGATAAGGGGACAGTCGCAGTCCATTTTTTAAGGAATTTTTACTGCTGGGGCAAAAGTCAAAAGGGGACCTAATCGTGCAATAAAAGGGCACTTGATAAATGCAAAAAGGGTACAACAGAAGAAAAATGTAGAATAAGTTCATTCGTGCCTTCGTGCCTTATATGACAGTGAAGGAAAGAGACTCAAACAAGAAATGGAGATTCTCTCTCTCTCTCTCTCTCTCTCTCTCTCTCTCTCTCAGAGAGAGAGAGAGAGAGAGCGGAAGATAGTGGTAGATGTGAGGGACACTTCATAATATTATTAAGAAGATATATTTCCATGAAAATCAAGACAAAAGCAAAAAATAGTAAAAACAAAATAGCTCAAGACAAGCGGTAGCTCGCTATCGCTCGCTATCGCCCTCCGGGCAGGTAGCAGTATATGTCACAGTACATGTAGCAGTATATGTCACAGTACATGTAGCAGTATATGTCACAGCTAGGTGTATATGTATATTGTATATATGTAGGCTGACCATATTTCCTTGAGACAAAAACGGGACATTGGGATGGAAAAAAAGGGACGGGGTTATGTAATATTCTGTATTCATGAAAAAGTAAGTACATAAACATATTGAGCTTACAATTATTCTTCAGTGACAGAACCTATACAAAAATTTAGGTAGACGTAGTACTGTCCCGTTCAAAACGGTACGTATGGTCAGCCTATATATATGTATATGTATATTGGTACTTATGTATTATCGGGACTACCAAACTGTTTATTATGTATTTTTGCTCTCGTCATTTTCGTTTTCGAAGTACTTACATTCACTTGTAATAGATATTAAATACCTCGTGCTCAGCCGCGGAGTGACCTAGGACCGGGAAACTTGACAGAGCACATTGGCAGCTCATGGGCTATCAGTTGGTGGTGGTTGCAGAATTTTCCGATGTGCCGTTTAGTCTGTGCACGGTTCCGAAGAAAGCGGACAGACACACAGACACATTTTAGCTCAATAGTATATAGGATAATTATAAAATAAAATTATATTCCCTGGTCTCTTGTTTGGAAAAACTTCTTGGCGAAGTCCCTGCATGCATATACCTCACCATCAGGTGCACCCTTTCTTCTTTCACGCAACTTCAAAAATTCACAACTGCCGGCCGAGGATCATATGAAGCTGTTCCTACTCCGTTGAGGGAGATGGTAAGCCAAGCGTTCCCGGTCTCCTCCAGCATTGAAGTCCGGCGGTCGTCAACAATGGTATTGCGGTGACTGATAATACGCTCTGTTTGCGTTGAGTTGGGTGACATAGTAGCAAATGCTGCTAAGGTTTTCTGAACAGTACCAGATGTCACTGGTATCAGTTGCCGGAGCCGGACAGAAATGGAACAACCGCTGTCACTTCCTTGAGGTAGGTGTGAAAGCCCATCAATTTGTAGCCACTGTTCACAGGCTTGATCTGTGAATGTGACTGCAGATCCAGGAAATAGCCGGTCAGCCAGCTCAGACCCATTAGCAATAAACTGGCTGAGGTTGGATGCTGTCACAGTTGCTTTCATTTGATGAAGTAGCTCATCTTGCTCAGTGTGCAAGCGCTCAGGCAAGAAAACTTTGGCAGTCTGAATTGCTTCCACCCTGATTGCACTGGAACTCCTCCTCCAGACTGCTAGTAATTTTGCGGACGGACTGTTCCTGCCAGTCCGGTGAATATCCTTCTTTCACCTCGCGTTTCCCTTGAAATGGACCCTGACCCATGAGATCAAGCTTTCTTACAGCCGCATCAGAGATGATGCAGATATCACTTAAGAACAGGTCGCTCTTTTGTAGCTTTTTTTTTAGAACTTCATATACCTGAAGTATGTCCCCCATCAAGCTATTAGCCATATCTGAGTTGAGTTTCAGGTGTGAAGAAACCCCCGTGCCTCTGTCTTCTCCTTGCGGTCGCCATTCTCCACTAACCTGCTCCCATACCTTCTTGCAACCAGGTATGTTTGTTAGAACTGCATTAACCAATTGCAGCTGGTGCTGGAAAAACCTGACGTCATAATGCCGTGGAAACTGTCTTGCTTCACGTTGAGCAGCATGCAGCAGCTTGGTTCAATTTTTAGAGACCCTGAAGAAGAATGATATGACAATGAGGTTAGCCTTCCAAATCTTTAGTTCTGATACTGTATATATGAGTGCCTCTACAGCTAAATCTGATCTATGTGGACACTTCACAGCACCAAAACGTAAATATGTCCCGACCAAGCTGGTCACTGAGTAAACGCCAGAGTCCACCTTGACGTCCAGTGCTAGCTGCCTCTCCATCAGTAGGGATCCCTGTCAACTTCATGTTGTTTTCAGGTCCTGACAGATTGAGAGCATCGTTAACTGCCTCCAGAAGGCCCATGGCCCCATTCTCTTCAGGGGTTAATGATGTCATAAACTTTGTGTGGATTGAACTATCACCCATTGTGAGTCTGTATAAATAAAAAACCGTTTGTATAAATAAAAGGGCATACCATAATATTTCTCTTTGCTAAGAAATTTTCACATTTGATTATTTAAATTTAAATAATAACATATATAAAATAAGTGTACTTCTGAAAAAGGGGGGGCAAGGGGCACATCACTGCTGGGACAAATGAGGCTGACTGCTGGGGTAATATGAAGGACCACTGGGGCAAAATCCTAGTAGTTTCTATGTAAAAAAAAATGCCCTGCCTGGACAGTCGTGTGGAAGGTTGTAACGAGTAGACAGATAAAGGAACTGTGTTTTTGAGGCATTGAAAGCCACAAGTTTGTCTCTGTCCCAATTAGAGATAGTATAAAAATCAAAGGTCAAGTACGCCAAAGCCGTCTCACGCAAAGCATGAAACCAGTGTTGAGAGGGACACTTTGTGAAGCGTATAGAGAAGTGTAGGGCGGGTGACAGAAGAGAGCCCTGAGAACCACCACTACGAGTATTAATAATTTTAGAAGAACAGTAGTCATCTACAACCGCAGCTATAGATCAGCCAGAAAGGAAATTAGAGATAAAGACATGGATAAAAAGATAGAAACCGAAGGAAGGCAGTTTGAAAATTTAAGATTTGTGCCAGACTCTGTCAAAAGCTTTTGATATGTCTAGCGCAATAGCAAAGGTTTCACTGAAATCCCGAAAGGAGGATGACCAAGGGTCAGAAATACATGCAAGAAGATCACCAGTGGAGCGTTCCTTCCGGAATCCATACTGACAATCTGAAAGAAGATTGTGAGTAGAGAGACGTTTAAGAATCTTCCTATTAAAGATAGATTAAAAAACTTTAGAAAGTCAAGAAATCTTGAAACATGATTACATTAATAAAGATGAGATAATTCGCAGCAATCTCTCAGAAATTTTTAAACTTAATGAATTCTTTCTATCTTAGTCACACTATTACCAAACCCATTTCAAATGAAAGGTAAAATTACAGCAATTAAAAGTTTATCGAGAAATAAATAAATACTTATATCTCGGGAAACTTTTAATTGCTGTAACTTTACCTTTCATTTGAAATGGATTTGGTAATAGTGTGACTAGATAGAAAGAATGCATTAAATTTAAAAATTTCTGAGAGATTGCTGCGAATTATCTCATCTTTATTAGTGTAATCACGTTTCAAGAGATCGATAGTTACCTCATATGAACCACCCACAGTTGGTAAATAGCCTATCATATTATAGGCTGGACCTTTAAGGAAACTAATTAACTAGTTATACTTATCAACAAGAGGGATACAAGGTTTACTACCTAATGAATATGAATTCTCAAATTTTCAATGAAGGTTGGGGCTTGTGCCCTGTCCCCATCAAATGTTGGTACTAGCAAAATGGGTAACTTAGTCCTAAGTTCTTGTGACTCGGGGCTTGGTCTGATATTTAAATTTTGGTGAAGGTTTAGCTCTACTTTGCTTAAAATCAGAAATAGTTTTATTTGTTGTTAAGTCATTTAAACGAGACTGTAGTCTCCTTATGTGGTGGTCTATTGAGGTTATCTAATGATCCTTATCAGAGTAATGGTCTGAAAGTTGTTCATCAGCCGCTTCACGTTCAACTAACTTTGAAATATTCTTATCAATGGATATTATACCCCTCTTAAATTTATTCAAATTAAAAATTAGATACTCTAAATCTTCCTTGCCTGGTTGTGTACTATTATTAAAAGTGTTGATGGCCTTAGTAACAGCATCCAACTTCCCACGCCTCTTCCTTTTTAATTGTTGCAATTCATCACTGTCCATGTTTAAGTCAAAATAGTTTAACTAGGGATTGTAATGAAATAATAAAGTGTGAAGAAATTGATAGAGGTGAGAGATCAAATAAATTGAGAAATCAGACAGTCGGCCAAGTTTTAAATATGGAAATGGGGTTATCTGTTGCTTAAGTTGATTCCAATAGGTTGTTGGAGACAGTAGACTATCGGGGCTAAGTGCAGGACATTCAATCTGTAACATCACTACTGGTAAGGAAAATATTTGAAAAACTTATGACTAGTACTCAGGAGCACGCCTATTTCTCAAACAGAACCCCACAGTGATAATTGATTATTTATCCTTAAAATATAGCTTCATCAGTAAATCATGAAAAAAAATTACGGGAACAATATTAATCACGCTAACTATATATATATATATTATATATATATATATATATATATATATGTGTGTGTGTGTGTGTGTGTGTGTGTGTGTGTGCGCGCGCGTGTGCATAGAAATTACTATTTAAGGTGTATATTAATGGTTTAATTGCTTCAATTAAGTAAAAAGTTGGGTGTTGTATAGATAACACGAAGGTAAAATGTCTACGCCAATAATATTATGATATTAATAAATCTTTCTGTAAAAGGTTTGGAATGTCATATAAAAATCCGTTAATTATGTGCTCAGAACCATCATATCCTTTAATGTCACAAAACCGAAGTTGGGGAGATTCCATCCCAAAACCTTAACCATTCGGTCGATACTCGTTTCAAAATGAGAAGTAAACCAAAAGAGTAAGTACAAGAAATTAATTCTAGAAGGTTCCTATGGGTTCGCACATATAGTGATTGGTATCGGGCATAGGTGCCCCCATAGTGAAAATTACATTTATAGATTGAATTAGAAAAATATATTTTACTAAACAATAATAAATTTTCGACCTGCGTACAATGAAAAAAATAACAATTTCTCGAAAAACAAGAGCACTTTTATTGTAATAGGCCATGCCGGCTTTCTAAGGGCTAAGTATTTGGGCAAATCACCAACAACTCCTTGAGTGATGTCTCAGATATAAGAAAACAATATGGAAACCTCTGTGCTAAAGCAAACATGATTATAAGTAACTTCCGATTCTGTACAGTTTTATTTAATTATAGCGGTTTATGAGATGAGACAAATCTTCAAGTTAATTTTGTTGTGTGTGTGTGTGTGTGTGTGTGTGTGTGTGTGTGTACCCAAAAAATATACGCATCCAATATATGCATAGATATGTAGCATGTACAAGTGTTCGAGGGAAATTAGCGAGATTGTTAATTATGAAGATAACAAAACTGTCAAGGTTTTAATCTTAGCCGTAGGCAATAAATCTCAAATTCATGAAGCATCTCTCAAAATTTAGTCGAACAGTGAAATTAAAATGTGTAGAAGTCTTAATGTCCTTAAATTCGTATAAAACTACTCGCATATTGCAATGAGATAGCTATATGAGTAGAGATAAGTCATGCATTATGCCACTACCCGAATTGTTCATTCTGGAAAAAGTCGCCCGTCGCACCACCTTAGTCCAGCAGTAAAGTAGAATGCTAACCATACCCCACCACGGCTCTAAGAAATTACAGTCCTCGCTCGTTTTCGTACTCATGATCTCCCGAGCAGAGTTCTTGCGTAGTTTAGTGCTATTGTGTATATATATATATATATATTAGGGTTGCACCGATTAATCGGTTGACAATCGGTAATCGGCCATATCGGCCATTTGGCGATTAATCGGTCATCGGCTTTTTTTGCGATTAATCGGTTTTCATACTCGGTCATCTTGTTTATTACATTACAGGAAATTGCATCCCTGGTTAAGAATTTCAGTTATCCTAGACATGGAATGAACTTAAATAAATATTTTTGCTTGTTTTTTATTAAATATTTTCTACCAATTTGCATTGTTTGGAGAATAATAGGCAGAGTATTATTGAATTAATTTACTCCATTATCACTCCATTTATTAAAACAAAAAAATTATTGTACCTTACTGAACAAAAGAATCCATTTAAGCTTTCCTGTTGCAAAACAAAAGTGGCCTTAACCTACTCTCTAACGATAAACAAAATTTGAGATGGAAACATGCATAGGGTGCATTTCAAATAATTTTGTTATTTTTATCTACTTTAAAGTATTTCCATGCAAGCTTGGAGCCATAAGGGCTTTATGTTATTTAAATTGTAAACAAAAATATAAAATTTCTTAGCAACTTCATTAAAATGCTTAATTTAATCTGTAAAAGAAATTAAAGAATTAGAATATGTAAATAGTTCTAAAAATATTAGATTAATATTAGATAAAAAAATATTAGATATTAGGCCTACGTTTATATGGTGCTCATATTTACCAGTATAATAGGTATAAGCGGCGTAATTCAGTAACCATATAGTGCTATACACTTATACAGTATATAAAAAGAATTATCGACCGATTAATCGGTAATCGGCCGATTATTTTAGGCGATTAATCGGTAATCGGTAATCGGCTAATTTGCTTATCGGTGGAACCCTAATATATATATATTATATTATATATATATATATATATATATATAATATGGTAATTTAATGTATTGGCTATTAAACTGGAATAGTTCTTGCTGTTATTGCAGAGGTATATATATATATATATAATACTAATAAACAGGAACACCAGAGAAATACAAACATCCTTCAAGGTTTAATAGTACCAACGTTCGGAATGCACTAATTCCATCTTCAGGGCTAAAACAATAAAATTCCAAATCACATACAAAATACAATTGCTTAATAAAAATTTAAAATAAACTTAAAAAATTATAAAAAGTAGCTAAGAAAATGTAAAACATTAAAACTAAAAGGTAAATAAAATGAAGTTAAAAGTTAAAATTATAAAAAAGTAAAAGCATTAAAACTGAAATGTAAATAAAATAAACTAGTACCTTAACCAAAACATAGCAGATCTATCGATGATTCGTCAGAATTAGGTCTGGTTTTAGTTTATAAATAAACAAAGACTCCATAATTTTAAGCTTAAGGTCAGAGCTTCCGGCAGCAAGTACGGTGAAATTAGACTGTGAAATTGGGTGGTTATGTTGTGCGAGTGATTACGTACGAGAGAATTAGGTGGTTTGCCAAGGGGTAAATTTGTACGGACCGATTTACCGAGATGTTCGTAAATACGAGATTTTAAATGTCTTTTAGTTTTACCTATATATGACCCCATACAGTGGTCACACTTGTATTGATAAACTATAGATGACTTAAGAAGTGTAGGAATAACATCCTTGTATTTAAATAAATGGTAAATCGATTTAGACGGGGTGAATATAATTTTTATACACAGTTGTGGGTAGAATTCCTTGAGCAATTTTAAAAGTTTGTTTCTAATGTTAAAACTTGAGGTTCCCATATAGGGCAAAGTGAAATACAGGATATCTTTGGGGACTGTAATTAAGTCTCTAGTTGTAGGGCTTATTAGTCTATTTAAGGTTCTGCCTATTGTAGTCTCACCAGTCTAGAAGGGAAATTATTCTTGGCAAGGAGTTTTCTGATGAAATCTAGTTCATCGTGTAGTTTGAAGTAATCTGAACAGATATTGAAAGCTCTATTGGTCAGAGTCGAGATTAAATTTCGTTTGAAACCTAAAAGGAAGAAAAGTTCGTAGTAAGATTGGTGAATGTCGGCTTTCGGTAAACGGAAGTTTCAAAAGAGGAATTAGTTTTTATTATCTTAATGTCCAAAAAGGACAGAGAGCTATTAGATTCAACTTCTGAAGTAAATTGAATGTTAAGGTGCTTAGAATTAAGGTAATTACGAAACAAAGTTTTCGACAAATGCGATCACTGTATAATAGCATATAAAGTGAAACATATGGGAATGATAGGCAAAGTGGTAAATTGGGTCTAAAACTTCCTAAGAGAGCGCCTACGGGGTGTCAAAATTCAAGGTATATCATCATCGGAATCAGAAGTACGTAGTTAAGTATCCCTAGGTACTGTACTGGTACCACTCCTGTTCATTATCATGCTAAGAGAGATACACAGTGGAGTAATCAGCAACAGTATAGTACCATCGTATGCAGTCGAAACAGAAATCGGCGGAAAAATCAGTGTTGCGTATGAGGTGGAGGTCTTGCAGAGGGTCACAAGCGAAATATATAATTGGTCAGAAGACAACCACAACATGACGATTAACATCGCGAAATTTCACTTCTTGAGATATGGTAGAAATGAGGAACTTTGTCAACATTCATCAACTAAAGCGCTGAAAGTTCTGTTTTAACCACCGAGTATAGCAATTTAGCTTGAAGTGATATGGTAATAAATAATTCATAGCTGTTTAGATTGTTTTAAGAAAATGTTGGATGTGTTCATGAATGAGCGTTTATAAATTGCTTAATCCGCGTCGAATTATGTAATTTATACGTTTCTGGTGGTAATTTTTTGGTAGGTTGGGTAGTTTCATGTGGAAGATGCCACAAGTTAATAAGTGTGACCTTGTAGTTATTTCATTGAGTAAATGATGTGTTACAACCAGACAACGTCACAGTAGCTTCAACGTTGGGACAAATATCTGTATAAAAACTGTGTTTTGTATAGAGTTAAATCATGTGAAATCTTTATATATGGCCTTCCCCGTCCAACTGTTCCCAAAAGTGTTGTACGTAAACGCAAAATTTAGATGAATAAACTTATAAAAATTTTATTATTATAAATTTATTTCAGCAAATATGAGAACATTAACGGCTGAATAATTGATTTAGAACATAGTAGCGTGCATTATTGTAAAACTATATATATATGTCTTCATAAGCTATGGAATTCATGATATAAAGGCGTCTGACTGTAGCTCTACTTACATCCGACATTATTGTGCTATTTCCTATTAACTCCATTTCTATCCTTAGTATTTGAGCTGTCAAAGGTAATCTAGTGTCAGTTCGTATTATTAATATTTGTCACATGAACTATGGTCTTGTCCCACTGTACAAATTCACATATTCAACAGATCGTAACATTATTCAACAAAGTTTTTCTCCATTTGATAAATATGGGTGATTCTTATGTTCTTTTTTACGCTGATTACAAAATGAAAACATGTTTTTCTATTACCCACAGATTTTGAGGGAAATGCAAATTAAAATGCTTTGAGATTGAGATGACATTCCTCAGTTTGCTTCATAATACGAGATTTATTGTTAGTCATTTTCTTTGTATAAAATCTTTATATTATGCATGTTTTATATTTACATGTTCATATATAATATGCATATAATTATTTAAGTATACTGCATATATACATCTTAATATATATATATATATATATATATATATATATATATATATATATATATGCTGCAAACCTACAAGGAAAAAGAAAAACGATTCCAAGGCCTTTCGTGTATTCAAAGCTACAGTACACCCTGACGAGGTGTAGCTTTGAATACACGAAAGGCCTTGGAATCGTTTTTCTTTTTGCTTGTGGGTTTGCAGCATTCATTCATTTCACGTGTTTTATTGTGAAATTCATCCCATATATATATATATATATATATATATATATATATATATATACAACACACACACACACATATATATATATATATAGAGAGAGAGAGAGAGAGAGGGGGCGACAAGCTTAACCTTCGTGAAATGAGAACCATCGCACGAAACACTAAAAAGGTTGAAAGATATATATATATATATGTGTGTGTGTGTGTGTGCGTGTGTGTGTGAGTAGGCTTAAGGCGCGGGTCCCCAACTAAAAATTTGCACATTACTTTATTTTGACCACTAGCTGGTAACTAGCTAACTAATTTTAGGTAATACAGATAGGAAATGAGTGATACAAAAGCATTGAGGTATTAACCAAATTGATAAACTCGTATATTATACTACATTTATATATGCGGGCTTCTCATTTCTGTTAGTATGTAGATGTTAGAAAGCGTTCGATGTAAAATAGTTTGGTGTGACTCCTGCTTCAGAGGAAAGCTTTGTTGATTTAGGACTGCATTGAAAGAGACAGATGTGTAGAAATGAAGATAAGTTTTAAACTACTGTTACCCCTGCTACTACTACTACTACTATCCTCCTACGCCCAACTTCTAGCTTGCAACAGATAAATGGTGTACATTCCGCTGAAGAATGGGTAGAAATCAAACATAGACATTAGTAAGAAGTCATATATACAAGCGTCGTTCTTTACATAAATTATACTGTGTGTTGTTTGCATATCTGACCGGCAATCGGATGATTCCGGGTTCGATTCCCGGTTGGTACCTCATTTTTCATTTGTTCGTTCTCCCTTCTCATCTTGTGCGAAACGCTCTTCTACACAAGCGTCGTTCTTACATTAATTATACTGTGTGTTGTTTGCAGTTAAAATGTATATATACATATATACAGGGTGTCCAGAATTAACTATCTATTTCAATGAAATCGGACAAATTTTTTAAAAACACACTTTTATTTGTTTATCATGTTTAATATGTGTTAAAAATGTATAAATTTCTAAATTTTTTTCATAATTTTATTTTCATAATTTTTTCATTATCTGGTCCAATGAAAGATCGTCTGAAGTCATAGAATGGCAAAGAGACTCTCCAAAAGTTAACGTGTGGCTTGGAATGACCAAATCCAAAATTTATGGCCCATTCTTCTTTGCGGAAGCAACTGTAACAGGTACCGTCTACCTTGATATGCTTCAGCAGTTTCTCGAACCACAGCTTCTTGATGATGGCATTCTTGATAATGTTGTGTTTCAACAAGAAGCATTGATCTTTTGGCGATAAACCTTTGTTTTTATGAAACCCCATGCAAAGAAATCCAGGGGTGTCAAATCCGGAGAACGCGGAGGCCAAGGTCGAGGTCCTCCACGTCCAATCCACCGATTCGGAAGGCGTCTGTTGAGGTATTCTCGAACAATTAGAGCATAATGACATGGTGCTCCATCTTGTTGAAACACAACATTATCAAGAATGCCATCATCAAGAAGCTGTGGTTCGAGAAACTGCTGAAGCATATCAAGGTAGACGGTACCTGTTACAGTTGCTTCCGCAAAGAAGAATGGGCCATAAATTTTGGATTTGGTCATTCCAAGCCACACGTTAACTTTTGGAGAGTCTCTTTGCCATTCTATGACTTCAGACGGTCTTTCATTGGATCAGATAATGAAAAAATTATGAAAATAAAATTATGAAAAAAATTTAAAAATTTATACATTTTTAACACATATTAAACATGATAAACATAAATAAAAGTGTGTTTTTAAAAAATTTGTCCGATTTCATTGAAATAGATAGTTAATTCTGGGACACCCTGTATATACACATTTTTCATTTGTTCGTTCTCCCTCCTCATCTTGTGCGGAACGTTCTTCTACACAAGCGTCGTTCTTTACATTAATTATACTGTGTGTTGTTTGCAGTTAAAAATGTATATATAGGTACGGCATGCGAAAGTGCCCCCTCAGGGCATTGGTTTCTGCTCGTATATAGGAGAATTACGACTTCTGATTAATCGAGGCCCATGGTGTAGTGGATAGCATATCTGACCGGCAATCGGAAGATCCTGGGTTCGATTCCAGGGTGGTTACCTCATTTTTCATTTGTTCGTTCTCCCTCCTCATCTTGTGCGGAACGTTCTTCTACACAAGCGTCGTTCTTTACATATATATATATATATATATATATATATATATATATATATCACAGAAAATACATGGAATTAGAATAATGGAATTAGTACAGTTTTGAAAGAAGTTACGATTTTGTCCTCTTGTTGCATAAAGCGTCCAGAATTTCAGAGTATGCAACTTTCAGGTTGCTTAAATAATCGGAAGCGACCGTGTAGTGAAAGATCTTTGCTGGAATTGTTATTGAAGATGTGTATTGAACTACTTTGGTGGTATTGCTCCATGAAAGACTGGTGCTATATTTAGTCAACAATCTTTGCTATGAAGATAAAGCCTAGTCGACGTTTCTATTAATTGGAAATATTAAGTTTTTTTTTGCCCAAACCTACTTATTTGGATATTGCGTTTTTATGTATATATTTATAAGTAAAACTTTACTACTAGTCTGAAAACAATTACTGCGAGAAATATATAGCAAGATTGGGGGTAGATTTGAAATATGCTTTTATTGTGAAGGGAATTGAAATCAGTATGTTCAATTTAAATACTCAACATGTGTACATATATGTATAATAACAATAAATCAGTATTAGTAATAATGTTTAAGTGAATGTTTAGAGGAGGTAAACAGATTTGTTTACGCAACGATAAAGGAAGATGTATCAATAATTGAACTTATGAAATATACATTGCATGTATCTGCATGTTCATCCTAATCTTTTTAAAAAGTCTGATATATATATAATAACGATAAACAAATAATAATGTTTAAGATGGCAATTGAAGGTAAATAATAATAGCTATGTTGGCTAAACGCGTATATTTTAGTCTACGTAATGTAACTTAATAATAGTTTTTATCATATGGACTATAGTCTGCCAATAAACCTTTTCATTTCATTTCAAATGTAATTGAGTCATATAAAATCAGTTATTAGTAAGAAAATCTCTCCTACAAAGTTCTCACTCGCAGGTCTGTATAACTTATAGTCAATAATTGGTAACAATAATAATAATAATAATAATAAATATTTCTCGTCATAGTTAAATCACTAGAAAAAATTACATATATTTAAAAATGTTTATTATTAATTAGTTTGGAAAATCTGGCAGGATTGTGAACTGAGTTACCAATTATGATTAACGTACTTAAGAAAGAAATATGCAACTATTATACATTGAATCAGTAAACTTATCAAATATATAGTATATATTTACGGTAGATATATATATATATATATATATATATATATATATGTGAAATTTATATATATATATATATATGAAAATTATTTCACGAAAGTGACACGTGAAAAATATAAATATATATATATATATATAATTATATATATATATATATATATATATATAACGATAAACAAATAATAAAGTTTAAGATGGCAATTGAAGGTAAATAATAATATGTATGTTGATTAAACGCTTAATTGTTAGTCTAACTGCATAATGTAACTTCATAGTTTTTGTGATATGGGCTATAGTCTGCCAATAAACCTTTTCATTTCATTTCATGTCGCTTCATTTCATATTAGTGAGAATAAATGAAATTTAATTAGGGAAAGCAAAAGTCACTCCTATAATTGAAAATAAAATGTTTTATTTTAATTTTATTTAATATTTTTATTTAACTTTATATAATACAAATATTAAACAAAGAAATTGTTTTTTATTTAGAACGTGATTAATCTGAGTTTGTATTTTGTGATGTTCGCAATTGCTAACATACGAAAGCGGTAATACATTTGAAGAGATAATATGGTGTTGGATTATAATAATATGCACCTCTTGTATGTTTTGAGGTCGATGCATAATCTCGTTACGTCTATTAAATCCTTTTTCAGATGTTTATTTTAAGTTTTTATTTCTATTGTGAGATTGTTTGCTACCCCTGCAGCTAAAACTAACGAAGCCGCGAACACGAACAGCGCACCGGAAAAGAAAGTACTCGAATGTTTGTTTGTTTGTCTCATAAAAAACCATGAAGGGGGATTTTTTCTCGTGAAGGAAGGCGAGGATGAATCTTTTTTTTCTTTTCTTCCCCCCCCCAAGGAGGAGGGGGCCACGCAAGGGGCAAATGTCCTTCATTAAGGACGGTGAGGCCCCGTAAATGGGTTAGGAACTTAAGGAAGGGGCCCCCTCATAACGGAGACGAAGGCTTCCAGGGGCAGGATTCAAAGCAGCCCAAATTCCTCTCTCCAAACGCAGCTATACTACTCACGTACCATAATGACAAATAAGTTTTGCCTTATTCTTAGTTTTGACTGAAATGCTGTATTGCTAAGATGACGAAATTTAAAAAGCATACTTCCTTTGATTAAAAAAAAACTTGGGTATTGTTAATACACCTGTTATCAACCATTAATGCGAAACAGTTTGTGTAGACCCAATTTTATTCAGCAATAATGTTAGTTTCTTTAGTGAGGTTTATTTAATGTATCCAACAGATATTAAAAAACTGCACGACTGAGTCTGTATTAATTATACTAACATAGTTTGTAAGAACCAGCATTATTCAAATCTAATATCTCGTCGTAGTTGATCTAAACCAGGTCTTTGCTGGTCAAAGATTTTTTAAAACCCACTTTATTAACAATTACAATGGTAGTCCAATTAATGAGATAGCGGAGTCTTGCGTGTAAGATTCGGTAAAAAATCTATTCTTCCGACCAGGTGTGTGGATTAAATTTCTAATTAATCTAATTAGGAAAGAGAAAGATTCACCGTACTTAATTATAAATCCCAAAAGCCCTTTCCATTGTTTGAAGAAAATAAAAAAAAATGTTATTGCATAAATTGTATCTAAAATAAATATTATTTAAGAATATCAAAGATTTCAATTTAGTTTGACCTTTGACACTACTAATACAGTAGAATGAATTCAGTGTAGCTTATTAATAAAAATAAGTAGCTTAATTATTTCCTGATATCAACCTTGTCGTAATCCCACTGCTGAAATGTCTGAACCGAAATAGCTGGTGTGTGTGATTTAGAAACTGTGCTTCTTCGGTTTTCAATTATTAGATTTTATAATGGGAAAAGTAATAAACAGAGTTTCAACTGTGTTTTGTTGAAAATAATAGTGGCACATTTACATATCGGCGGTAGAGAAAAATACCTTGTACCTGTAATCGACGCGACAATTCATTACAATGGAATAAATATAGACTTCAAATCAAATATAGATTAGATTTAATTAATTATTACAACAGTTAATGAAAAGAACTTCACACATCTTGGAATCAAGTGGATTTTTTTATGCAGAAAGGAGGGGCCCAAGGACGAATGCTCGCAACCCCCCCACCCCTGCGATAGGGGAAGAAGAGAACTAAAGTCCAAGGTGTTCGAGATGTCTGGACACTTTGCATTTCAAAGATTGGAGGTCATAAACAGGGGGAAAGATGGATCGAGGAAGATTGTTCCAGAGTTCACCGGTTGAGTAGATGAAAGATTGAAAAATACAGATTAACCCTTGCGTTGGTGAGTTGGACAGAAAAGGAATAAGAATGTTTCGAAAGTCTGGTACTGCGTGCTCTCCTTAAAAGAGGAGGCAAGCAGTTAGAGAGTTGAGAATAGCAGTGTCCGTTATAATAGCAATAGTTAGGAGAAAGGGAGGCAACATTGCAGCGGAGAGAGAGGGATTGAAGACAGTCTGTAAGAGGCAGAGAATTGATGAGACGAAAAGCCTTGAGTTTACCCGGTCAAGTAGAGCTGTGTTGGTTGAGCCATCTCACACATTAGAAGCGTACTCCATACAGGGACGGAAAAGATCCCTGTACACAGAGAGCAACTGAGTCGGGGTGAAAACACTGTGGAGCCAGTACAGCACACCTAACCTCTTAGAAGCTGTTTTAGAGAGAGAGTATACGTAATTTCAGGAAAGATAACGAGAAAAGGAAAGGTGAAGAATGTTAAGAGAAAAGAAAGTTGTGTATTGTTGACGGTAAAGGGATAGTCGTGTGGAAGATTGTGACGAGTAGACAGATGAAGGAACCGAGTTTTTTGAGGCAATGAAAACCACAAAGTTTTCTCTGTCCCAATCAGAGATAGTAGAAAGATCAGAGGTCAGGTGCATCATAGCCGTCCCACGCGAAGCATGGAGCGACTGTTGAAAGGGACGCTTTGTAAAGAGGATGGAGAAATGAAGAGTGGAATCATTGGCATATGAGTGGATAAGACAGGACGTGCGACTTAATAGGTCATTGATAAATAAAAGGAAAAGAGTGGGTGACGGAACAGAGCCCTGAGGAACACACTAGGAGAAGAACAGCGACCATCTACAACAGCAGCAATAGATCGGCCAGAAAGGAAATCAGATTTTAAAATGACTTTTCTATTATATTATCCTTTAAATAGCTGAGGAAATATTATCAATTAATAGAAAAAAGCATATTTGTGCGTGTGTTTTATACGTTTGATCTCTCTATCTAAATCTTTATTTCGTGTGATGAATGCATACTGTAGTAAACATAATAAATTTTCACATAGTTTATACAACGAAATGGTCTCTATTTATATCAACATCTGTATACTCCGTTTGAGCAATAAAATATTTCAGAACTGAAGTATACGCAATCCATCCGCAAATTCTCTTTGTGTCATGCCATAATTTTAATATAATTTGAAAATACAGAGCTTTATTAATATTGAACGCCAAATGTATTTATTTCTGTAATTTTTTTATACAATTTTTAACTTTTCTTGGGCTTTCTGAATGATTGTAGCAAACTGAGCCCAAACCAGTCAATTTGCGTACTTACTCGCCCCAAATTAAAAAGGTTAACAATGACATATAGAAAAAATCCAAAAGAGGTTGAAATTATTAACTTTTTGACCTGTTAACGTACATAATTTATTCGGTATGAATAATGCTGGTTTGTCGGGATCAATTTACCACAAGCCTTCATGATAGTTTGGATCTTTTTACCTTTAGAATTTTTTCCCCTTTCGCGACTCGATGATGACTAGCTGACATTACTCGAAACGTTGACATCTAATTTTAATTAGTGTCTTTTTACCAGTATATGACACGACACCTTTCGTGCCTTGTATGAGACTGAATACTTAAAGTAAAACCTGAATTTTAATGAGCTCAGCGCACATTAATATTTTAAATAATTAAATTTACTTCAACATATACAGTATTATGTGGGTCAATTTCTCACCGATTTCAGATCATACCTAATGGAGGATCAGTTATAGTCATCTAAAATTGCATTCTCACTGAAATCACTTCAAACTTGGCATTTATAATGTTGGGCACAAATTTGAGATTTAATTTTTAACTTCCATTTATGTTTACTAAATTTTAAATTATATAAATATTAATTTTTTTTTTGTTTAAAATAAAAATGTCGTCGTATTTTACGAGAATGATGAAAAACCAATAAGAAAAATAATTTGTTTATAAAATTTATTAGAAATGACGAAGGAGTATTGTACCTTGTTTGGTGATAATTAAGGAACGCAATTATCATTCAAATTTGCATAACAAAGAATAACGCCATTATACCCGTATGTAAGAGAATGTACACGATTGCTTTTAAATAATAAGGGAACAAAATGAATACACACACACACACACACACACACACACGTGCACATCTTTGTATAAGCGAGGTACCGACTTCTCGAATTTCATATGTTTAAAAACAAATTAGCCTAATCTAATTAACCTTGGTGCCTTCGAACAAAGGAAAGTAATAAGTGTCCCGGACACAACTGTGGGCTCGAAATGTGGTTTCTTTAACCCCTTAAATAGTTAAGTAACAGCTAGTCTAACCTAATCTAAACTAACTTAAACTGACTTAACCTCGAGTAGCCAAATATAATCAAGACACATATCTATTTTCTGACCTTGAAAATATTTCAAATTTTGTATAGATATTTCTTAATGTTCCGAAGTACAAAACGTGTTAATGCAGGCAAAAAAAACAAAACAAAAACACAACATTAGTGAGTTATAACACACTCAACCTCCCTTATTATACCCAGTTGCCTACAAGCGCGCCACGAGCGCGCGCACACACACACACACACACACACACCACATATACTACTGTTTACTTTTTTTTTATCACTAAAAAATGCTAAAATTAAGGTAGGGTTACGCTCCTCAGGTTAGGTTAGGTTAATTAGACTATTTAGATTAGTTTAAAAGTTGCCATATCAACTACAATTGAAAATATAAAAATATCGCAGTTTCGTAAGGTAACCAAACGTGTGTGTGTGTGTGTGTGTGTGTGTGTTTTCCACATTTGATTAATGGACCATTCTATGGACACTAAATATCTACCTTAATCTAACCTTATTTAATCAAACCCACAATAACTTGTTGATTAATGTCGCAGCGAAACAATGACTTCAGCCCGGTCCATAAGCCATGATATGGAGGAGTTTTAGTATATATATATATATATATATATATATATATATATAATAAGCAAAACTTTCGTTACTGGGTGAAGTAAGTCATGCTCCCGCTCCAATAGAGCTTCCACGTAATGTTGGTAAACAATATTTGGGTCGCTGTTGGGTGGTGGTATGGTGTAGTAGTAGGTCCCTACTTCTTTGAGAATGAAACTGGAAATGAAAGTAACGGTAACTCAAAATTCATATCGTCAGATGCTATAAGATTTCTACCTACCACGACTAATTACCACAATTATATTTCTTTGAATATAGCCAATTATTTTACTCAGAACGTGATATCACCATCAAATATAACGTATTTCAGTACTGATTAATTGTTTGTAAGTCTTCATGAAACAAAACATATCAGTAGAAAGCTTCTTAATTAGACAAATATATCATTATACTTCCCGTAAAATATGAAAAGAATGAAAAGACTTTCATTATTATTATTATTATTATTATTACATAATAAACATTTGTAAAATGTTTCCTTTCACCGCTAGTGTATAATCTCTCTCTCTCTCTCTCTCTCTCTCTCTCTCTCTCTCTCTCTCTCTCATATACTATATATATATATATATATATATATATATATATATATATATATATATATATAAACAGTGAAACAGGAAGGAGTACAGTTCCCACCATCTGGATAAGGTGCTTCTTTTGGTATCATCCGTGTTTTTAGTATCAAATTTACGACATTGTAAAACGTCTATGATGTATATACCGTGTGTATATATATATATATATATATATATATATATATATAATATATATAAATAAAGGTTTTAACAGCGATAAACTTCATATATGAAAAAGACAATTGCATTGTATACACACACACACACACACACACACGCGCGCGCATCTCCTCATAACGAGGTACCGATTTTTTAAAATCCATATACTATTAAAAAAAATCCGGATCAATGAAAGAAAGCCACCCCCAGCCTTCTTTGGTTAGCTTTATAAGGCTAACTAAGGAAAATATCATGACCTAACCTAACCAATCGTTAGGTCAACTGTACGCCCTTGACGAGTGGTTAGGTTAGGTCGTTATATTTTCGTTAGTTAGCCTTATAAAGCTAACTAAAGAAGGCTGGGGTGGCTTTCTTTCATTGATCCAAAAATCCAAATTAGCCATACCAAATTTAATCTAACCTAACCTTGGTGCCATCGAATCTAGAAAAGCGTGATAAGTGTTTCGGACGCAGTTCAGGGCTCGAAGGTTCTTTTCTGTTAAGATATTAAATACCAAGGTACTCGCTAATCTAACCTAACCTAACCTAACCAAACATTAACTAATCTAACCTAATCAGGACTAACATTTTTTTTCCTGACAATAAAAAAGTTTCTAGAATTTTTTATGTAAATTACACTAGGCAACAAATTTCAACTTTTTTTTTGTTACAGACACGTGAACTACTGATTCCTACTAAAGCGGTGATGCTGATTTCAGATCTGATATCAAAATTTCTCTATCACGTCCAGATTTTGTGTAACCGAAAACCCCTATTTTTCATTTTTTTTCTCACCCGCTTCTATTACGAAAGCCGTCTAAGCTACTTTTCCGTGCCACGTTTTATGTTAAGCATACTTAAATAATTAGTGAACAAGGATGTCTTTCCTCCTTTATTCTGGCTTAAGACAGACAGCGGAATTCCGCTGGCGGAGTTACCACCCCTGCGCCCAACCATCCACCCAAAGCGCGTTAGTATTTTGTTGTTACTACTGAAAGGCAAATTCCTGTTCTTAAGTGAAACTTTGGTGTGTCCTCTTCCTTTGTCGCTTGTAGGATGATGAGCTCTCCTTCTGCAGGAACCAACAATAATCTCCCATCATATTTGGGTTGAAATTACCTTGGTATCTGTTTTCCATAACTGAGATCTGTTGGTGGAAGCGCTCACCATGCTCGTCACTTACAGCCCCAAGGTTGGCCGGGAAGAAGTCAAGATGAGAATGTAAAAAATGAATTTTCAAAGACATTCTGCATCCCATTATTTCATAAGATTTAAGCATGTTTTCTACGAGTTTACGGTGGTTTTCAGCTTTGTGGTTTCCAAGAAAATTTTTGACAACTTCAACGAAAGATGTCCATGCTCCTAGTTCATTCTCATTTAGGTTAGATGGAAACGATGAGTCGTGGATGACACTGCGGATCTGTGGTCCAGTGAAAACTCCAGCTTCTAGCTTAGCATCTGTCAATATTCCTTTGAATTTATCCTTTAAATATTAGAAACCACTACCTTGATGATCCATACCCTTCACGAAATTTTTCATAAGGCCAAGTTTAATGTGAAGTGGTGGAAGATGTACTTTCTGAGGGTCAATAAGTGCTGGGTGTTTCACATTGTATTTACCAACAACATGTTCAGTTCTAGATGGCCAATCATGTTTTTTGTAGTGGTTCTTGTCATCTCTGCTGTTCCATAGACACAAAAAGCACATATGCTTGTGTAGCCCAACTGTAACCCAAGAAGTAATGATACAACTTTAAGGTCGCCACAAATATTCCATGTGTGGTCCTTATATTTGATGAGTCTTAGCAGCAGTTTCATCGATTCATAAGTCTCATTAAGGCCAGTGGCATGTGCTACAGGTATTGAAGGTTTTTCATTGCCGTTGTGCAGTAATACAGCTTTAAGGCTAGCTTTACTAGAGTCAATGAACAGTCTCCATTCTTTTGGATCATAGCGACAGCCAATCTCTTGCATCAGACCACTGATATCGTGGCAGAAACAAACGTTTTCTTCCTGTAAGTAAAATGATGAAAACTGCAAATGGCGATGGCGGAAATGGGAAACTTTGGTGTTTGGTTGGAGAAGATTAAATTCTTGAAGTCTTGAACCAAGCAACTCTGCCTTTTCTTTGGTAATTCCAAATCGCGCACTAAGTCATTTAACTCCGCTTGACTTAACAAATGTGGGGAAATATTTGCATCTGGAACATATATGCCATCTTTCCCTGTTTCTATATCACTAGCAGAATCTTCAGATGAACTGCTGTCTGTTATCGTTGCTGGTGGAACTGGTGGTGGATTTGTTTCATCATGTGGTACTGGTTTCATTGCTGATTCGCAGTTTGGGTACGTGATCTTTGATTTGTTTTTCTTTGTGAAACCAGCAATCTTTGTCAAACAAAAATAACAATCATTGAAGTGATTTTTCGGCTCACGCCAAACCATGGGGACTGAGAACGGCATAGCTTTTCTTTACCATTCATCCAAGCTATTAACATTGCATTGCACTGTGCACAGCAAATATGTGGTGCCCAGTCCCTCTGTTGGTCTCCTAACTTACAGTCAAAATAACACTTGTAGGCAAGTTTAATCTTTATGTTTGTACGTTGTGGCTTAGGTGTATATTGTCCACAGACAAAGCAGAAGTTGTCTGGGTGATTTACACAAGCACGTCTATTTGATGCCATTTTGAATTACCATACAATATCTGAAAAAACGTAGAAAGTAATTATTACGATGTGCAAAATAAAAAGAAATACACACCGTAGTACAAAACAAATGCTATAAAAACACACAAGTCGCCACAACCTGTCACTTGCTCATCAGCAGAGAGCTTCAACAACCGTTCTGCTTGACTGTCACGTAGCGACTGACCGTTGGGCCGTTGCCCGTTACTATGCTCTTGACTCAGTGTTGCCAACTCGGGATAAATTTTATTTATCAAAATTGTTCGAATTTGTATATAGTTGGCAAAAAAAATTGCTTTAACCTTGAAAAGCAAGTTTCATATTACTGGCATTAAGCCGATTAAAACCAAAATCTGGACGTGGTAGAAAATTTTACTAAAAGTGATTTGCATTTTACACAAAATCTAGACGTGATAGAAAAAATCTAATTATAGATTTGAAATCAGCATACCGAAATTAGCTAGGAGCACCTATTTGGTCTTCTGTAACAAAATCTTTGTTGCCTAGTGTTATTTAATGTTCACTAATGTAGAAATTATCACACACACTCAACCTCATTCATGCCCAGTTAACTGTGTGCACACACACACACACACACACACACACACACACAATAAATTATTAATAACTTTAAGAGAACTCAATATTTTAAATGTTTTTAATGCCCATTATCTTAATACTGTATTGAATATAGAAGTTCCTAATCAGATTAAACAGAGCAGAAATCCTATTTCAAGAATATTTCATAAAAATTAAAAATAATTTATGCAGTAAATAATTAATAACTTTCTTCAAAGGTAAATTTGTTGTTCGTAAGAAAGTTTTTATTTTTATAGAAAAATTTTGACTTTACTTCGAAATTATTATTTACTTTCTCAGACTTTTAATTTGTTGCTATAATCATATTTTTATTAAACTAATATCAAAGCCTTTATTATTGCCTGTAATGGCAGTTTATTACAGAGTATTGGTTTTCGGCTTAATGCTTCAATTACGTGTATTTTGTCTATTGATTAAATAGAAATGCGGTTTCCGCAAAAAACACGATAACGCAATACTGAATTCGCGAAACAACAACACTGGGATTAATTAAAAAAACAAAAACAAGAAAAATAACGCAACGTGATAGTGTTCTCATTAAAATTAACAAAAACAATAGCCGTTGTTCCTCAGCAGTTACGTTCCGTTATAGGCAACGAAGAAGATTACACGCGTAAAAGAAATACAAAGGAACTTCAAAGCTAAAGTAAACATCTGGAGGATTTCTCGATCTGTAGGAAAAGAAACTTACTTGGTTGAAAATTACTTTTATTGGAAGGGAAAAGAAAAATGTAATAGCCTCTTGTCCATTTAAAAAACAATGAAGCTATTGTATGAAGGGCAAAAATAAATGAAAATGAAAGAAAATAAAATAAAATGAGAATAACTTTGAGAAAGGAAATTTTAATTAACTCCACTTCTTTAGTAATGAAAAACGTCTTTTCCGTCAAAGAGAGGAGCTGAATAGTAGGTGTGAAAAGGCTGCTTTCGAAGTAGTCGCCTGAGACAGAGAGAGAGAGAGAGAGAGAGAGAGAGAGAGAGAGAGAGACAGACAGACAGACAGACATTCAGACAGAAGTGAGAGGACTGAAACTAAGAGACAATACAAAACTACAAAACTTCGAGACGAGTGAACCAACCAAATGCTAAAAATCTTCCATGATCCCAGTCAACTTTCACGAAATATTAGTTTAAAAGTAAAAAAGACCAACTTGGTAAAAAAATTTGGAACGAGATTGTTCATCAAATAATTCGTCTGATCCGATATCTAAAATGGAGATGTAGTTCTGACGTAGTATTCTGATGTAATTCACTCTTCACCGTTCTTATACTGAGAAAATTTTTACAAAATTCACAAATTTCAGGTAAAAAAAGAGAGGTTTGAACTGAAAATGTGAAGATCCCATCTTCGATTTTCGAAAATTCTTCGAACATGCTTTTGACATTACATAAGTCATTCATTTAATGTAAAATGTGAAATGGTACAATCACATACTGATACTCCTCAATCTCAGATATGCGCTTGATGTAAACGTTCTTTGGACTTGCGTGCTAAAATCTTAAATGGAAACCAAATCTATTTTTAAAATAATTGCCGCGGGGGTTATATTACATCGCATAATCTTTCAGATAATGTAGGAACTAAAGTAGTGAATTGGTAATTAAATTTACGCCTGTGAACATTTTATGACTATGATAATGATGTCATAAAATCTTTAGCATACACAGTTCGCCTCAAGTTTCGGCTCACAAAAAAAGACTGGGACCATGAAATAAGAGAAACTAAGACCACACGCAGACGGAAAAATAGGAATTTGGTTAAGAAATAAAGAAAGAATAGTTGTATAGAAGGTAATTCCGTCCCTCCCATATAATTCTAGGTAACTTACCTCTTTGAAAACACACTAACGCCAGCGAATGGCTTGATATACTCCGTATACGACCGGTGTCAGCCGCTGTCGTATATAAATTCAAAAATAACGAAACAGCTCCAAAGTAAACAATTAAACCCCAAAACCCTTTCAAATATTTTACATAAATGTTGCATAAATAAAATCAAAGAATTCAGTAACTCCAAATTTACATTTATATAAGAAACCCAGTTGAGAAATTGTCTGAAACGGGCAATTTTACCCCTGTGACAATATACGCGAGCTAATTTCATCAATAGCGTCATTTACGAGGTTTCTCTCCTACAAGATTGCGTCACGCGAAAATAATGGTAAAGGCCATTAAATATGTTTCATCTAACTGCTTTTACGACCCTGTTTTGAGAACTTAAAGAGAATGAATGTTTAAAATAACCTAAGATATGAAGTTAATCGCGGTGCATTTTCCCTGAATGTGATTCTTATATGCTTTATCTTTTCTTCTGTAAAGCGACACCTAATACCCTATTTTATTCATATAAAGCACCAGTTTCTATCTTCTAATAACGGTTTATTGTATTTTATTCCACTTTTATAGATTATAAAGTTTGTTTACTTATTGTGTATCGTTGGTGTTTGGGATGAAATTCTTCTTGCCTTTGTTGAAGATTAGTTTCATTTTTTGTTTTTTTAAGTTTTTAATTTATAAAAAACATAATTTTGAATTTTGTAATCATGTGAAGAGGGAATGGAGCTTACGATACTTATTATGCAAACCCACAAGGAAAAAGAAAAAAAATATTCCAAGACCTTTCGTGTATTCAGCAATACACCTCATCAGGGAATGACGAGGTGTATTGCTGAATACAGGAAAGGCCTTGGAATAATTTTTTCTTTTTTCTTGCGGGTTTGCATTATATATATATATATATATATATATATATATACACGGCTCGGTGGTGTAGTGGTTAGCATCGCTGACTACGAACCCACCGGCCCCAGGTTCGATTCCCAGCGAAAGCAGTCGACGTGCTGCTAACCCAGCTGTTCATTCTTCCAGAAAAAATAAGTTGGTAAATAAATGGGTACGGTGGCCTAGTAGTTAAGACGCTGAGCTGCTGATCGGAAGGTCGTGAGATCGAGTCCGAGTAAGGACTTTGTAATTTCTGACTACCCGTGATGGGTCGTGGTTCGGATTCCAGGTTAAGCTCTAGGTCCAAGGTGGAGCAACAAGTTAGACATTCGTCAGAATGAACATTTCGGGCGGAAGCAAAACCAAGGTTAACCAAGGTTATTTATATATATATATACTAGTGATGTAGGTCACATCCGCATCCGCATCCGCATCCGCGGAACATCCGCACATTTTCTCGCATCCGCATCCGCACCCGCATCCGCACTTTGGACTGCGGATGTCGTGCGGATATGGACCGTTGAGATAAAACGTCATTAATAAGTGGAAATTATCAAATTCTACTATATTAATAGAACTAGTTCATTGTGCGCAAAAGTGATGCAAGCGACAAGACGAGAGGCTGTTCTTATATGAAGTTACTCTCTTGCAACCTACTTAGATCCACGTTACAAAGCTAAGTTATTTTCACCTAGTACATTAGAACGAGTTAAATCATCACTTGGCAAAGCAGTTGAAGAGCTTCAATCTCTTGAATCTGTCGCTTCGCCACCCACCAAAAGAATAAAAGTTTCAGTGACAGAACCAACACCTTCAACAAGCAAATCTATCACAGAATCTGTCTCTCAGTTTCTTGAGTCAAGCAGCAATGACGAGACCTACGCGATGTCAAAAGATGTAGTAAAAATGATCGAGAGCTATCACCAAGAAAAACGCCTGGCTGCATGTGACATTATAGGGTGTGTCAATTTGGGAGGTGAAAATTAATTTTGCCAATTCCTTCACTGAGGGGTTTTAAAAATATGTTTTTGGATGTGAAGAATTCAAATCTGCTATTATTTTTGTGATTGCTCAACACTTAGCTTGGTAAATCTACGTTGATTAAAAAGCACATAAATTGCTCTCGGAAAACAACATTTATTCATTTTAGCTTCTCAAAATGTCAGGTAATGCTATAAAAATTTTAGTTTCTCTGCATAAAACATATCCTAGTAATCATAAAACATATCCTTGTAATCATAAAACAACATTAGAAAGTAATGACATCAGTAAAAAAAAATATTTAAACAAGTTTCATCAAGTCTTGCTTTGATTCGTTCTTGGACATCAGCCGCCGACTTGCTTCTTGGCCTCTGATATAGCCCTCACGTTTCTCATGTGTATACACCCTGCCTGCTGCCTCTGTGACTTGTTTCACACACCTCTCTATTGACTGAGCATGACAGGGCCACTGTGGAACTTGCATAGGCTTGTCAAAGAACTTCTTTACTTCCGCTGTAGTCAGTTTACATGTCAAAGGAGGTTCAAATACCCGTCAGACCAGTCTGTCAGCTCCAACACGGAAGAAGCACTGGGGTTGATGGAAGGTGTCTTCCTGGGACGTACAGAAAGATCTCCAAGTGTGTCATCATCTCCACCTCTCATGTCAACAATCTTTGGACACCAGCTCTCCTCTCCTCACTGTCATCTGAGCACAAGAGTGTCTGGATTATCATTTCGCTGAATGCATACCATGCTGAGCGCTTGATGGTTGGCAAAACAGCATCCACTACAGCCTTCTTTTGCAGCCTAACTAGCCGCAGCTGAAACAAGATGTGGCGTGGGCCTTCCACCCAAGTGTGTTTTACTTTGATGTTGAACCAACAGGGGTAGTACACACCAACAATGTATTCCACTATCAGTCTTAAGTTGTTGAGGGTTTTGCCTTTAATGGCTCACTGGACCAATTTCAAGAAGGGCCAGATCTGTGGAAAGTTCTCCTGTCCTTATGGCCTGTGTGATCCTATACCCGTACGCTTGATCAGTAGAGAGATCCTTTACGACATTGTCACTCAGTGAAGTAAGAGGCTCTCCAATTGAGAGTTTGGTGAATGAAGGATCAATTTCAAGTTCGGTTGCAGTGTCTAGCATCTTGCCAATGTTACCTGTCCACTTGTTGTTAGACAAGGTCTTCCCATCCAGTGCTGTGATCAAGTGTCGCAGGGGTAACTCGTTAGTGTGGAGGGCACAAACCAACCAGATCAGCTTACAGCAAAGCTTGACCTCTACCCAACGCATGGAACCACCCTCCCAGCCAGTGTTAACATTTGTAGAATCACCTCCAATGGCCTGCAGGCTTTTATCAATGCCCTTCTTCTTCATGAAATGTACAAGATTATCAGCAATAACTTCAGCAGGTTTTTTTCTCGTTGAGCCTTTCTCAGGAGTGAAGTGGTAGAGATATCTTCCACCTAGCTCACTGCACACAGAATAATGCTCTTCTTTGATGATACTGGGGAACTGACGATCTGAATTGTCTGCTTTCAGCATAACTTTAGTTGTATCTTGACGGCCGTCAAAGAAGATGCAGTCAATTTCACCCTTCTTACAAAGATCATCAAATTCCTGATCCAGGGATCTCATAACTTTTTCTTGGGCCCTCTTGACTTTATTGTGATCAACTACAAGTTTCTTGTCTTCTTCAGTGATCAAGCCAGCATCCATAAAGGCAGCAGTGGTGATGGCAGCTGTGGCACGCAGGCCAACACCATATCTGATGCTATGCATAGCAACATTAGGTATTTCTAATGTGTTGTACTCTGGCTTTTTATTGGAAGTTGAAGACGTGCTTGGTATTTCTAATGTCACTTCATAACTTCCATCCTTTCCATCTTGAGCATCAGCTATTTGTTCTTCATTTTCATCATCAGAGAAAATTATTTCATTTGATGGCATTGAAACATCCTGCTTACTTGTCTGCTTATATTCAGCAAGCCTTCTTCTTTCGTCTTCTTGCCGCTTCTGCTTTTTGACTTGTCTGTTGTGCTCAGATTTCTGGCAAGCCAATTTGATGTGGTCCAATAGAACCAGACTTGTCTCTCTGACCTTTAATGAAAGCAAGTTCCTTCACAGGGATCTTCATCTCCCTAGGTCATGTACAGTTAATGCGAGTTTCGTTTTTGCAACCAGCATCTGCAAGGCAGCCAAATTCAGAGCAGAGAACAATTTTACACTTGCAACTGAGGATGTCAAAAAGCTTGTCAAGTTTTGAAATGAAAGCCTCTTTGACATGTAGCTCTCCTCTCCCAAGAGATATGTTTTTGGCCTGCTCCCAGCTCTCTTGGATCTTGTTTAAGATTGTGACTCGTGAATTTACAACGGGGGCTACAAAAGAACTGTTTGCTCGTTCCCACTTTTCAAGCACTTTAGGGTAAATGTCCTTTGCAAGACTGGCTGCTGGGTAGTTTCTCACATCCTCACCACTTTGTTCTCTTAGCAGTAGCCCATATTTCAGAACGTCTCGCAGAGTTGGGAGTTCAGAGGGCAACAACTCTCTACCAGTTCCAATTAGGTTGTTCATATGTGTGAATGTCCCCAGTCTTGTCCTCCTTTTAGAAGCCATTGTAGGTCAATTCCCACTGGTTAGGATGGTAGCATTGACGGACAAGTAATCTTCAGCACACTGATGAATATGTTTCAACCTGTGAAATAAGCAAAAACAGCAGTGCATTATATATACAGCATATATAATTATTAATATAATTATTTATATAATTCCACAAAAAAGTAAAAAAAGTCACTATTTTTATGTAGCTTCTTACCAAGCAAAACTAATTATATTAAATTAACAAAAATATCTTTAGAATTCCTAAGTCATGCTGCAACTTTTTAGCACCCCTCATATTTGGAATTTGAAAGTTGAAAAATTCGACACACCCTAATGTGACAATCCTATTAGTTGGTGGAAAAATACGCAGAATATCTATCCATACTTGAGTAAACTTGCAAGGGAACATTTAGCCTGTCCTCCAACAAACGTACCAAGCGAGAGATTATTTAGCAGTGCTGGATTAATATATGATGAAAAGAGAAACAGACTGGCAGCAGAAAAGGCAGAAAAATTAATGTTCCTTAAGCATAACCTTCCTATAATTAAGTTTGAACATTAAACGATGAACATCTTAGTTTACTTTATTTTTACTAATTTATAAATATGCCTAATAAAACTTTAAACTTAATATAAATAGTTATCAAGCTAATTAAAGATCTCGTTCTATAAGGGTGGAGGTTGGGGAAAGAGGTCGGTGGGGTGCATTTGAGTTGGGTTCACGTCCCGCATCCTGGTAACACAATTATGGTTTCTAATTGTGGCTGAAACTCAACAAAATATAACGAATTTATTTGCAGACGAATTCACTAATTGATTTCTATATTAGTTAGATGCTTGATATTATTTTATATGTTCAGAGAAAAGTACAGCAATTATTGTACAATTAATCAATTATACTACATTATAGCTACAGCTCTCTCTATATAATAACTTATTATATACGTTAAACACAACAAATCTCGAATATATCCTAAAAAATAACGAAAATGTAGACATCCGCATCCGCATCCGCGGATGTTGAAATCAAACATCCTCATCCGCATCCGCATCCGCGGATGTGAAAAAAATGACATCCGCTACATCACTAATATATACACACAGTGTATATATAAATATATATATTATATATATATATATATATATATATATATATAATTGTAAAGATAATAACATTAGAAAAATATTAAATGATAAACTGCAGAGTATCGATTGCGTCATACAGGAACTCATTGAGACACATACAGAAAAAAACGACGACGCTATAGAAGCGATAAAGGTTAACTCAGAGTACTTCTATAATTTTTCAAAATGGAAGTCGAAAAACCATGCGACTATCGGACCTCTGAAAGACGAGAACAGTGCTTTGTCTGATGATCTAACAGAAGTATCTGAAATATTAAGAGCTCAGAACGAATCATCTTTCAGTATCCCCAAAACTGACAAACTGATATGCGATAGAAAGGCGTTCTTTGAAGAACAACTACAAGGGGAAAGTATAACGGACTTCCACTTTACGACAGATGATATTACACAAGCTATAGGGAAACTGAAAGCACGCTCAGCGGCAGGACCGGACAAATGGAATGCCACACTCATCAAAAACTGCAAGAATGCAATCGCTAAGGCCCTATATTGGATATGGAGACGATCACTAGACACGGGAGAAATACGGGGCACATACTGAAGAGCGCGAACATAGTCCCAATATATAAAGTAGGAGATCGATCCGAGGCCAAAAACTATAGGCCAGTGTCACTTACATCTCGTCTCACTGAAATATTTGAAAGAATAGTTAGACAGAAAATCTATGACTCTTTGGAAACTCGGAAAAAATTAAATGTTAGTTAACATGGGTTTCGGTCAGGCAGATCATGCCTATCACAACTAATGGAACACTACAGCATTATTGATGCACAAAGCTGGGCACAAACCGTTAATCCGTTAATCGTTAATTAACGAAGTTAACTTTTTCGTTAACGATTTAACTTTTAAGTTAACTTTGAAAATCATTATCGGACTAATTAACTTCCGTTACATTTAACTTCCGTTAACTCAAGTCCGTTAACCCCAAAAATTCATAAATAACGTTTAAAAGTTTCTATTATTTTCAGTGCTGAGCAGGTGCGCAATTAATCCGCCACTGTTAATAGTGATGAACGAATTTCCATTTCCGCAGTGCAAAATCAGGCGATATATTTGTTTCCGTCGCCACAATTTGTGTCTTACCAAATATGGTAGTTATTTATGGCATTGGTTTGAGCAAAACATGGTCGACTGTAAAATCAGGCGGAAAGATTTGCCATTTGAGTTGAATGTTTCAACTTCTTTCAAGAAATATCACGAGCATTTTAAGGCACTTTCAATAATATATATGTAACAATTACAACAAATAACTACATTCGTTTCATTTGCAGTCTGTCTCTTGCGCAACATGTTTGTGCTAGTGGATATTTAAAAATAATCTTGTCAAGTAAGTCATGTATATTTATAATATGTCTGTGAGTACCTTATTAGTAGTCTCCTTGATACATTTCAAGAACCATAAAACTGACCAGGTAAGATTTCAATTCTCATGTCACTTTGATGACATAAATTAAGTCAATTGATGTCTTACAATGGGAGCGTTTTCACCGTAACCCTTTATGTCCTGGCGGTACTTCTAGGTACCACATCTTTAAAATCTCCATAATTATTTTTCTACCCGGTTTTTCCAGGGTGAGGAAAAGCATGGAGGGTACAGTCGAGGAGGCCATGAAGCAGCAGTCCAACGAAGTGGGCAGCAACAGTGGAGGCAGCAACAACGAGGAGGAAGAGGAGGATGACTTCTTCAGTGCTGTCATCCAGACAAAAGAGAGCAGCAGAAGCCACAGGTCACTCAAGGGCAAGGCCCAGAACTTGGTCAAGACCTGGCTGGAGACCAACTCCAAGGACTTGCTGACAGATGCTGCCTTCTTGGGTGAGCAAGTGTTGGTGGACTTGTTCATCAAGTTCAACACAGCCATCCCCTCCAGTGCTGCAGTGGAGCGTTTGTTCTCTATGGGCAAGGACATCCTGAGGGCCAAGAGATCATCCCTGTCTGATGAAAACTTTGATATGCTAATTTTCATGAAGGGCAACATGCATCTCATGGACAAAATGGAGAACGAGAAGAAGAGGGAAAATTAAATTATATATATATTGTGTTTTTCATTTTTTTTATAATAAAAGTTAACGTTAACGGTTTATCGGTAACTTCCGTTACATGTTTAACGAATTAACGGATTAACGGTTAACGGATTAGCGGTTAACGAAGTTAACTTTTTGGTTAACGGTGCCCACCACTGTTTGATGCAGTGGAAAGTAATTGAAACTATAATGTAATATACAGAGACTTTGTCAAAGCGTTCGACAAGTGTGACATGGATTCATAATACATAAACTGAAATATATGGGAATAACAGAAAAAGTAGGGAAATGGAGTGAGCGGCGGCAAGTTGTTACAGTACAAAGAGTAGCTTCATCAAAATCAGAGGTCTTCAGCTCAGTACCACAAGGAACAGTATTAGCTCCACTACTCTTCATAATCATGCTAACTGACATAGATGAGGACGTTACCAGAGACAGTACAGTAACATCCTTTGCCGATGACACAAATATCAGTAGAAAAATAAGAAGCACAGAAGATATAGAATCTCTACAAACCGACATGAACAGAATCTACAAGTGGACAGAAGACGACAATATGAAGTTTAACACTGAGAAATTTCATCTGTTACGGTACGGAAAAAGAGAAGACCTAAAATCCATAGAATATTATACCCCAAATGGACAGGAAATTCAGAGAAATTCTAGAGCAAAAGATTTAGGGATTGTAATGACTGATGATGCGAAATTTTAAACACAAAATAAGATAGCAGTAAACAGAGCAAATAGAATAACTGGGCAGATACTGAGAACCTTTAAACAAAGGGATAGGAATATAATGATTCCTCTATTGAAAACACTGATCATACTCAAATTGGAATACTGCTCGGTCCTAACATCCCCTTATAAAAAAGAAGACATTAGACAGCTAGAAGGGATTCAGAGAAGCTTCACAGCCAAGATCAATGGGTGCAAAGAACTAAATTACTGGGAAAGGTTACGCGAACTAAACCTATATTCACAGGAAAGGAGAAGAGAGAGATACACCATTATTTATACTTGGAAAATAATGGAGAAACTAGTCCCTAATCTTACTCTGAACCCTGTAACTCCCCAAACAACAGTGGAAAGTAGAAAAGGAAGACTGTGTCGTGTTTCCAAATTAAAGGCTAGACAGGGAACATCCTTAACCCTGAAAGAAAATAGTTTTATTGTGAGAGGACCAAACCTATTTAATCAGCTGCCCAAAGACCTAAGGAACACGAATGGTGTTGCAGTGGACATCTTCAAAAGAAGATTAGACGCCTGGATCAGAACGATCCCCGATGAGCCGAGCGAACCTGGCTATGTGAGGTGGAGAGTACAAAAAACCAACTCACTACTTCACCAGGCCAACTCGAGAGAAGGGGCGACAAGCTTGACCTTCGTGAAATGAGGAATCATCGCACGGAACCTTTGAAAGGTTGAAAGAAAAGGTATATATATATATATATATATATATATATATATATATATACTGTATATATATATATATATGTGTGTGTGTGTATATATATATATATAGTGGTAAAGATACTTTCAAATACTTTAGTGATGTTCCTTTAACACAAACACGACCAAGATGACGTCACACAAGTATGACCAAGATGACGTCACAGCGAGAGACTACTTCAAGGCATGTCCTTATACCTTGCCTCACACCAACTTCGTTACAAGGACTTCTCATCGCACCTCGACTCTCTCTCTCTCTCTCTCCGAAGAACAGTGACACGAGAGCTACCACCATGTGAACATCTTTTGTGCAGGCACATTTTGGCCTGGTGTCATTCATCTAACTTTATATAATGACTAATTATTACCTCGCGCGTTATTATGGGTACGTTGTAAACAATCAACTTTATTTTGTCTTATTCATAAATCATTCATTTTGTTTAATAAAGGAAGAAAACTCATTCTATCAATCAACCTAATTTGATAACTTAATTAATAACATTATATGATCTGCTCATGGTGACTTCAGCCTTATCATTAACAATTAATCATTAACAAATAACCATTATTATCATATCATCATTATTATTATAGTGCCAACATTACGGTATAAATTGGTGACTATATATATATATATATATATATATATATATATATATATATATATAAGTTATATATAATATATATATATATATATAAGTTATATATATATATATATATATATATATACCGGGTGTCCGAGAATTATCTGTACAATTTTTGGCTGTTATTAAAAGTCAACCATGAAGTGTAGAAATTCCAGTCTTGTCCCATTTTACAGAGAATCTCATTAAGTTTTTTCTGATACCACGTTTTCACAAGTTTTTTAGAAATGTACGCGGGTGACAGACATTGATGATTTAAAAGCAAGAATCACAGCTGCTATTGAGCGAATTGATGTGGATATGCTGCAACGTACATGGCAACATTTGGAGTATCGATTGGATGTTTTGCGAATCACTAATGGTGCACATATCGAATGTTTGTAACAACGTTACTTTAATAAAAGAAACTTTTGAAAATACAGATTCTAAATAATCTTGTTTAAGAATTTTACGTGTGTTATCAAGAATTTTATTAAAAGATGAAATTGTACAGATAATGTTCGGACACACTGGAATTTCTAAAAAACTTGTCAAAACTTGGTATCAGAAAAAACTTAATGAGATTCTCTGTAAAATGGGACAACACTTGAATTTCTACACTTCATGGTTGACTTTTAATAACAGCCAAAAATTGTACAGATAATTCTCGGACACCCTGTATATATACTGTATAATGATAATATAGTACGGAAACCCCCAAATTGTTACATATGAAATTAATGACAAAGACGCTCTTATGTAAGAAAGAGTTGTTTACTTCTTAAAAGTTAGTGTCCCCCTCTTTTCAAGTACCATCCCCCTAATGAGTCGCGTCTTTAAAAGGAGGAGGCAAAGAAGTTGGAGCTCAGTATGGGTCAGGTATAATTGAACGTCTTATACCTATTTTTTGAGTGTGAATCACTCTTATCTCCTTTTCATTCGTTCTTTGTCTCTTCGAGACGAGTTAGCACCTTTAATAACTGCTTGGTGGGAAGCAGTATTACGCTTCTGATTTATATCTTCGTCAGTGAATATTGTTTCAGACATTAACTCTCGTACTCTGGTATAGAGGGAGTTATGAAGAGTCTGGCATAAAACGGTAGTTAGAAGAATTCGGGATAAATCAATTCAAAATTCTTCTTTAATAAACATTTATATTTAAAGTGAACCCCGTCGTCCTTATCCCCCTCGTCACAATATTTAGGTATTATTGTACTTTTACAAGACGTATTGGTCGAAGATTTTAAAGAGGCAACTAAGGGTAAGGAGGGAGTCGGATTTGCTATCCACTTCCCGGAGAATCCTGACGATTAATATATATATATATATATATATATATATATATATATATATATATATATATATATATCTCAACGAAGTAACACCTAACTAAACACACAACGTAAAACAGAAAAAGCATCTCAAAATACATATATATATATATATATATATATATATATATATATATATATATATATATATATATTGTATATATATATATATATACACCGCAGACACGATACGGCTGCTAAATGTCATCCAACGCATGCATGCAGTTCACACAGCTGGAAACCCCCGAGCCAAACCGCTTCCGGGCAAGAAGCTACCAGAACAGGTAGGCGGAAACGGATCTCTCTCGGAGGATCATAGGGCAACGAAACAAGCGAAACCGAAGGAAAACGAACTTAAAATGCACAAGGGGCAACGAAAAACAAACCACATAAATATTGTCCTGGCTAATATTTAAGGAATAAGACCAAACCAATCATTCAACAAAGTTTCGTACCTGAAAGGATTTATGGACGAAACAAGGGCGGACATCGCATACCTCACAGAAACTCATCTTAAGGATTGCCATAAACCCTTCATCCCCCAAAATAATGATCTGCGGAGACTTTAACTTCCCATTTATAAAATAAAAAAAGGTGGATAAGAATATATATATATATATACCAGGACAAGGGGGGGCACGAGAGAAGACCAGGAGCAAGCAAAAATATTGATGGCTCTCACAAATGAGTTTATGTTGACAAAGGAGATAACAGAAAATACTGGAAAAAATAACTGTCTAGATCTGGTATTCACGAATAACACGAACTTGATTGCTGATATAAAAATAACCCCAACCATTATCTCAGACCACAACTTAAGAGATATCAACAAATATGACAACAACATTAAAAGACAATACACATATTGAGGAAAGAAGCAAATTTGGGGCCTTTAACTTAAACTCCAAGACTATAAATTGGGAAGCAATCAGATCGCACATGGGCCAAATAGAGTGGAGAACAGTTTTAGAGAATAAAACAACTGAAGAAATGCTAACAACCTTGGAAGAAAAAACGCTGAGAATTTTCGAAAAATATGCTCCGAAATCACAGCCAAAAGGAAAGAGGAGCTGGCTAGATAGGCAAAAGAGAAGCATATTCCGCAAAAGAAAGAGAGTGGAGGCGAAGTTAGCCAACTGCGGAGATAATGCCAGGAAAGTAATACAAGAAAAACTGGAAAGTATCGATAGGGAAATACAAGCCCTGATTAAGGACCATACAGAGAGGGAAGAGGAAAAGGCGGTAGAAGCAATAAAGGAAAATCCAAAATACTTCTATAGCTATGCGAAAAGGAAAACAAAAACGCGCGCTGCTATGGGGCCCTTAAGGAAGAGAAATACTGATCTAATCGACGATCCAAAAGGAATATATGAAACATTGAGAGCCCAGTATGAATCAGTTTTCAGTACCCCAAAAAGTGACAAAGCGATACCTGACATAGATGCATTCTTTGAAGAGAATGCTATAGGACAAATGAAACCACATTCAGCTGTAGGTCCTGACGATTGGAACGCATTACACTGGTATGCCTATGAAATTTTTTTGTCTGCTGTGAGGGTTTTTTCAACTCATATTATATAATTCGACCATGCTGAATTCGAAAATGACATTGGTTTTCCTCAATCAGGTCAGGTTTTTTCTCTATTGGCCATTTATTATAAGTCCAATTTTATCCCCAAATTTATTGATTTTTTTAGCTTAAACACTGTAGATACGAGTAATATTATAAGAACACTCGTGAAAAATGAAAACATTGTGTGAATAAATAATTTTATTCATACAATGAATATGGAAAAAAGTTTATTGAGGAAGGAATGAAGTTTTTTTGGCTTTCCGTCTGTGTTTTTCTTCGGGCACGTCTCGCTTCAAACACCAGCAATAGTCCGCCAGCATATTGATATCCCAGTTTCCCTGGTACCTCTCTTCCATTATTTTGATATCTTGGTGAAATCGTTCACCCTGTTCCTCACTATAATCCCCGCAATTTTCAGGAAAATAGTCCAAGTGGGACCACAAAAAGTGCATTTTTGGACATGCGCGACCCATGAGCTTTGAAAGCTTCCATCAAGTTTTCGACAACGGACTCGTATTCTGGACTTCTACGCTTGCCAAGAAAATCAGTGACAACTGATTTGAATGCCTGCCAGGCATTCTTCTCAGTTGGAGTCATTGCGTTTTCGAACTGAGTATCCTTGATCAAAGTTCGAATTTGAGGACATCAAAAACCCCAGCATTTAGTTTAGCATCAGATATATGAGGAAATTTACTCCGAGATATCGGAATGCTGAACCCTCCTTATTCATTGATTTGATGAAATTTTTCATCAAGCCCAGCTTAATATGAAGTGGTGGGAGCAAAATTTTTGTTGGTGGTACAAGGGGCACTGAAACGACATTATGCGACCCAGGTTCAAAATTCTCTCTGGATGCCCATTCACGCTGTGCATAGTGCTTCTCATCCGCTCAGCTATCCCATTTGCAGAGGAAACATGGGTATTTCGTGTATCCCCCTTGCATTCCCAATACAAATGCCAGAATCTGAAAAAAAATGAAAATATTTAAAGAATTTAGAGAATTTGTTCTATCAGATAAAAAAATCTATGCATTGGACTGTATCACTTCTGTGGGGAAGTTAAGTTTTCTTATACGCTCTCAAATAACCTTTGGAAAAACAACATAGTCAATAGCAATAGTTTACTTATGATATTAGTATTACCTTCAAATCTCCACAGATCCTCCAGTTATGTTGGTCGTATACGAGAGCATCCAGTAAAATTTTCATGTTATCGTAGCTCTCAGTAAGTTGTACGGAATGTGCTACAGGGACTGATGCAACCCTATTCCCAATGTTGAGAAGTACTGCTTTCAAACTTCGTTTAGACGAGTCTATAAATAGCCTCCATTCTGATGCGTTATATGGCAGGCCCAAGGATTCGATTATCCCTCAACATTGCAGCAGTACACTAAGGAAGAGGTATTTTCGTGCACTGCAAAAAACTTGCAGAATTCTTCCTCTCGTTTCCTATACCAGGAGAATGTTGTTCCCGGAGCCAGCAAGTTGTCCTCTCGAAGTCGTGAGCCCAAGATCTCGGCAGCTAATTTGGAAATTCCTAAATCCTGGTAAGATCATTAAGTTTGGCCTGGTTGAGAGGCCTCGGCTCATTTGAAGCGGTATTTTGAGGTATATATGACTGGGACTGGTCATTGGCATTGGTCATTGATTCATCATCAGAATCATCGAAGTCCAGGGTTTGAAGTAGGTCGGGTATTGGAATTCCAAGACCATAGGGTACAGGTCTCATAGCAGAAGGAATGTCAGGGTATACGACAATGTGTTTATTCTCTTGTTAACTCCTGAAAATAGAAACACAGAAACATGGATATAAAACTTGTATATGAAATAGAAGAAGCATTCAGACAGTGGCGGCTCGTGAGGGAAGGCTGCGTCTGTAAGATATGAAATAGGTCGATGGAGTCTGTATATTTTCTTTCTTTTTCATTCATATTGTCCCTTCGGGGACAATATGAATGAAAAAGAAAGAAAATATACAATCATTGTATATGTAAATGTAACTTGTATAACAATATGTATGTGTAAATGTATTTTCTATAACAATATGTATATGTAAATGTATGATTACCATTATGGTGAATATTATGCTATATATGGTGAATATTACATTATGGTGAATATTATGTCAAGTTTCATACGAGGATTTCAAAATATTTAAGAAAAATAAATTTATAAGCCCACCTTGGAGGTTTGTCATGCAGAAATAGCAATCTGTCACGTGATCCTTTCCTTCTCTCCAAATCATGGGAATTTCAAAAGAAAGATTTCGCTCTGCCTTTGCTCCATCTTCTCAAATTTTCAATGCACGTCTTGCAGCACATATGAGGGGCGAAATTTTTGTCCTGGTCCCCTAGCTTAATTCCAAAGTATGCTCTATACATTGTCTTCACAAATTTAGTGATTTGGGACTGGTTATTTGGCATGGTAACCGTCCCACATATGTAGCAGAATCTATTGGGATCATTTTTACACGCTCTATTCATTATGAAATATTTTATCTATATGCCTGAAAAGTAAAAAAAGATATTATACAAGTGAAACAAGTGATGATAGATGTTACTGTTCCAATTCCGCTTTGACAAAATCACGAAAGATTCTATTTTACTTATGAGGCCATAGCCGGATAACCTGAGCTGATTGAGAAAAACAATTGCAGATTCGAAATCAGCAGGAAAAACTCTATAAGAATCACTTACAAAACCCTTGACAGCAAAATTGATGCATACCAGTGTTATTGATTAAAAAACTGTAAAAATGAAATAGCTACACCTTTATACTAGACACTGGGGAAATACAGAGCATCTTGAAAAGAGCAAACATTGTCCGTACATATATAAAGGAGGGGATAGATCTCAAGCAAAAACTATAGACCAGTGTCATTGACGTCCCACCTCACCAAAGTATTTAAAAGAATAGTTAGAGAGAAAATTTATGATTTCTTGGAGACACTGGAAAGATTTAACGAAAATCAGCATGGATTCCGATCAGGTAGATCATGCCTATCACAACTAATAGACAGGGCCCCTGAAAGGGTTGTAGCGCCCTGAGCCAATTTTGCTTTAGCGCCTGCCCCATCCCATTTTTTATATAAAGGTTTTTTAGTTAAAATATAACAAATTTGTTTATATAATTTTATTGTTTATTTCATTCACTACATCTCCCGCGCCCTAATTTTCTATGTAGAATTCCTTTATAAACTGTTCACTTGTTTCTAGTTGATTGATAGCGATATTTTGTCTTTTTTTCTGTTGCTCTTTCGATATTTGGCGCCCCCTAAACTTCGGCGCCCTGAGCCAGTGGCACGTTGGCTCGCCCCTTAAGCCGGCCCTGCTAATAGAACACTACAACAGTATCCTAGATGCACTGGAAGGCAATGACAACTACGATGTCATATACACAGATTTTGCTAAAGCTTTCGACAAATGTGATCACGGTATAATAGCACATAAAATGAAATAAATGGGAATAACAGGTAAAGTGGGAAAATGGATCTACAACTTCCTCAGAGAACGTCTACAGGTCGTCAAAATTCAAGGTATATCATCAGAGTCGGAAGTACGCAGCTCAGTACCACAAGGGACAGTACTGGCCCCACTTCTGTTCATTATCATGCTAACAGACATAGACAACGGAGTAAACAGCAACAGTATAGTAACATCCTTTGCAGACGATACAAAGATCAGCAGAAAAATCAGCGATGTAAATGAAGTGGAGGCCTTGCAGAGGGACACGAACAAAATATACAAATGGTCAGAAAACAACAACATGACATTTACCACCGAGAAATTTCAGCTCTTGAGATATGGTAGAAAAGAGGAACTTAAACAGACTGCATATTATACTCCAGATAGATAGGAAATTCAGAGAAGCACGGAAGCGATCGATCTGGGAGTAATAATGACAGATGATGCGAAATTCGAAACACAAAATCAGATAGCGATAAATAAACCAAAAAGAGTCGCGAGACAGGTACGGTACTAAGAACGTTCAAAAAAGGGACAGGACAGTAATGATTCCCCTGCTCAAAACACTGATTATACCAAAACTTGAAAATAGCTTGGTTGTCAGGGGGCCAAGACTTTTCAACCAGCTTACAAAGGACCTCAGAAACGTTACAGGAGTCAAAGTTGAAGTCTTCAAGAGAAGACTAGATGCCTGGCCCAGGACGGTACCGATGAGCCGGTCGTACCCGGCTATGTATGGTGGAGAGCGCAAGAAAGCAACTCGCTCCTCCACCAAGCTAGACCTAGAGGCGGAGCCACCAGCTTGACCTTCGTGTGAAGAGAGACCAACGCACGGAACAGCAACGAGGTAACGAGGTGTATATATATATATATATATATATATATATATATATAGGGCGTCCCAAAAAATGTATACACACTTTAAATACTTATAAAGGCAGTGTTTTAAAATACATTTCATTTTCAAAATGTAATAGAATCTACAGACATTATTTAATTGTTTTGTCAAAGCCTGTTTTCAAACTGACGTCCGTTCTGGTCCAGGCACTGCTGATAACGCGAAGCAATGGAATCGCAAACATCACGAAACATTTCGTTTGGTATTTGTGTGCATTCTCGTTCAATGGCTGCTCTCAATTCAGCGACTGTTGCAGGTTTTATAGCGTAGACTTTGTCTTTTAAGTATCCCCATAAAAAAAGTCTAGTGGTGTGAGGTCTGGTGAACGCGGAGGGTATTCTACGAAACCCCTTCGTCCAATCCACATCCACATCGTGCCAAGTACCACTCGCAATACTCCACTCTTCGGTCCGGATCATCTTCATTAATAGCATGGACTAATCTTGGAATGTAACTTTTCCATTGACAGCGCTTCAAAATGCGTTCGACAGACGATTCTGAAATTCCTACCTCACGACTCGCTTGCCGCACAGATTTTCTTGGACTTTGGTGATACGTTTCCAGTACTCTTTCTTGCTTTGTGGGGCTTGTCGATGTCCGTGGTCTTCCGGAACGCTTCTTGTGGACATTCTGAACAGTTCCATCGGCTTCAAACTTATCTCTAATTCGAGTGATGGTAAGTCGCGTTGGTGGATCTGTTTGAAACTCCCTCCTAAACTGTCTTTGCACTTCAACTGCGTTTTCACACTTCCAGTAGCATTTTAGAATGAATTTCCTTTGTTCAAAGCTTAGTCTGACTGCCATTATTAATTCTAATGGGTTTAACTTGGAAAGAAAGAAACATCAATTGAGCTATCAGCTGTTAAAGTGTGTATACATGTTTTTGGGACGCCCTGTATATATATGATAATGATAAGCTTTATTGACAGGATATAACTCTCATAAAATAATACAATATTCTTGAAGATAATAAACGATAAGATAAATAAAATAATAATAAATTTAAAAACTAAAAAATTATAATGACTAAATGAGAAATAACAAATAATACTAAAAATTACCCACTAATAACACTACAAAAAGAAAAAAATGAAAATAAAAATAAAAAGTACACGTAGTGACAATACCAACATATGTATGGTGATGATAATGATGACCATGATAATGATAATAATAATAATGTTTATTGCAAGGAGACAGATCCCATAAGAAAAAGGTACAGAATCCATCAAGATAACACTGGTCAACAAAGATTTTTCATCAGAGTAAAATTTGTGGTGGCTGGATAGCATTTTCCACGCTGATTCCAAAACTGCATTCAGATTTTTCTAGCACGTATAGTTTTCAAGATGAAGGCATATATATAACTACACAGATTTAACCATTTTAAATAGGCAAAATACTAATATTTCAACATTTGATTGTGTTTATTTTATTGTGTTTTTTAGTTTATTCATCTTATTTATTTCAATTATCTTAATTATACATCTTATGTATTTCAGGTGTGAACTTTTACGTCTAGCAGCATTGTGATTCAGGCAGCAACGCCGTGCTTTGTGTGTCAAAAGATCAGTCCAGTCCAAGAACTTGTTGTGTCAAGTTGGTGTACATTTTTTTTTAAATTTATAGTTTGCTCAGGTCAGTCAACATGCCTCGACAATGTAAGAATGACCCGACAAGTTCTGTTTCGTATGCGGCCAGTTGACAACTAAAACACAGCGACGAAGTATTACAACCGACATTAAGAAAATATACAAGCTATACTTTGGTTGCCATCTAGGTGACCAAGATAAACCATGGGCGCCACATCAAATCTGTTCTGGCTGTTCAAATGGATTACGTGATTGGCTTAACAAAAAGAAAGCTTCAATGCCATTTGCCATACCCATGATATGGAGGGAGCCGAGAGATCATCATGAAGACTGTTATTTTTGTAGTGTGAACTTAATGGGGTTTTCTGCCAAGAACAAACACCAGATTGTATATCCAAACTTGGATTCAGCACGTAGACCAGTAAAACATTTAGAGCCTAGACATTTAGAGGTAGACATTTAGAGCCTAAAAAGTTAACCCAAGGACAGTTGAATGATCTTGTTAGAAACTTATCGCTGTCTAAAGAGAAATCAGAGCTTCTCGCCTCAAGACTAAAGGAGAACAATTTACTTGAGAACAATGTTCGTATTAGTTACTACCGAAAGCGGAATTTTGAATTAACAGCATTCTTTTCAGTAGACGGTCCTCTCTGTTATTGCCATGACATCAATGGACTATTTACAGCCATATCTCAGACGTATGTGGCATCTGAGTGGCGCCTCTTTATTGATTCGTCGCAGAGAAGCCTGAAAGCAGTTCTTTTGCATAATGGTAATATAATGCCATCCATCCCCATTGCCCATTCCGTCCATCTAAAAGAGACATATGACAATATGGATATACTACTTAAGGCAATCAAATACGACAGTCATCAATGGAATGTTTGTGGAGATCTAAAAGTTATAGGAATGCTTATGGGTATGCAGTCAGGATTCACAAAATTTTGTTGTTTCCTTTGCCTGTGGGACAGTCGCGCCACTATAGAACATTACACCAAAAGTGACTGGCCACTTAGGTATACATATGTCCCAGGGATAAGCAATGTCCAGTCTGTCCCTTTAGTGGATCCCCAAAAGATCTATCTGCCACCTCTTCACATTAAACTTGGTTTAATGAAGAATTTTGTTAAAGCAATGGGTAAAGTCAATTCTGAAGGGTTCCAATACCTTTCAAGGAAATTTCCGAAGGTTACTGCAGCAAAATTGAAGGAAGGAATTTTTGTTGGGCCACAAATAAGGGAGGTTTTGAATGACACTGAATTTGAAAAAGTCCTAAGTCCTAAGTCCTAAGTCCGCTGGAATTGAAGGCTTGGCTGGCGTTCAAATGGATATGTGAAAACTTTCTTGGAAGCAACAAGTCACCTGCGTATAAGGATGGAGTCAAGAACCTCCTTGATGCCTTCAAAGAAATGGAGTGTCGAATGTCGTTAAAAATTCACTTCCTGCATTCCCACTTAGATTTCTTTCCTGAAAACCTTGGTGCAGTGAGTGACGAGCAAGGAGAGCGCTTCCATCAAGATATTCAGATGATGGAGAAGCGCTACCAAGGATATTGGAATGAAAGCATGATGGCGGACCATTGTTGGATGCTGTATCGTGACAATCCAGGCCAAATTTACAAAAGGAAATCACACTCACAGCGCTTTTAAAATAATGTATATATTCTTTATTTATAAGTACATTGAATAAGGTATATGATGTATTTGTTGTTTAGCATTCCTAAGTGTGATCTATACATCCATAAATTTTTTTATAGCAATATAAAAACTTAAAAATATCAAAACCAGTGTATCTATATAACTATACGTGCTAGAAAAAAAAAAAACCAGATTCGGAATCAGCGCGAAAATGCATTAAGAAAAGTGTGATCATGTTTGTGATGAGAAAAAAAAGTTTCATTTTGTTGGCCAGTGTAATCAACGATAAAACTAATTATTATTAAACAATAAATTAAAAAAACAAAAAAGGACTACAGTAATAAAGAAATAACAATAATATACGTAAAGAAACGAGAAATGATAAAATCAGTAATAAGAGTACCGCAAAGGTAGTACTAAGAAAAAATAAAAATAAAAAGTCTGTGTACTGGAAAAGCTATTGCAGGAGTTAAGTGGGGCTACAGACAAACACGTTCATACCAAATCTAGAACAGAAGACCTAAAACAGCACTGATGAATAGCTTGGACAAGTGGACTGTTAGAGTTTTGAATTCTTCGCATTAGACTGTATTGAGCACGTCTTGTTACCTCAGGGAGACTCAGGCCGTTACGGTTAGCGAACGTTTGAGAGGCTGAGCATCTTGGGGTTAACTTATGCAGCAGTCTATAGGATCTGTTATGAAGCAAACTGAGGGTTCTGTAGGAACCTTTTTCACAATTAACCCAGAGTTGCTGCCCATAAATATTAGTGCAGAAAGTATGAAAAAGAGTATCTTTGGCTTCGCTTGTACAGAATTTGAAGTTCCTTATAGTCATGTTTGCCTTCTGTCTGAGTCGTCACTCAAGGAGCTGGTGATAGTTTGACCCAGATACCTGGGTCAATTGTACCTGCTCTCTTGGGTTGTCTCTCATTTTGAAAATTTTTAGGATGGAATTGCATAACCTTAGTTTAAATAACATTAAAATTAATGTCATGTTTCTGTGATTACGATTCGCAGATTTTTATAAGATGATCCAGACTTTTAACCGAAGGGCTTATTAACACCATATCATCGCATAGACCAAGTTATTTATCCTCATCTTATCTATTCAGCATCCGAGTCTTGCCTCATTAAGAGAGGTAATTAACCCATATATATAAGGGGTGTCAGGAAATGATTGCCCCCCCGTGTAGAGCAAAAACTAGAAGAGATAGATAAAAACCGGCGAGACCACTTGAAAGAGCGTTAAAATCTGAATAAAAACCATTATATTCTATTCCTGTGATTTTAATTCTTACCATTTTTTTCCCCACAGAAACCATGGCATCATCTATTTTGAACGATTCAGAGAAAAAGCGAGTTCTTGACCGCATTCGAGCTGTCACATTTCGTGAAGCAAAGGAAGCTGGTGCAACTTTCATAACTCGACACTGGGTGGCTGAGAGATTAAAAAGATCAGAAGACTTTGTCAAAAGGAATTGGAATAAGAATCCTGAAGATTGTGAAACAGAATTTCGAGGAGGAAGACCGGAGAAATTATCTCAAGAATCGAAAGACATTGTGCTTGCTGCATCACGGCGCCGAAAGAAGAGCTGCTCTGAGGTAGCGAAGAGATACTTATCCGTCGTGGTAAGATAGTCAATCGGCAACTTGTGCATCAATTTCGAGTTCGCCAAGGCTTGAGTGCTTGGCATGAAATAGCTAAGCCACGGAAGAGTGATCTTAATATTGAAGATCGGCTATGGTTTTGTGATTATCTTGAGGAATGGACGGAAGACGATTTCCTTCACTTGGTTGTCAGCGATGAATTCTTCGTTTATGTCTCCAGAAAACCAAATTTTCAGAATGATCGGGTTTGGGCAACAACTCCTGATGAAGTCCCAGACGACCAGAAGTATCGAGAAATAGTAAAAAATCCAGCATGTGTGGGTGTTTTCATTATGTTCTCTATTCGGAAGCTCATCTGGGTTATCAAACCAAGAGGAACCAGTTGGGATGGGCCTTATTTTCGAAATGTAATTTTAGCCCAACATGTAATTCCGTTTTTGAAAGACCCCGAGTGTGTTTTGGATGTTGAACAGGCAACCTTTCTTCACGACAAAGCCCCCTGTATGAAAGCACTTGCGACTCAACAACTGCTTAAGGACAATAACATTGATTTTTTCGGAAATAATGAATGGCCTGGCAATTCTCCCGATCTTAATGTCTGTGAACATGTCGGATCCATCATGAAGGATCGGGTGGAGTCCTTAATGCTGGAACAACCCATTCAGAATCGGTATTCAACAGAAATTATGACTGCAAAGATCAACGAAGTCCTTGAAGAAATGAGTCATGATACCGATCTCTTTGACACTTCTGGGATCATACCCCCGTCGATTAATGGCCGTCAGAGCTGCAAATGGGGGCAACACCCGATATTAAAACAAGTGTTTTTTATTCAAAATTAAACGCTCTTTCGCGTGGTTTTGTCTGTTTTTTTCTATTCCTTTCAGTTTCTTCAGTACAGGGGGGGGCAATCATTTCCTGACACCCTTTATATATATATATATATATATATATATATATATATATATATATATATATATATATATATATATATATACACAGTATATATGAGTTAATCTGCGATATCTCATATAATACAAGCAGGGGGTTTGAATTTTGTCGAATTTATTCAGAAAATGTGTGAAAGTTGTTAAATGAGGATTTACAAGTATTAATCCGTACTTATCTAAACTATTTTATCGCAGAATAGATAAAAGACCAGGTATTAAGCGGCTTTTGCCCATTTTCAGTAGGGTGTTAATGACATTAAAAAAAGACGAACGACCCTTTAACTGCTTAACTGCGGGCAGGAAGATCTTAAACCGCGGATTTTTATCTAGATTTTCCATCTTTTTACTCCAGACCCTGTTTTGAAAAATGAAAGCCAACTAGTAAAATGCTCGGATTAATGAGACTCCACTCTCTCTCTCTCTCTCTCTCTCTCTCTCTCTCTCTCTCTCTATATATATATATATATATATATATATATAAATCCTTTTAACACTCGCTTCATATTGAACACTACTTAAGGTTTAATTGTACGTGACTAGCTCTTGCTGCTCTAACTGTTCTGAAAATTTAGCCTTTATTTACATAGCGTCAGCTTTACTGCTTTGATCTTGGCTAACGCGTGACAATTTTGTTAAATTTTATGGCACAATTTTATATGAAAGAAAGGATTAACCTTCGCTTCATAAACGTGTGAAGCACAGGACGATAATGTTGACATGAAAAGTCTAAACTCAGTGAAATCATTAAACTTACTAAGCAATCAAAAGAATAATAATAGTAATAATAATAATAATAATAATAATAATAATATAATAATAATAATCATTACAGGGCTGTTTAATCTCCTTCGTAACGGCGAGGGTCATGTATGGTATCAGAACTATTGCTACATCATCTAAAAGCGGTAGACGGCCACCCCTCCAGCTACTAAACAGAAACAACGTCGCATAACCTCGCTGATCTAATGAGTAGCGGTGTCGCAACGTGGTCAACCAACGGAACCAACCAGGAACCAAAATTTACTGCAGTATCGATGGACACCATATACAGTATTTTGCGAATATTTTTTTTTTTTTTTATCAGTAATTTATTATTTCCAACTTCATAAAGATTTATGGAGTCCCTCAATCTTTTGTGTTATCGCTTTGAAGTACACAAATTGCAAGGAAATTTCCAGGTATGTTTCATATATGTCCATTTTCTGGTCAACGATGAGGCTACGATCAATATATTTAAAATGAAGCACAAAACTCTCTCTCTCTCTCTCTCTCTCTCTCTCTCTCTCTCTCTCTCTCTCTCATTTAGTCTACAGAATTTAATTATATTTTATCCTTCAAAAGGATTTATATTATAAAAGTATAAAATTGCATGTTGGTTGGTTGAGCAAAATCTACCAATTTGTGCGCGTAAGTTCTGTACGGTCTAGAGCTGCAATTGCGGAAAGAAATTCTCTGAACTACTACTACTACTACTACTACTAATAATAATAATAATAATAATAATAATAATTATAATAGTAACAATAATAACAGTAATAATAATAATAATAATAATATTAATAATAACAACATTTTAAAATTTTAAAATTTCCAAAATTACTTACGAGTAATTTTGGGAGCATTTCCGAAATATTTTTTGGCGATACTTTTTTCGGTAACTACAACAGCATAAAGTTCAAATAAATCCATATAAAATACATGCTTCCATAATCTAAAACCCTGTTTCTCTCACGAAGAGAAACGGGAAGCAAAGCGAATATTTCCAGCACGAATTGTGGTCCAGAATGGCGAAATTGGCGTCAATCAATTTGGACGAAGAAACGTAATTAGTGTCCGCCGTCATTTCCAGTCGAATAAACGCTTGAGAAAAAGAAAAGATAACGTTATTGGTACTTAATGACAGGTCAGAAGAGTAGAAAGGTTGGTGCAATTATTAACTCTGAGAATTCAACTCGTACGCAAAGAAGGAAGTTCAAGGATTTATTTGGCAGTCAAAAGTCACTGCAATATCTAGGCGACAGTGGACAGCGGGAGCCCATTCACGCTCAACGAAATAATAATAATAATATTCACCGTTGAACGACACCGAACGGGTAAAATTATAATTTACAAATAAATACGTGTAAGCAAATAAATATAAATATCTAATAAGGAGAGCAATAAATATTAAATTATAAACCATGGATGAGTCTTAATTCTAAACATTAAACTGTACTTTTACTCTGTGACATTCACCCGCGTAACACTTTTAGGAGTGCTGCTGAGAACGAACATATTTCCCAATGAGATAGAAATAATATATATACCAGAATGATGAAACAGTTAAGGAAATATCTTCAGTCAGAAAGCCTTTTAATATATATATGTACACAACAACCTAAATAATAATTTTATCAAACAGTTGAACAGGCGTAGAAATATTGGAGAATTCTCACTTGGATTCCCTCCTCTGTATTTTAAAATTTTCACTTTAGCTTTAAATTTCTTTCCTTCCTTTCAACCTCTTTTCTCTGATTTGCTTTAAATCTTTCTCTTGCCTTTAAATTTTCTTACTTCTTTTAACCTTTCTTCTAAAACAGACAGCCTCGTAAGGACCAGCCGGTCTGTTGCTGTTTGGTGTCCTTTGTATGCCTTTGTATAATTCAGACAACCATACGTAAACGAGTACAAGGGCAGAATGATGATGATGGTAAACAATTCCCTACTCCAACAAATCCTCATCAGTACAAGATCACAGGACCATGCAGTAATAACTTAAATAAAACAGAATTGCTACACACACACACACACACACACACACACACACATTATATGATATATATATATATATATATATATATATATATATATACAGGGCGGGTAAAAAAAAAGTGACCCCTTAGAGGTAAACTTTCATATTAAAACACGTAAAGGAACTAGAGCTCCCAAACTTCATAGATGCTTACCTTAGCATGTTGCTCGTCTTAATTAAGAAGTTGCTCGATGTGTCCCCCTTCCTGCTCAATGCAGGCCTCCAAACGTGGACGCCACTGATCAATACACCTGTTTACATATAGTTGAGACACCTTCTCCCAGCCGAACAGAATCTTTTCGCGTAATTCATCTATGTCTCTTATACTGGTATCAGGGATGTAAACGTTGGACTTCAGGGCTTCCCAAACACCATAATCTAGTAGTGAAAGATCGGGGCTACTAGCCGGCCACATATTGGGTTCGATAAAATCCGGTGTTTCGTTCTCAAGGAATGTGACAGTTTGGCGTGCTCTGTGAGCAGGGGCTCCATCTTGTTGGAAAGTATATCTTTTACTCTATCTAACTGATATTCGACGAATTAATGGTAAAAGATATACTTTCCAACAAGCTGGAGCCCCTGCTCACAGAGGAAGCAAATCTGTCACATTCCTTGAGAACGAAACATCGGATTTTATCGAACCCAATATGTGGCCGGCTAGTAGCTCCCATCTTTCACCCCTAAATTATGGTGTTTGGGAAGCCCTGAAGTCCAACGTTTACATCCCTGGTACCAATATAAGAGACAGATGAATTATGCGAAAGAATTCTGCTCGGCTGGGAGAAGGTGTCTCAATGATATGTAAACAGGTGTATTGATCAGTGGCGTCCACGTTTGGAGGTCTGCGTTGAGCAGGAAGGGGGACACATCGAGCAACTTCTCAATTAAGACGAACAACATGCTAAGGTAAGTATCTATGAAGTTTGGGAGCTCTAGTCCCTTTACTTTTTTTTTACCCACCCTGTATATATATATATATATATATATATATATATATATATATATATATATATATATATATATACACAATATAAGATCATAATGTTACTCTCCAAACTTATATATATATATATATTTTAGTACAAAGACATCGTTTTACTATATTTGAGACATTAAACAAAGAATTGGTGCCAATCTGAGTAAAATATTTAATTTTTTATAGTTTCTCTATAGGTCCACCTTTCAATTTGATACCAACACTAACTGTTTGGTAGAGCTTTGAGGTTACACCAGCATGGGGGACGGGGAAACCAAGACATCCGATTACCACTACTCAAACTAAACGTAAAAGACTGATGGTATACCAAAATTTCAATAAATCACTATGTACTGCACATAGTATCGCACCAAACCTTAAGTTTTTAAATACCCCGTAAAATATTGTGGTTTACTCCATCATATTATTTACTTGTATCCAAGAAACAGTTATAAATAGTTGAATTATTGGCAGTATATTTAAATATAAACTCCTTCAATACAGAGATAAACAAATGAAATGAAAGTTACCCTTTAAATCCAAAATGATTAGAACGTAAATAAGACCATTTTGATCTTTCGTTTTTAGCCCTGAACACAATGTTTAATACCAAAACATTCAACTAAATTACCCTAAATTAAATTCATCTGCTCCAAAATATCACTCTTTCCTTTTCATGCAATATATATATGCGCCTCGGTGGTGTAGTGGTTAGCGTCGCTGACTACGAATCCATCGGCCCAGGGTTCGAGACCCGACGGCAGCCGGCGCGCAGCAAAACCCAGCTGTTCATCCTTCCACACAATAAAGAAAGTGGTTGGTAGATAAATGGGTACCCTAGGTGGTCTAGTGGTTAAGACGCTGGGTTACTGATGGGGCGTGGTTCGTGGTTCGGATTCCACGTTAAACTGTAGGTCTAAGGTGGAGTGAAAAGCTTGACCTTCGTCAGAATGAACAATTCGGGCGGAAGCTAACCAAAGGTTTTATATATATATTACGGTTTTTTTGCGAAATTGTCTTTTTGCAAATTCTCCGGTCAGTTTGCAAAGAAACCAAAACAATAGTAATTTTACAAAATGACCTTAAATGTTTGATCATTTTGCAAAACACACAAACGTCGGACACAATAACCACAATGACACTGTTGGTTAGGTTAGGTTAGGTTAGGTTAGGAGCTAGAAGGTTCTACAGTATTAGAACAAGAGATTTTGCAAATACACCGACAAGATTATTGGTGATTTTGCAAATTGACCGACTTTTGTGTGTTTTGCAAAATTATCAAACATTTAAGATCATTTTGTAAAATTACTATTGTTTTGGTTTCTTTGCAAACTGACCGGAGAATTTGCAAAAAGACAGATTTCGCAAAAAAACCGTAACATATATATATATATATATATCATCACCTCTAACCCATATTTAACGTAATTTCAAAAGAAAGACCTAATAATTAATCGTCATATAAAGGTATAAAACGCAAAATAAGACTTTAGATAAGTAAGTACTATGTTCTTACATTTTTCCCTTAACAAATTTGAATGGCCATTTTGATCTCAAGGTTAACCGTAACAAATGCTAGTAAAATACTCTCTCTCTCTCTCTCTCTCTCTCTCTCTCTCTTCTCTCTCTCTTTGTTTTTTATTCATCAGTAACAGTCTTGTTAATTATCTCTTTCAACTAATCACTGATTTTGTTCTGTTTATTCTTTGAAACATTTTTGCAGGTTCTTTACTTCTTTCTGCTACTGTTTTATTGATGGTTGAGTCATTCTTCAGCTTTCTACGTGGTGCTCTTCTCTTTTTCAATTACCTTCTGATTTAACCTTGGTAATACCACTATCTGATAATTTAGAAGGAAGATTTTTATCAGGAATTTCATCAGATTTAATTTTAAAAGTTTTTCTTTTGGAAGAATTACTAATTTCTTTACTAATCTCTGAACTACTTTCTTCAATATCTCCCTTTGAACCTCCAACATAATCAGAATCATTATTAGTTTCACTGTTTTAACCCACCACCTATTCACTATCAAGATACTTTCACTCAGCAGAATCATTTTCATATTCAATGTCATTTGTTTCGTCAGAAGAGTAACAGTAAGCTGTTAAAGGAAGAAATTGTAGACACCAGTCGACCAGGGAAGCACTTCGGGGGGACGTTTGGCAAGGAGACAGGGAGTGCTGGAACTCCCGTTTCTCCTGTCACAGTCCCCTTTAACTGATCTTTTACTGTGTCTCATCCATCCTGTGACCAGTCCAGTATGCTCTCAATCACACACTTCTTCCTCTATTCTTTATTACACACACGTACATTTTACACACTACACAATCTTCTCAAAATTTATAAAACAAAAAAAATGGTATTAAGAGACCTTGATTTCGGCTCTCTCTTTCTTACATAGCGGGAGCGTTTTGCGGGAGCACACCCTTAGTCGCTCCTTCCTGCATAGAAAAAAAGCTAGACACACTACAGGTATGCGGGACAAAAATGGATAATGAAATAAAAATATATTAAGTAACAAAATAGAGTAGAATAAGATGAAATCCCACCATACCCTTTGTTAAAAGTTTCTAATCTGAATGACTGGATTTAACCTACGTTATTTTCATCTAAAGGTTTTGTTTCACAAGAAGCAACAAATTTGCTTTTTAAACTCATATTTCTTGACTAAATTTTAATTCAAACAGTATGAACTCCTTAACAGATCATAAAACTTAATTACACTGGTATAACCTACCATAAAGGGAAGAAAAATGCACATTCACTGGACAACAAAAAAAACTTTCCGTCTGTTACTGAGGTAAATGTAGGTGTCCTTTAATAATTCGAGTATGCTGATTCCAAATCTGAAGTCAGAATTGATCCAGCACGTCAATATGCTTAGTTACAGAAAAATGTATTTTTTCAGACAGTGTTTATTGAAAAATCAAGCACATTGCACAATTGCACAATATAAATACATTGCATAATATAAACACATCGTGTAATGTACGATGTGTGTACATGTAAGCAGGCAACAGCGTGTTTTCCCGCGTACTGCGTATACATAGTATTGAAAAGAACCAACAACTGCAACAGGAAGAACCTATTCCATGAATAGGTTCTAATAATGGTATGGACAAATCATCAAAGTTCTGCAAGAATGGATAAGATGAAACCAAACTAATTAAAATATAGTAATATAGCATAAAGATCTAATTAATCATTAACAAACGTTGTGTAAAAGTGACACTCCTCAACCTATGATCATATGTAACCTCATATCCCTGCCTGCCAAAGTAACCTACATAACTTAAGCTAAAATAAAGAAGGGTAGGCTTAACCTTTTAGTTTTTTCAGATGATAATAAACTGTATGATACTGTTCATAATACAATTTATTAAGTCATATATGTATATTGATAGGAATATGATGTAGAATTCTAATTATGCGCTGTTAGGGTGTTAAATGAAATGTAAGATTAAGGTTAATATAACTACAGCTATTTCTTTACACGTTTTATCATTCCGGTGTATATATTGTT
>JAJOZX010002135.1:490000-542500 GCA_023014485.1 Bathynomus jamesi | reverse complement strand
CCACTGACAATACTAATTCGAATTAAATTGAAAACTTGAAAACAAATTTATGCTGTAGTTCTCTCTCTCTCTCTCTCTCTCTCTCTCTATATATATATATATATATATATATATATATGGGAATGAACTCAGAATGGTCTGTGTATCATAAAAAAACCTCAGGGGGACCATTCTGAGTTCATTCCCATCTTGAAACGGACATGTTATGTGCCTTGAAAAGTGGACGCTCAATTCTGCCAGTTGAGGTTTAAGTTTTGTTTTTTGGCTAAAAATATAATAGTTACCCTTTTTCTTTGATGTATTCAATCTGACGTGAAAGCAGCGAGTCTTTTGCTTATATTGAGGTTCTAAATGTTGTTGTTGTTGTTGTTTAGCCGATCAGCCCACCCTGATCGAGCAAGCCGGCGGCACGCAGGTAACCGATCGCCCTCTCCGGAGTGGACCAGAGGTTCAGCGCACTCGTGATGTTGTGTTGTGTTCGTTGTTGTGCTAGAGCGGTACAGTCCGTCATAATGTGTTCAATTGTTTGTGGTGTGTCTTGGCACAGGTGGCAGGTGTCGTCTATGGAGTTGTCTAGTCTGTGTTTATATGTCCATAAGTTGGGGTGATGTCCACATCGGAATCGTGCTAAGTTAACTCGATCCGATCTGCTCAGGCTGATCTCTGACCTGTTAATGGGCGGCGGCTTCGCACCTAGGACCGCATTCGGACCGAGTCGTGTCAGTGCTTTGTGGGTTAGGTGTGTGTGTATGTGTTTTCTGTACTGTGTGATGTCTGTGGGGCGTGATATGGAATGGAGTATTTGGTTATAATGTCTCTCTGGTGTTACCTTAATGGTGCGAGGTGTTGGTGCATGATTGTACATGTAGTGGCAAGGGTGTTGTGGGTTACTTGTCGCTGCTGCCATGAATTGTGTTCCCCTCATGTCTAAATGTTCCCTAACTTTTAGTATTTTTGTTTCTGTGTGCAGGTGTTCTATTGGTGTTGTTTGAGTGCATCCTGTAATGATACGAAGTGCGTTGTTTTGTATTGTTTGTAAGGTGTTTATGTGTGTGTTTGAGATAATGGGTGCCCAGCATGGGCTAGCATAGTCCATAACTGAGCGAATATATTGTTTGTAGATGAGTGATGTTGTTTCCTGCTGGTGTCCAAAGTTTGTGCCTGTTAGTACCCTAAGCGTGTTAAGTCTTGACGTACATTTGTTTTTAATGTCCTGAATGTGGTTTGCAAAAGATAATGATGTGTTGTATGTGACACCTAGTATTTTGGTTCTGTGAGTGTGTGGAATGTTGATGTTGTTTAGTGTAAGTTGTGGAATTACCTGGTGTTCTTTTGTGTTGCTTGTAAGCAAGGTGATGGTTGATTTTGTGGGCGCTACTTTGAGTCTATTGTGTGTGAGCCAGTCTTGTATACTGTTTATGTATGTTTGTAGGTTATTTGTAGCGGTGTCGATGTTGTTGTGGGTGGATGTTAGAGTTATATCATCTGCATATGATGATAAGGTAAGCTTGTTATCTATGGGTGTTGGAATGTCATGCATGTATAAGTTGAAGAGTGTTGGTGAGAGAACAGAGCCTTGAGGGACCCCGTTCGGAAAAAGCTTGTTTTTGGATGACTTGCCATTAAATGTGACATGTGAGTATCTTCCTGAGAGATAGTTGCTCAGCCACCTTTTGGTGTTATTGTGCATGTTTGTGTTGAGTATTTTGTTTATGAGAGGGAAGCGTGGGATAGCATCAAATGCTTTACTAATGTCTATTGTTGCTAATAGTGTACGTTGAGCTGGTCTTCTAGAGTTGATGCCATCCATGATGTGCTGCGTCAGGTTAGTGAGTAATGTCGTGGTTGAGTGGTGAGGTCTGAATCCATGTTGAGTAGGCGATAGTGGTATGTGTGGGTTGGTGATTTGTAAGATTAGTCTTTCTGTTACTTTGGAAGGTGTGCATAGTAAAGTAATGGGTCTATAGGAAGCTGGTTCTGTTGGATTTTTGTTTGGTTTGAGTAGTGTAATAATTTTACCTTGTTTCCATATGTCAGGAATAATACAGTGTTGGTATGAATATGTGCTGATATTTGTGAGAGCTAGTATTCCTTGTGGGCCCAAGTGTTTAAGGTGTATGTTAGATATGTTGTCTGGTCCAGTAGCCTTCGAATTTTTAATGTTTTTGATGATCTTGGTGGTCTGGTCTGTATTGAAGGGTGTAATGGTCGTGTCGAGTCTGTAGGTTTTCTTGTGTCTGGCTGTTTGTTTGTCTGCGTGTTTCTGGTTGTTGTCTCTGTTTAAATGACTTATCTTTGCGTAGTGATTAACTAGAATGTTAGCTTGTTGTGTGTATGTTGGAATATTATTTTGGCTGCGACAGATAGCCGCGTGTGAGGTGTGAATGCCGCTGTTAGAGTGGGTAATGCTGTTTATAGTCTTGTATAGCCTGTATGTATCTGTGGAGTGGTTTAGTGTTGTTATGAATTCCCTGAATGTTTCTGTTTGTTTTTCTTTGAGTTTGTTGTTTATTTCTGTGTTGAGCTGTTGTATCTGCTGCTTTATGGCTTCTGTGTGTGGTGTTTGTGTGTTATGTTTGAGGTTGTTACGTTGCCTTATGAGGTGGGCTATTTCTCTAGTGTAATTTGGGTTGTATTTCCTAATGTTGCCCTTGGGTATGTATTTGTTTGCATTATTGATAATCTGATTAAATGTCTTGAGTGTTGTATCGATGTTTATGATGGGTGTGCTGTTTAATGTGGTGAATTGTTCCTCAGTCTGTATTTTGAACTGTTCCAATCAGCTTTCTTGTAATTTCTGTAAGTGTGCCTAAGGCTGTTGGGGCAGAGTGTAGAATGTGTTGTAATGATGATGGGCAGGTGGTCTGATGACAGTTGTTTTTCTGTTCTCCATTGTGTATGTGTTGCTAGTGAGGGGGAACAGAACGTTATGTCTCGGGAGGAGTTTGAGTATCCTGCTTGATGTGGTATGTGTGTATGTTCTTCTGTATTGTTAAGAATGAAGAGGCTGTTTAGTTGTGTGGCTATGTTGGCGCCTCTGGTGTTGTTTTGGTTGTGCAGGTACCAACTAGTGTCTTTGGCGTTGAAGTCTCCTCCTAAGATGACATTAGTGAGAGAGGCAAGATTGTGTAACTGTGGATTGTAATTGGCTGGCACCTGAGGTGAACTATCTGGTGGGATGTAAATGTTGATTAGTGTGGTGTTGTGTTTTGCGCGTGTTTTAATGTTAACTGCCTGTATTTCTATCGTGTTATCTGCTTGGATTGTGTTTGTAATGTTTTGGGTAGCATCAGTGTAGCTAATGCTTTTACGTATGTAAGTGATGAGTCCACCCCCGTTACCCCCAGTAATATCTTGACGGATCGCCGTGAAGTCAGGGATGGTGGGTGTTTTGTGTGTGCGTTTTAGTTTTGTTTCTTGTATAAGTGCTATGTGAATGTTTTGTTTGTGTACGAATTCCCTAAGCTGCATGATTTTGTTTGTGAGGCCATCACGTTGTACTGTAATATGTTAATATTATACTTCTGTATGTGTCTCATGGTGCTATTGTGTCTATGTCTTTGTGTATGGTGACATGTGTAAGTTGTAGTGGGGCCTGGATTAGTCTTAATGTCGCCAGAGAGTAAGAGTAGTTCGGGGAGCACGCAATTGTTCCCTGTAATTGAAAAAATAGCACGCTGAGAATAGGTCCGGCCCCGGGAGCCGATCGGCACTCTGACCGTGCCACGCAACAGGCCGTCGACTGCCAGTCTGGCCAACCGTAGACAGCCCGCTGTACGGAGATTTGAGGAAGTTTGGCCACCAGCGCTGGTGAGGGAAGCTATATTTATGGGACCTCTTTGCGAGTGACCCGTTGCCCACGTCGGGCTAGCATCATGAAAAAGAAAAACTATGGTATTTGTCATTTACCATTACTTATTCGGACTATAGTGGATTTATTTATCCCAGAAGAGTTCCTTGTTCCATGCACGGTCTGTGTGTATCATATATATATATATATATATATATATATATATATATATATATATATATATACTTTAGGTGAGAGCCAGCCACGCATGGCTGGTCAGGGACTTTGCACAGGACATATATTGGGGATATATCAAATATCTTAACAATAATGGAGCTGATTCTGTCTATCTCTCTGTGGAAAAAGTCGTATTAAATAATTTCATACGAAAAGGTCACAGTAAATAATTTCATACCGAAGATTTTGAAAAGATATTATTAATGCAGCGAAAGCTTAATATTTACAGTACTTTAAATTCACGAGGAACTTAGATTTTAAATGCAGCTTCACAAATCTTGACACATTGGGTTCGGATGTGAAGCTTAATATTTTCATGGCTGCGTTCTTTTCTATAATTTCATTGACCGAATGACTTTTTTCGACTTCACAAACGTGGCTGGAACTTTTTGGAAGCGTCCACAGACTATTTAAACTGATGATGATTATTAGAATGAAGTCTTGGTGTTGGATGTATGTATGTTAGAGTTGATGTTTAGGTTAGAATAAGGAAATACAATTATTTGAAGCACGATTTTTTTTTTCCCACTTCCTTTTACCTGTTTGTATAAACAGTTCTCCAGAATTAGATGGGGCCGAAGGCCCCAGCACAGCAGGTCTAGCTAAATGGACCCGTAGAGCCCACTTAGGTACTATGCTGATGGGGACAAACAGCAGTCTGTATATAGCAGATTTATATCTATACACAGAAATTTTTTTTATACAAAATTTATTCAAAAGCCACAGCAATACCCGAACATATACGAGTATATATATATATATATATATCAATGGACATATACTGTATAGACGAAATCTGTACGACAAATTTACCCACCAGAATTGAAATTAGCCAAAAGGAAATGAGAGAAAAGACAAAAGAAAATTTTCTGGACTTGAGTATACGAATTACAAACAAAATAACTAGTTACATTCACCGTTTATAATAAAACGAATAATTACCAATTTGATGTAATAACATCTCCCTTTTTAAGGATATCTTATAATTACAAATAATTTAACGCACCGCGTCTTTCACTCACAAGTAGTCAGATATGCAAAGATATGCTGTAAATATGAAGGATTTCAACTAAGAGTAAAATACATAATGAATATTTTATGCGGACACGATTCCATAAAAATAAAGTGAGGTCACAAACTAAAAAGTTAACGTTGGAAATGCCAAATTTATTAAATGAATTCAAATACATAAAAACTGCTGAATTCATTAATAATTTAAATATCAAATCATACATACTGTATATACACTGTATATATATATATATATATATATATATATATATATATATATATATATATACACACACACACACACACGCACACACAGGGTGATTCAAAAGTCAGGTTACATAGGGCTTTTCTGTTTCTTTGCAGGTAAATGAGTTATGAGATGTTATCGAAAGAGGAGCGCGTTGATGTGATATTCCTAGCTGGCCGCACAAGTGCATTGCCGTTAACGGTGGCCATATCGAACATGTGATGTGACTATTCCCCTGTATCATTACATAATACAGTACAGTATTTCCTTATGTAACCTGACTTTTGAATCACCCTGTGTATATATATATATATATATATATATATATATATGTGTGTGTGTGTGTGTGTGTGTGCAGAGAGAGAGTATAAAAAGAGATATATATATATATATATATATATACAAAATAAAACTGGGAACCATATAGGAGTATAAATATAAATAAACCAAATAAAAATAAATTGTTACAGTACGACAATACAAACGTTTAGGAAATAGAAGTCCTTAATCGGTATAATACCACAGAAAAAAATAATTTCAGACAGAAAACATAATTAAGAAATGCGAAATAAGGGAGCAATTAAAAATAGATAGGCGAACAATTATATAGAACTACATATGTAGGATGTACATTAAAATACAGTTTTGGACACATAAAATATAAGATAAGATAATAAGATAGGGAAATGTGAGCGTAGAGGGAAATACAAGCCTAGAAGATCACGAGATATAGTTGTTCATAAATAATAAAGCGATAAAATTTTGGGAAAAAGCCGACAGTATTAGTAAATTTACAAAATAAGAATAAGAATTAATAATAAACAGAATAATAACTATGTTAATTATGTAATAATAATAATGATAATGACAATAATCATAAAGATAATGATAATAATTATGATGGTAACAGTAATAAGAGTAGTGGGGAAAAGTCCATGATGCTTGCAGTAATGAGGACGGGAAAACTAAACTGGATTATAAAGAAGTATACTGGAAAAATATTGAAATCGTAACTACAAAATAAGGTAAAAAGGTAAGGTATTAAAGGTTTTCCGAATTTTATTCTGGGTTTGGTGTTTTTCAGAGGTTATTCCACCTTAAGACGTAGTCTTCTTTAAATTCTGTTCCGTTTGAGTTTACGAATAGTGATTTTCTCTCTTGAGTCTACAGGTATATAAAAAATATTGTTCTAAAGTAAATATAGGCCTATATACGGACAGTTTGTGATTGCAGATACTTGGGATTTTTAGTCGAGTTTGTGTAGAGCAGGGGTGGGGAACCTTTTATCATTGGAAGGCCGCATTTCATTTACCCAAGACCCTATTAGGCCGCATGCTGAGAATTTAACATATACAGTACAACAAAATGTCATATTTTAGTCTACAATCTAAAAATTTACTAATTTTAAATCAAACTTGATAATACGTGAGGGCTTTTATAATAAATAAAAAATTCATCAAGTGCACATTTATTTTTGGGGGGGAATAATTGACAATAGAACTAATATTAAGTGAAAAATGATATTAAGTGAAATGATGTTAATATTAAGTGAAAAAGTGATAAACCATTTAATGACTTTTTTGTGACTGCTTATTGTGGGACAGGAGTTGTACATTTGGTTCCAACATCATTGACTGTAGTTTTAGTTGGTCCTCCAGGTGAATATTCGTCATCTGAGATCTCAAGCGCGTTTTGATTTGAGTCACATATGAAAATGTTGATTCACAACAGTAGGTTGTGCCAAAACAAGACAACATTCGACGAGCTTGTTGGCGCAGACGTGGGTACTCAACGGCATTTTTCCATATTTCAACAGGATCCTTCTTAGTATCAAATAGAGACTTAAGGATATTATTATCTAATTAGTTTCAGTGTGAAGTCATGTTTCTCAAAATCTTCAAATCTTTCATCGTATTCTTCAATCAGGGAGTCTAGGACAGCTGTGTATTCTTTCACATCACATTCCCTTAATGATTTGTTTGTATCGTCTTCATCAATTACCTTTTCCAGTTCAGGGAAGTGTTCAGCTGAAAGTTCCGATCCGGTAAGGATAGTTTTGAAAAAGCGCAGCTTCCTCCGAAAAGCCTGGATTTTTTGCCACATTTCATATATGGATTTAGTTATACCTTGCAAAGAAATATTCAGGCCATTTTGCTTTGACATTACGTCACACAAAAATGCAGCATTTCTGCAGAAATCCTTTTTTGACAACTCACATGGTTCATCGAGTTCCTCAAAAAATCTTGTGGTTTGTTTTCACAAAGACAAAAGGTTTTCAAAGACTTACCCTTGTGACAACCAGCGCACTTTAGAATGATACGGAAGATCCACGCTGAATGTTTCATCATCAAGAATAAGCATATTGCGAAACTGGCGATGTCGTGATGCATTTGCTCTAATGTAGTTCGCAATACGTATAACTTTACTTAATGTGTCACTTAAAACAGTACATAGATTTGGCACAGAGATTCTGTTGATGCAAAATACAGTGAAAGGAAATCAAGCTATCTGGATTTGGCAGTTCTTTTTGTAGTAGCGCAACAAATCCTGCACATTTTCCTCTCATGGAAGGTGCACCATCTGTGCATACACTTACTAAATTACATAAATTCAGTTTCGCTTCACGGCATTTTTCTTTGAAGAGAGACAAGATGTCAATTCCACATGTCTTCCCCGCAAGGGTACCCAAAGCCAGTAACTCCTTGTAGCATTGAAAATCTGCAGTTATAACACGAATAAAAAATGACACTTGCGCTGAGTCAGTAATATCAGTGGACTCATCCAAGGCAATCGAATAATAAGTATTTTCGCTCTGGCATATTGTATGAAGTTGTTCAGTTACATTGAGGGCTAATTCATGTGCCAATCAGTTATGGTCCTTCTTGAAGAGTAGTAGTTGTTTGTATTTGTTAACCTTGTCTGAATCTAAAGAGGCTACAACTTCAACAATGCATTCTTTTATGATTTCCACATCACTATATGGCTTACCTCTTTTTCCAAGAATATATGCTACTTTATAAGTTGCTTCAGTGATTTCAGTCCCTAGGCCTGACATCGTTTTAAATACTTGCTGTTGTTGCTGCTGTTGAAGTTTCATCTTCGTAAGTGCAGATTTCGGGGTTCTCCTTCCAATATAGCATACTTGTGGTTCTTATGAGTTGCATAATGCTGATATGCATTGTGTTTCTTCACTGTTGCAATTATGGCATTGCAGAGCAAACACATCATTTTATATTTCTCAGCAACTATGAAATACTGCAATTCCCATTTTTCATGGAATACTCTGTTCTCTTCCTTTAATTTTATTTCCACAGTTTTTGACATGATTGGGGTACTAGAAGATTTTTAAATAAAAATGGTACACAAATTGATCAAAGATTTATAATTTTAAAGGAAACAAGCGTGCGTGTCACTATCGGAGAATCGTCAGTAACTGCCATCCAGTCGAGTTGATCATTGATAGGTAAGGGCGTAAGCCATAAGGCAACGCTGCCAGTTTCAACTGGCAGCATTGCCATATTTCCTATTGTTCAAGCCATAAAGAAGGCTTGTATGTGTAAGAAGCAGTGAAGCTGAAAACATGATCTAATGAAATAGCCTGAAGCCCTAAAGGGGTATCAGTTGCTGTCCATTATCGTACGGTATGAATTCTGAATGTCAAATAGGCAGAAGGCCGCAACTAGTACCTCAAAAGGCCACATGCGGCCTTAAGGCCGCAGGTTCCCCACCCCTGGTGTAGAGCAAGGCTGAGGTAGTACGAGTATGAGTATGATTGATACAGGTAAATTTGTGCCGTCAATACATTGTCCCCTATTTGCTTGACAATGCTGTTGCGAGCTGCTCGTACCCTGAAAGGGCGTATGGGCGGAATGATGCTCTATGTGAAAAATGTTTAACTCTTCATATTTCCACTTAAACTATGAATGCATCAATGAATAATATATATACACCGGGTGGGCCAAAAACTATTACCCATCGTAATAGGGTATATTACGCTCACCCTGTATATTGATCTTACTGCTGAGGCCGTATGTTGTAACCATACTTTTACTCTTTCAAACGCTGGCTTTGAATCTAGATTTAACGCCGCAGGAGTAGAGGTACAGGCTCACAACTGGAGGGAGGTATCAGAATATGGTGCTCAATTGAAAGGCGGTCAAAGTCAGCAACTGATACTTTCAGATGACAGTCAGTTTCTCCATAAATAATTAATTTTCCTAAATTTTACACAAAATAATTAATTTATTTTCTTTTTCATTTCAGACCATCATTCTGCTATAGTTGGTGAACAAGTTATAATGAATACTCTTTGGAAGATGAAGCATTGATATTGAATCTGCGTAAGGAGAAACACTAGAGTGCAAAACGAATGAAGAAAGAGTTTCTAAATAAATGATGGACGATACCTGGACTTTAATATCTCATAAAGAAAAATCGATATCACAGGGTCGACCAAACGAAAAGAAGGCAGTGGAAGGCAAAAAACATCACGTACTGAGGAAAATATTGACACGGTTTCATCCATGATATGCAGTCAAGAAGAACGGCCCAACACCCACAAGTCCGTTAGAGAAATTTAAAAAACTACTAGTATTTCTCGCTCTAATGTTCGTCGTATAGTAAAAAATGACCGAGTTTATGGAAGACAGGACAAAAATCTATCAGTCTAGATCGACTTTGTAGGGAACGTTCGCATTTTTCTCAAAAAGTCATGTTTTTGTTGATCAAAATGCCAAAATCACTTCTGCTTATTACCAAGAAAAAATCCTTGATGCGGTACTGCCGTCGATAAGGGAGAAGTCAAGAATGGCGAGCAAGGTTGTAAGCATGCAATGATAATGGAGGAGGGCATATTCCGCATAATCTTGGACTCAATTAGGTAACTGTATAGAAACAGAAAGTTTTTCCACCCGTGTCTGTATAACAGCGAATTACAAAATAATGGTTACAGTTAGCCAAAATCCAACATCACTACGAGATAGACCATGAAATTCTATACAGGACACATATAGTGATTGTACAAATAACATTTGATAAAGGTAAAATTATATTGTTCATAATCAGGGTAATAGTGTTTTTTGGCTCACTTATATATATATATATATATATATATATATATATGTAAAGAACGACGCTTGTGCAGAAGAGCGTTTCGCACAAGATGAGGAGGGAGAACGAGCAAATGAAAAATGAGGTACCTCCTAGGAATCGAACCCGGGATCATCCAATTGCCGGTCGGATAAGTAACCACTACACCAAGGACCCCGATTAATCAATACTCGTAATTCTCCTACATACGAGCGGAACCAAATGCCCTGAGGGGGTTCGATTCCTGGGAGGTACCTCATTTTTCATTTGCTCGTTCTCCCTCCTCATCTTGTGCGGAACGCTCTTCTACACAAGCGTCGTTCTTTACATTAATTATACTGTGTGTTGTTTGCAGTTAAAAAAATATATACATATATATATATATGCACACACTAGTATTTCTCGCTCTAGTGTTCGTCGTATAGTAAAAAATGACTGAGTTTATGGAAGACAGGACAAAAATCTATCAGTCTAGATCGACTTTGTAGGGAACGTTCGCATTTTTCTCAAAAAGTCATGGTTTCCATCTGTCGCAAAGCGTTTATGCTTATATTATTCTGCTTAAGAGATAGGTATAAAGTAAAATAAAAATTATTTTCTTGGACACCATATTAGTTTTATATTACAAGTTATATATATATATATATATATATATATATATATATATATATATATATATATTTTAACTGCAAACAACACACAGTATAATTAATGTAAAGAACGACGCTCGTATAGAAGAACGTTCCGCACAAGATGAGGAGGGAGAACGAACAAATGAAAAATGAGGTAACCACCCAGGAATCGAACCCGGGATCTTCCGATTAATTATACTGTGTGTTGCTTGCAGTTAAAATGTATATATATGTACGGCATGCGGAGGTGCCCCCTCAGGGCATTGGTTTCTGTTACGACTTCTGATTAATCGAGGCCCATGGTGTAGTGGATAGCATATCTGACCGGCAATCGGAAGATCCCGGGTTCGATTCCCGGGTGGTTACCTCATTTTTCATTTGTTCGTTCTCCCTCCTCATCTTGTGCGGAACGTTCTTCTATACAAGCGTCGTTCTTTACATTAATTATACTGTGTGTTGTTTGCAGTTAAAATGTATATATATGTACGGCATGCAAAGGTGCCCCCCTCAGGGCATTGGTTTCTGCTCGTATGTAGGAGAATTACGACTTCTGATTAATCGAGGACCATGGTGTAGTGGATAGCATATCTGACCGGCAATCGGAAGATCCCGGGTTCGATTCCCGGGTGGTTACCTCATTTTTCATTTGTTCGTTCTCCCTCCTCATCTTGTGCGGAACGTTCTTCTATACAAGCGTCGTTCTTTACATATATATATATATATATAATATATATAAAACTTGTAATATGAAACTAATATGGTGTCCAAGAAAAGAATTTTTATTTTACTTTATACCTATCTCTTAAGCAGAATGATATAAGCATCAGTGGTGGGCACGCGCAACGATTTTTGTAGCGCCGCAGCCGCAACCGCAACTCTGCTGAAATAGTTGCGCCGCACGCGCAAACGCAACCTTTTTCAAAAAGTTGCGCCGCAAGCGCAACCGCAACGCGCAACTTTTGAAACATAAATAAAATAATATTAAAATAAAAATCCTTTTTACAAGTTAAACAAAATATATCTGATACAAAAAAGATAATATCAATATTTTATTACAATATATAATAAATGCAAAAAAATCACTACATAAGAGCCAGGTTCCCCTTCATGAACACCAGCATCTCAAAGTGTGGATCGGAGAGTCCAGCCCGTTTTGGCTTCAGAACATCCTTCCCCAAAGAGAACAGACGTTCTACAGCCGCACTTGAGGGAATGGGTGTGTTATACTGCACAAAGAGGTCTGTCAGTTCCTTGCAAGTGAACACGTTCCTCGCGATATTTTTCTCCGGCCTCTTGTCCAGGAAACTGTTCACCAGCATTGTGCTCTCCTTCTTCTGTTAGCTGATTACTCCTGTGTCGTACAGCTGCTCGAGGAAGTCCCCTTTGTCTGCCGCTTCCGCATCACTGCTGCTGCTGCTGCTGAACTCTTCATCCTTCCTGGCCCTGTCCACCAACGACACAACTTTGCTGGTGACCGTCCTCCTCAACTACTCCGGGTCTCCTCCGGCAGCTTCGTGCAAGGATGCACGGCGTTTCTTGGCTTCTTTTGTCCCGTCCATACAGCAGTCCAAAAACTTCTGAAGGCAGTAGCCGTGCTTACTCTCCATATGCTTCCGGAGGCTGTATCTTGACTTCTTGTTGGCTGAGAAGACCTTCTTATTGGGCCTGCAGCGGACACACTCGTACAGGAAGTTGTCCGTGTGGCCCTGTGCCTGGGCCTGACCCTTGAACTCAAAAAAGTCGGCCAAGTAAGGCTAGGGGTTAACGGTAGGGGCTCCCGATCCTGAAGCGGAAACCTCACTGACACTTGCTTCAGTCTCAGGGGAACGGCTGTCAACATTCTCAGTCACTTCAACCTCTCTGTCCATGTCCTGGTCGGCAGAATCAGTGCTGTCGGCCACAGACACCACAAAACGATCCATAATACTAGTACTAAAAAGTAAAAAGAAACGAAAACAACAGAAAGTCAGACAGTGATACTGGCGCATTGAGAATGTGACTGAATGTAAACAATTGAAGTGCAGTGTTGTACGATAAAAATATTTAAGTTACATTCGCTTGGGTTATTTTTACAGAGAAGTAATATTAAATGTTGCGCGTTGCGCGCTAATCTTGAAACTGCATATATAAGTTGCGCCGCAAACAATTCCGCAACTCTCTGTAAAAATGTGCGGCGCAACTGCCCACCTTTGATAAGCATAAACGATTTGCGACAGCTACAGTATAATGGCCACACTCAACAAGTCCACAAAACTGGATTCACACTATCGTCAATAGCACAACAGTAACTATATATATATATATATATATATATATATATATATATATATTATATATATATATATATATATATATAATACTGTATATATACAGGGTGGGCGGAAAGTAGCTCCCTATTTTGGATTGGTAAAAAATACGTATATTATTCATTTATTTCAGAAAAAATAATATGAAAAGGTAGGCATACATGGTAGGTTTTCTCTAAAATTCAATGTGGGCTCCAACTCTTTCCACCAGCTTCTGGAGCCGCCCAGGAATGGCGTCCACTGACTTTAGCAGGAACTCCGGCGGGATGGAAGACATGACTTCCCGAATTCGGTCCTCCAGTTCTTCCAATGTCCTCGGTTTGGTGCGGTAGACTTCTTCCTTTACACAGCCCCAAAGAAAGAAGTCGCACGGTTACCGATGAAAAACGGCAGAATCGGTTCAGTGTAACGGTGTGGTGTGGTATGACCTCAGATCAGGTTGTGGGCCCGTTCCTTCTGCGCAACACCATGAATGCTGAGCGGTACCTTGCTATGTTGCGAAACGAGGTCTGGCCGGTTGTCAGCACATGGGAGAACATCGACGATCTGATATTTATGCAAGATGGCGCCCCTCCGCACTTCGCTCTTGTTGTCCGTGAGTGGCTGGATGCCCACTTCCCTGGGCGTTGGATGGGTCGTCGTGGTCCACATCAATGGCCAGCCAGGAGCCCCGACTTGACACCGTGCGACTTCTTTCTTTGGGGGTGGGTAAAGGAAGAAGTCTACCGCACCAAACCGAGGACATTGGAAGAACTGGAGGACCGAATTCGGGAAGTCATGTCCTCCATCCCGCCGGAGTTCCTGCTAAAGTCAGTGGACGCCATTCCTGGGCGGCTCCAGAAGCTGGTGGAAAGAGTTGGAGCCCACATTGAATTTTAGAGAAAACCTACCATGTATGCCTACCTTTTCATATTATTTCTTCTGAAATAAATGGATAATATAAGTATTTTTTTACCAATCCAAAATAGGGAGCTACTTTCCGCCCACCCTGTATATTTTATTTTTTTATTTCTTTAGGTAAATGTTCAATAGAAAATGGGTTTACATGGAAAATAAATACATAATGTCAAAAAACTACTTGTTATATATTGAAAAAATAAAAGAACATTCTGTATGTATAGTTTAAATACAGACTGCTTTTTAATTGAAGTTAAACCTACAGGCTACGTCCAGTAACGCCCACACCTTACTGTATAAGCAATCTCGAGTATTTATACTGTTATAAGTTAAACAAAAGCAATGAAAGCACACTAACACATAGATAACAATTTGATATAAAAAAAATGTCAGCTATTACATATAAATATAAAGTTGTTTCACCATTGTAAAAAATTTTGAGAAAAAAATAAAAATTTTGTTGGTAAATAATCTGATATCACTTACTTTAATTTGCACCTATAATTGCAAACATGCGCAAATTTTAGATTCAAACGAATCAACGGTGTAAATATCATTAGAGGGTATCATTATCGTATATTTTCGGTAGATTTTCCTTGTTGTCTTATAATTTCGGTAGATTCTTATATCTTATGAAAGAATTTCTGATTTTTCGTATCAACTCGTAATTTCGGTGAAACTCAAAAAAAATTGTCGAAAATGATAACTGATTTTTATTTCTGTGCATTTCATGTATATATCTGCTTATACGGAAGAGTTTCATACGAGTACATATAATAGGAATATTTATCTATATACATATTACGGACGACGGGGGAGGCACGTGTCCAAGTGCTCTCCCACCTGCGAACGCTACTGGCTACGTCATAACCTTAATGGCTACTTTCAGCTTCTTTTATATTTCAAATTGGAAATATAGATATGTTAGGCCTAGAGCCAATAAAATACTTGCTAATATTATATGAAAAAAAGAAAAATATCTTTAATTAATATAAAATATTTTATAATTTTTACAATGTTAGGTAGGCCTAGGTCCTTGATAACAGGGGTCACCAATTCATTTTCTCGCCGGTTCACATACGTGTTTCTGTAATTCTACCAAAGTGCCCACTACCTACAACCAGTGTTTTATTTTTTTTTGTCAAGGTATCTTCGTAATGTAACCAACATTATTTTAAATAAATCGGCTTAACATAATCGCTTTTAATGTCCAGAATGGAAAATAAATTTAAACTTTATAAAATAAATACAGGGTGTCCCAGAATTAACTATCTATTTCAATGAAATCGGACAAATTTTTTAAAAACACACTTTTATTTATGTTTATCATGTTTAATATGTTAAAAATGTATAAATTTCTAAATTTGTTTCATAATTTTATTTTCATAATTTTTTCATAGTTTTTCATAGTTTTATTTTTAGAATGGCAGAGACTCTCCAAAATTTAACGTGTGGCTTGGAATGACCAAATCCAAAATTTATGGCCCATTCTTCTTTGCGGAAGCAACTGTAACAGGTACCGTCTACCTTGATATGCTTCAGCAGTTTCTCGAACCACAGCTTCTTGATGATGGCATTCTTGATAATGTTTTATTTCAACAAGATGGAGCACCATGTCATTATGCTCTAATTGTTCGAGAATACCTCAACAGACGCCTTCCGAATCGGTGGATTGGACGTGGAGGACCTCGACCTTGGCCTCCGCGTTCTCCGGATTTGACACCCCTGGATTTCTTTGCATGGGGTTTCATAAAAACAAAGGTTTATCGCCAAAAGATCAATAGTTTAGCTGAACTTAAAGAACGCATCCAGTTGGCAGTGCGGGAGATAACACCTGAAATGCTTCAAAATGTGTTTCGCAGCGCTGAGGATAGATTTGAAATTTGCAGAGATACAGACGGTGCACATGTTGAAACTTCTCAATAAAGTTTTGACTTATGATTTATAAATCTATTTGTTTTTGTATCATAATTTAGTAATAAACACAAAATTATGTCAGTTTTTATTAAATTTGTCCGATTTCATTGAAATAGATAGTTAATTCTGGGACACCCTGTATATAAAAAAGTTTGATTCTGATTCTTTCGAAATGTTAAAGTTTCCCTGTATTTGGCGACCCCCTCGCCTTGAGCAGTGGTCCGCAAACTTTTTCACTCGCGTCTTCCTTATTAGATAAAAACAAAAAGACGAACCCCCTCCCCCCAGTTAGTAGTGGGGACCAAAACTGTTCTTTAAAAGTTAAAATTATTCCTTGCGTGTCCCTACTTTTCCTGATCCCTTTTAAATAAGTAACGTTTTATAAACTAAGTAACTCTTCGGGCACCCCTTTTGGGAGCGCATCCCACACCCCTCTCTGAGGATATTTAATATTTTCAACTCCCTACATTTTTCATGTTAGGAGAGTAATGAGGGACAGGAAAGTATGCCATATTCAGAATTCCGTGACCGGTTCCATTAAAATGTTAAACTACTAATTAATATGTAATTAATTAATTTTATAAATTAAACTCAAATTATTGTTACTCACCATCATCTAGAGTTAAAATAATTCTGTGTTACGACCAAAAAAGGTCTGCATTATTTGATTCCTTTGAATCAGGATATTCAATTAGGTATTTAATTTAATTTAACTTAATTAGGTATTTAATTGAATCACATTTTAATATAATTTTAGAAGTTTTGATAATGTATAATAAAAACTAATACAAATAAATTACTCTTAATATTCAAGAACATGGGCTACGTCGTGGCCAATGTTGTCGTAACATCGCTTCCCGTCCATCAGCGAAGCAACATTGCGTCTGGAGAGTACTTGGATGGGAGACCGTCCTCTGCGTCCAAATTATGTACCGATCCATGGTGTATATATATATATATATATATATAATAGTTTAAGTTTCGCCTTGTGTTCAGAGAGAAATTTTACTTTAGAGAATTGATTAATGAAATCATTACAGCTAAAATTAAACAATCAGGGAGACGCATTTTGAAGCACAGAGCTGGTAAAAGAGATTTATGTGGTTATGTGGTTATGTCGAGTCCTAAAAAAGGAGCAATAACCATTTTCAGTGAAGTAGAAAAAGAAATTATTATCAGTGAAATCAGTAACAGAGATTAGTAACAGTATACGTAATAATATAATATTAAATCAATTACGTTTCGTTCCATATTTTATACATGTGATAACGTTTCAAGACTTACTGTTTGATTAAAAAAATTAAAAACATTATTATTTTAGCTTCGCGAGGCACCAAACAACGAAATTCTTAAGCCTTAATCGGAGAAAATGCAAAACCTCTCAAACTGCACCTGTTTATGAGGAGTAAATAATGAAGATAATTTATTTCACTATCAATATTTTTGACATTTCAAAACCAATAACAAAAAAAAAAAACGTTAATGAGTGGGATGGAAAGGCTGTTGACATCTCAGAAATGACGTCTGAGGAACCAACCCCCCAAACTCCACTCACGTACATACGTTTATGACGTTCATTTAAATGTAAAAAAGTAAAAGAAAAATAGGAATTAGAAGGTTGTTTTCGTACCATAGAGGTTTATTCTTTACCTGCTAAAATGGTCTATTAGGGATAATGGAATCTCGTAACCTGCTAATGAGGGACGATTATTTCCTACGCCATTTTTCTCGGTCAAAGATGTATGCAAAAACCGGTTACTGTACGCACGTATACGACCCGAGTTTTCACCCGGATGAATAGTTCGGTCACGTGTTAAAAGATACATGGAATGAAATGAAGAGAAATGAATAAATGATTCGAAGAGAGAAACTAAAAAAATGATGCATAAATCACACCGACAAAATCTGTTGTTATTAACAACAAAACACGTTTTGTTGACTGTTTTTGTTTGGATCAAATAAAGTTAAAAAGAAATAATCATAGATGTACATGAAAAGATATGTTTATTATTAAAACAAAACGCGTTTTGTTCATAGGTTTTCGTTTGGATCAAAAAATAATGGCTAAAATAAAATAAGTGCTTTATTTAAAATTCCAAATGTATTTTGTTGGCGTCATTTTGTTATAACGAAGAAAATAATATTTTTAAAACAAAAATCAAGTAAAACAAAGATGAGAATAAAATAATTGCTTCAATTAGTTACTTTTTTTTCATTTTTGTTTTGCGTCATTTTGCTTCTGTAAAATTCTATTGCGAATACTATATAAACACTGAAGAATTATATTCATGAACGACAACCCTTGTATTTATAAAATGGATGCATCGCCCGTCCATAAACGGTTAATATTAGTTCTTTTAGCTTACAAAGAAAGTACTTTTTTTTTATTTTCTTCTAAATGTCAAGTTTTTAAGTGCAAATCTAAAAAATTTACCTAAAAAATTAGTTACTAAAATTTTAATGCAGAAAAAAAGCTATAAATGACTAATTTGTTTAACATGTTCGTAACTCGGGATGGCGAAACAGGTAAAACATTGTACGTTATCGTTATGGGAAGAATCTCGGTAAAGGGGTTCGACTCCTGTTAAAATAAAATGTTCTTTTATTTGGGTGATTGCAAAGTCCTTGGGGAACTGTAAAATTTAATAACTTGATGCGCATATGATAGAAATAACCTGTAAACAGTATATGAAAGCAAGCTCATAAAAGTTTTCAACATGCTACGCTCCGAATTTCTAGGCCTTAACATAACCGCCTCTTTCTCGATTCAATCTGATTTTCCAAAGACCTGAAAAAACATCCTCCAGGTGCTGCTGAGTGAGTTTATGAATTATATATATATATATATATATATATATATATATTATATATTAGTGGTGGACCGGATGTCAGTTTTTCAACATCTGCGGATGCGGATTTTTAATTTCAACATCCGCGGATGCGGATATTTAGTTAATCTATGAATATAATATAGAATTATGAATATATGACATAATTTTTCAAATTTCGTGATATATTCTATTATGGCAGGCAATGCATAATAATTAATATTAATGTTTTCATTATGATAAAAATAATAACTTTCTCAAGAGTTTCAGCCACAGAAAATTCAGTGAAACAAGTTTCTTTCAATTTTCTGTGTTACCAAGTATTTATATTTTGAGGTTATATATTTGTTGTTCATTAATAATTAATACTTTACATGAAATGTGAATGACTGGGCCTTATAAGCTACTTTATAAGCTAATTTAATTGTAAATTGTATAATTTATTAGATGAACATCCGCATAACATCCGCAGTCAGAAGTGCGGATGCGGATGAGGATGTTTAAAATGATGGCGGATGCGGATATCCGGTTCACCACTAATATATATATATATGATGCAAACCTCCAAGGAAAAGGAAAAATGATTCCACATCATGGGTTTGCATCATTCATTCGTTTCACGTTGTTTAATTGTGAAATTCGTCCCATATATATATATATATATATATATATATATATATATACAGGGTGCGCAAAAGTCGCGCATCATAAGAATTTTCAGTGTTTGGTTGTAATATATTATTTTTTTACTTTTAGGTAGGGGATGGCAAAATTAACAACAGACAAGAGGGTGAGCTTGGTTTAATGCATGGAATACCAGGTACTATAAATCGATGAATCGATACAGAATTTAAATACTGTACTGATTCATCGATTTGTTGTAGCCTACCTGGTATTCCATACATTAAAACCAAGCTCAGCTCTCGTTTATCATTAATTTCGCAGATATCCCCTACTTAAAAGAAGAAAAATAATATAGTCAACACTGAAAATTCCTATGATGAGCGACTTTTGTGCCACCCTGTATATATATTATCTATATATATTATATATATATATATTATATATATAATATAATATATATTTTTTTTATTATAAGTAAGGTTGCTAAAATTCATTATTTGTTCTTTTGAGCATTTATTAATAGTCAAGTTTATCACTTCATTTCAATTAGTAATTTATGTTATTTTGCAGGACAATTGCTAATCAAACTTTGATAACGTTTATATTTATCAAAGCCAAAGAATATTTGCCCAATAACGTTAATAAAGCTTCATGATATTTGTTGATTAAAAACTATATTAAATTTTCGGTCTTCTTTCGTCAATGTTCCTCTTTGAATTAACGAACAAAATGCGCATAAAGTTTAATTAAACAGTTTTGTTATTTGTTCGTCTCTTGAACTTTTTGTGTATCCTCACAACAAAGTTGTTCTTACGTGTGACTGGGAAAACATAACAAATCAGGGCCTACATCCTCTTTTTTAAACAAAAGAAGGTGTTAGATACATTAAGATACGTTCGGATAAATCCCAATACATTGTTCAAAGAGAATGAATTTATTTGCATACAAAGTACCGCCAACCAGCATTTGGAGTCAACCGAAAAATGTGTTTTCTGAATGGTTTAAGATAGTGTTTCTCAAACGATGGGTCGTAGTTTGTTTATTTCTGTATTATCGATTTGTGCGCAAAAAAAAAAAAAAAAAAACTGTTTCGTGAATTTGTTTACTTCTGTAAGATGATAAGGAACCGCGCCGACCAAAGACCCTGACACGGGGTTCGTGGGGAAAATCAGGCTGAGAAACACTAGTTTAAGACATCTTGTATATTTCAGTGTATAACAATTAATCTTTGATATGCACAAAGGGTTGACAAAAGTAAATAGACACCACGATGATTGTCTTCACCTCAAGAACAAATGGCAAAGGTCATCAATGGAATGCCAGAATGTGTGTCAACTTTACATAATACAAAGAGGAAAGCAACACGATTCTAAATATATTGACTCAGTAAATCTGTTATTATTTAATGACTTTGATTAATTATCAATCAAAAACGATGAAAAACAGAAGGTGTCTATTTACTTTTATTAACTTTCTATACATCCAAAATATCTGCAAGTGAACGTCACTGAGCTTATCGAAGCACATTAATTGAAAATTAGTAGTAGGAAGGGGAAAATCGAGGAGTTCAAACCCAACCATTGACTAAAAATGGGAGTAATTAATGTTTTACAGGAGTCTGTACTGCATTGGAATTATTTTACGATTTTTTCTTGAAACTAATATAGGCCAAACTTCAACTACATTCGGTATAGTTTTCCTTCCTTTAATTATAATTTTACATATAAAGTCTTAGATAGAAAGGATATATATATATATATATATATATATATATATATATATATACCCACCTTTCTTTCAACCATTCAGATGTTCCGTGCTATGTTTCCTCATTTCACGGAGGTCAGACTTATTGCCCCTCCTCTTGAGTCGGCCTGGTGAAGTAAAGCGTTGGTTTCTTGCGCTCTCCACTTCACATAGCCAGGTACTCCAAGCTCATCTGGAATTGTTTTGAACCAGGAATCTTACCGCCTTCTTTCGAAGATATCCACCGCTACATTAATGGTGCTTCTTAATTCCTTGGGCAGCTGGTTGAACAGTCTTCCTTCTCTCACAACAAAACTATTTTCCTTCAGGATTGAGGATGTTTCCTCTCTAGCCTTTAATTTAGGAACAGAACACATTCTTCCTTTCCTACTTTCCACTGTTTCTTGAGAGGTTATAGGTTATAGGGTTCAAAGTAAGATCAGATAGTTCCTCCATTATTTTACAAGTGTAAATAATGAATGGTGTACCGCTCTCTTCTTCCTTCCGGCTAATATAAATTTAATTCATGTAACCTTTCCCAGTAATTTATCATAGTTCTTTGCATTCATTGGTCTTGGCTGTGAAGCTTCTGAATCCTTCTAGTTGACTAATGTCTTCTTTTCTGTATGAGGGTGTTAAGACCGAGCAATACTCCAAGGTATGATTAGTGTTTTAAACAGAGGAATCATTATATTCCTGTCCCTTCTTTTAAAGGTTCCCAGTATCTATCTACAGTAGTTATTCTTTTTGTTTTGTTTACTGCTATGTTATTTTGTGTTTCAAATTTCGCGTCATTAGTCTTTATAACTCCTAAATTTCTTGCTTTAGAGTTTATCTGAATTTCGTGTCCATTTGGGTATAGTATTCCATGGATTTTAGGTCCTCCCTTCTTCTGTACCTTAATAGTTGAAATTTTTCAGTGTTAAATATCATATTATTGCATTCAGACCAATTGTAGATTCTGTTCATGTCTGTTTGTAGAGATCCTATATTCTCTGGGTTTCTTATTTTTGTACTAATTTTTGTGTCATCGGCAAAGGATGTTACTGTGCTGTCACTGGTAACTTCCTCATCTATATCAGTTCCCATGATTATGAAGAGTATGGAGCTAATACTGTTCCTTGTGGTACTGAGCTAAGGACCTTTGACTCTGATGAAGCTAGTCCTTGAACTGTAACAACTTGCTGCCGTTCACTAAGGAAATTATATACCCACTTTCCTATTTTTCCTGTTATTCCCATGTATTTCAGTTTATGAGTTATGATTCCATGGTCACACTTGTCGAACGCCCTGGCAAAGTCTGTGTATATCACATCATAGTTTTCATTGTTTTCGAGGGCAATGTTGTTACATTGTTCCATTAGTTGTGATAGGCATGATCTTCGTGACCGGAATCCATGTTGGTTATCATTTAACTTTTTCCCAGAGTTTCTAAAAAGTCATAAATTTGTTTTTTTAACTATTCTTTCAAATATTTTGGTAAGATGAGATGTAAGCGACACTGGCCTATAGTCTTTGGCCTCGAATCAATTTCTTCCTTTATATATTGGATCTACAGTATGTTCGCTCTCTTCAGAATGCCAGGTATTTCTCCCGTGTCTAGTGATCGTCTCCATATCCAGTCTAGGGGCTTAGCGATTTCATTCTTGCAGTTTTTGATCAGTGTGCATTCCATTTGTCCGGGCCTGCTGCCGAGTATGTTTTTAGTTTCCTTATAGCCTGTGTGATGTCATTTGTTATATATTATATATACAGGGTGTCCCATAAGTCCGGCATCATAGGAAAAATAATAAAAAAAGACAAAACAAAAGCTTTTATTTGCAGAACGTGCTCAATATGTCCACCATTGTTTTCAATACACAAATTCAGACGTGATACCCAGTCAGCAAGCACACGGTGAATGATGTCAGGAGTAATGGTGTTACATGCCCCAATAATGCGCTGCCGCAAATGTTCAACACTCCTAATTTTCTCTGCGTATACCAGCGCTTTCAAGTGGCCCCAGAAATAAAAATCTATGAGTAGAATTATGTGGATTCGTTCTTCCTTGCTCACAGACATTATGGCCTGTAGAAAGAGAAAAATATGAATTATGGTTTGTAGAAATAGAAAAATATGAATTTCTCCTATGCTGTCGGACTTATGGGACACCCTGTATATATATATATATTCTTTTTTATCTAAGACTTCATCTGTGAAAGCCTGTATACTGATCAAGTACATATATATATACAGGGTGTACATAACGTCAGGATCTATTTTTGTGAAGCACTTGGAAATTATATGGAATTCAATCATAAAATGATAAAGTGGTAACATTTATTAAATAATTAAGAGTAGGATTCGACGTGACGCCCATCAGTATCCCTGCACAGCTCAAATCGTTCCGCAGCATTTCTAAACACATTCTGGAGCATTTGCGGGGTTATGTTATCTGCAGCAGTTCGTATACGTGTACGTAAGTTTTCAAGACTCGTAATCTTCGTCTGATAGACGTGCGATTTGACAAAGCCCCATGCAAAGAAATCTAAAGGGGTTAAATCCGGTGATCTCACTGGCCAAGGTCTGTTGCTTCCGATCCAGCGATTTGGAAAATGTCCATTTAGATAATTCTGAACAATTTTGGCATAGTGACAAGGAGCACCATCATGTTGATAGACGACGGTACTAACAATCCTATCCCCAATCAGCTGAGGTTCAAGGAATTGCTGCAACATGTCCAGATAAATAAGCCCCGTAACTGTAGCTTCAGCAAAGAAAAAAGGACATAAACCTTAGATTTGTTAAACCCATCCAGACATTAACTTTAGGTGAGTCTCTTTCCCAATTTTGGACGAAATCATTCGGTCTTTCATCTGCCCAAATTCGACAGTTATGGCGATTTACTTTTCCACACGTATGGAAAGTGGCTTCATCACTAAAGAGAATGTTGTCCATTAAATTATCACTCCAGATTTGTTCTACGAGATCAGCACACACAGCACTTCGTCGAGGGAAATCTTCCTCATGTAAATCATGTAAAACCTGCAAATGATAGCTTTTCTTCTGCAATTAACTTTCAGAATTTTGTGCACAGATGACGTCGGGAGGCCGAGTCTGTGTGATGCAGCACGAACGGACGTACGTGGCTCCTCAGTGATAATTCCGCGTACTGCATTCACGGTAAGATCTGACATACACGGTCGTCCTGATCTTGCTTCATCATTTACAGATCCCGTTCGTTTAAATTTGTTCACCAATTTTCGTATTGTCTTGTCTATTGGCCCCGGCTTATGAAATCTCCTTCTAAACTTCTCTCTGATGTCATTGTATTTCTTTCCCTCGATTCGCCAAATTACTATTGCCACACGCTCTTCTGTATTCATTCTAACGGCTTCTGAAAAGAAAAATAGAAAAAAATAATTATTTCACAAAAATAGATCCTGACTTTATGTACACCCTGTATATAAGAACAAATTATAACCTCGTCTTAAGGAAAATATATATTAATTAGTATTGTCAGTCGTCAACTCGTTTGAGAACATTTGTTAATATCTTCGTTTGTTACTTTTCTTTTTTTGCTTTTTAACTCCAGCAGGTTTTTTTTTACTTGCTTTTGTTAAAAGAATTGGAATGTTAAACAGTGCGTTAAAAGTTAAAGTTCTCTTCACGATGTTAAAATATGTGATGAAGGTTAATTACGTTAACATTATTTTTCTTCAAAGAAAAGAGTTTTGGGTTACATTGTCATGCTTCTCATTACTGTTATTTACGTAACAACAAACTCTGAATCGCACGTATACAGTAATAGAACGAAAGCAGTAACTGTAACCTTGTTTACCGTATGAAAGTTTCCCATTCAGGGAGTTCCAACGACTCCTTATAAACTGCATTTGGTTTTATTCCAAATTCCACCCGTACAATCGAGGTACATTGATTTAGATTCCGAATAAAACTGAATAAAAATCTTGATTCCAATTCCAGTCTCAACTCCATTAAGAAAAAAAGTAAAAAGATTTTGATTCCAGGAAAAATCCTCACTTCCAATTTTTATTTTTAATTAAGGCTTTTACAGTCTTTATTATTTATTTTGTATTTTACAGATTTTAGTAGCAATTTTCTTTCGGATAAATTTTATTCAGAATTGACAAAGAACCTTTAAATTAGTCTATTGTTCAAAGCAATTCGGAATCACTGCATGTGTGTTGTGTGTGTGTGTGTGTGTGTATGTGTGGATAATATCACTGTCTCTTCTTTCTGAAATTATTTTTCTCAAAGTGTTTTTCACATTTATTTGTCTTTAAAAAAAAAGTTAATCAAAGTTTAAATCTATTTTTTAAAAAAAAAGTGTCTAATCGGACTCCAAATAATAGAAAATTTGTTCCTGTTTTAATTCCAGTTTTGATAAATGACCAAAAAATAAAAATCTTCACTTCAGTTCCATCCTTAATCCATTCGGATCCCAATTACCCCCCCCCCTGTATTCCCTCCCCCCCCCCACAAAAATAAGTAAATCTATGATTCTGATACTAATTCAAGCTTCGATTTCGTACAAAATCTTTCAACTGAATTCCGAATCTGAGAAGCGTGATTTTCAGTTTTGAGTTTGATTTCAGTTCTCTGGATTTGGAATCAGTTTTAGAACCATCATTTATTTGTGCAAAATTTATTAAACCAACTACAAATTGCCTAAACTGCCACTAATTGGAGAGTTAAAATATAACATGGTTGGTTCAAACATAATAAAACTATTCACTATTTGTAAATGAAAGAATTAAAGTCCTATTTATTTCGAGAAACTGTGTTACTTCTGCGAGCTTCATTAACTGCTTTCATTCGGCGAATATTCGCGCATCAAGAGCCAATTATTGTACTTCAAAATACAAAACACTGTTACAAGACATTTTCGAATTACCTCCTCGTTAACCTCGTTTCGGTTCCGTGCGTCGGTCTCTCTCACACGAAGGTCAGCTGGTGGCTCCGCCTCTAGACCTGACTTGGTGGAGGAGCGAGTTGCTTTCTTGCGCTCTCCACCGTACATAGCCAGGTACACCCGGCTCATCTGGTACCGTCCTGAGCCAGGCATCTAGTCTTCTCTTGAAGACTTCAACTTTGACCCCCTGTAACGTTTCTGAGGTCCTTAGGAAGCTGGTTAAAAGTCTTGAGCCCCTGACAACCAAGCTATTTTCCTTCATTGTTGAGGAGGTCCCTTGTTGGCCTTTAATTTTGAGAACATTACGCATTCTGTCCTTTCTATTTTCCAGTGTTGTTTGAATGGTAATTGGGTTTAGTTTGAGGTTTTGGTACCAGTTTTTCGATCATTTTCCCTATGTAGAGTATGGTATACCTCTCTTTCTTCTTTACAGGGGAGTACAGATTTAGTTTACGTAGTCTTTCCCAGTAGTTGAGTTCTTTGCAGCCATCATTCTTGGCTGTGAAATGTTCTGCGTTTCTTCTAGTTTATTAATTTTCTTCTTTTTATATGGGGACGTCAAACTGAGTAGTATTCAAGTTTTGGTATGATCAGTGTTTCTCAGCAGAGGAATCATTACTGTCTTGTCCCTCCTTTTGAACGTTCTTAGTACTGTCCCGCGACTCTTTTTGCTTTGTTTATTGCTATCTGATTTTGTGTCTCGAATTTGGCATCATCTGTCATTATTACCCCCAAGTCGACCGCTTTCGTGCTTCTCTGAATTTTACTGTCTATCTGGAGCATATATGTAGTCTGTTTAATTTTCCTCATTTTCTACCATATGTCAAGAGCTGAATTTCTCTCGTGTTAAAATTGTACTATTGTTGTCTTCTGCCATTTATATATATTTTTTTTTGTCCCTCGCAGATGTTATTATACTGTTGCTATACTATACTATAATAATATATAATATATATATTATATATATATATATATATATATATATATATATATATATATATATATATATATATAATATATATATACGTGTATATATATATATATATATATATATATATATATATATATATATAATATATATATATATATCTATATATACGTGTATGTATATATATATATATATATATATATATATATATATATATACATACACGTAATATATATATATAGATATATATATATATATATATATATATATATATATATATATATATATATATATATATACACCTTTCAACTTTCAGGTGTTCTGGATGATTCCTCATTTCACAGAATCAGTCTTGTTGCCCCTCCTCTTAAGTTGGGTTGGTGAAGTAAGACCTGGTTTCTTGGCGCTCTCCACTTCACATAGCCAGGTATTCCAAGCTCATCTGGAATTGTTCTGAGCCATCCGTCTAGTCTTCTTTCAAAGATGTCCACCGCGACACCACTCGTGTTCCTTAATCCCTTGGGCAGTTGGGTCTTTTCTCTCTCACGACAAAGCTATTTTCCTTCAGGATTCAGGATATTCGCTCCCCAGCCTTTAATTTGAGTTCTTTTACATTCTTTCTTTCTTACTTTCCACTGTTTTTTGAGAGGTTATAGCAGCGCTGTCCAGCTTGCGGTCCGCGGAATGGACTTTTGCCAAATTTAATTTCTGAATTTTCTTCCCTATTTTGTCATTTCTAGTAAGGAGAACAACATTCAGCGCGGGTTCCTAAGTCGTTTACCAACAGTGTATGATTATAGGCAACATCTTGGCCGCGCTTTATAGAAGTTGGACAGCACTGGGTTATAGTATTCAAAGTAAGATTAGAAATAGTTCCTCCATTATTTTACAAGTGTAAATAATGGTGTACCGCTCTCTTCTTCCTTCCAGCTAATATAATTTAATTCACGTAAACCTTTCCCAGTAATTTAGTTCTTTGCATCCATTGGTCTTGGCTGTGAAGCATCTCTGATCCTTCTAGTTGACTAATGTCTTCTTTTCTATATGGGGGTGTTTAAGACTGAGCAATACTCCAACTAGGTATGATTAATGTTTTAAACAGAGGACTCACTATTTCCTATCCCTTCTTTTAAAGGTTCTCAATATTTATCCAGTTATTCTTTTTGTTCTGTTTACTGCTATCTTATTTTGTGTTTTAAATTTTGCGTCATCAATCTTTTAACTCCTAAATCTCTTGCTTTAGATTTATTGAATTTCAATATCCATTTGGGGGTATATATTCCATTGATTTAGGGCTTCTCTTCTTCTGTACCTTAATAGTTGAATTCTCGGTGTAAAATTTCAAGTTATTGCATTCAGACTAATTGTAGATTCTGTTCATGTCTGTTTGTAGAGATCCTATATCCTCTGGGTTTCTTATTTTTGTACTAATTTTTGTGTCATCGGCTGTCACTGGTAACTTACTCATCTATATCAGTTATCATAAATTATGAAGAGTAATATAACTAATATTGTTCTTTGTGGTACTGAGCTAAGGACCTCTGACTCTGATAAGATATTCCTTGAATTGTAACGACTTCCTGCCGCTTATAGTTTTCATTGTTTTCGAGTGCATCAATAATGTTGTTATAGTGTTCCATTAGTTGTAATAGGCATGATCTTCCTGACCGGAATCTATGTTGGTTATCATTTAACTTTTTCCGAGTTTCCAAAAAGTCAAAAATTCTTTCAAATATTTCGGTAAGATGAGATGTAAGCGAGATGTAAGATGAGATGTAGGATGGCCTGTAGTCTTTGGCCTCGAATCAATTTCCTCCTTTATATATTGGACCTACAGTATGTTCGCTCTCTTCAGGATGTTTACTACTCCCGTATCTAGTGATCGTTTCCATATCCGATCTAGGGGATTAGTGATTTTATTCTTGCAGTTTTTGATCAGTGTGGCATTCCATTTGTCCGGGCCTGCTGCCGAGTATGTTTTTAGTTTCCTTATAGTTTGTGTGATTTCATCTGTTGTAAAGTCAACGTCCGTTATACTTTCCCTTTGGAATTTTTCAACGAACTCGTTTCCATTGTATGTTAGCCCATTAGTTTTGGGGATACTGAAAGCTGATTCCACTGAGCTCTTAATATTTCAGATACTTCTTTCAATAGAAGTAGTTTGAGTTGACCTTTATCGCTTCTATATCGTCACCTTCTTTCTCTGTATGGTTCCCAATTAAACCTTGAATGCCACAATGTATGCTCTCCAGTTTATTATTTAATATTTTTTTGATGTTGTTGTCGTTGCAGTTTATTAATTTTACAGTAACTCTTTTATTTCTTGCGGAACATTGACCTATTTTGTCTCTCGAACCTGCTTCGCTTCCCTCTTCGTTGTTTTTTTGAGACATATTTTTCCAAAATTTCTAGCGTCTTCTCTTCCAGAGTTTTAGCATCTCTTCTGTCGTCTTATTCTTAAAGTTGGTTTTCCATCTATCGCTTCCATGCTGGATGAAATACCTTCCCAATTTATAAACCTTGCAATGAAAATTAAAATTTAATTTACCTCTTTCTTACCTCTTTCTCTCCTTCCCTGTTGCTTTTATTGGTTGTTATTTGACTAATGTTGTGATCTGATATTATAGATGGGGATATATATATATATATATATATATATATATATATATATATATATATATTATATATATATATATATATATATACTATATATTATATATATATATACACATACTATATATTGGATCACTAGACGATCACTAGACAGGGAGAAATACCGGGCATCCTGAAGAGCGCGAACATAGTCCCAATATATAAAGGAGGAGACCGATCCGAGGCCAAAAACTATAGGCTAGTGTCGTTTATATCTCATCTCACTAAATATTTGAAAGAATAGTTACACAGAAAATCTGACTTTTTGGAAACTCAGAAAAATTAAATGATAACCAACACGGGTTTCGGTCAGGCAGATCATGCCTATCACAACTAATGGAACACTACAACAACATTATTGATTCACTTGAAAGTAATGAAAAGTATGATGTACTATACACAGACTGCTAAAGCGTTCGACAAGTGTGACATGAATTCATAATACATAAACTGAAATATATGGGAATAACAGGAAGAGTAGGGAAATAGATATATATGTGAGGTGGAGAGTACAAAAAACCAACTCACTACTTCACCAGGCCAACTCGAGAGGAGGGGTGACAAGCTTGACATTCGTGAAATGAGGAATCATCGCGCGGAACCTTTCAAAGGTTGAAAGGTGTTGTATATATATATATGCAGGGTGACCGAAAAATTGCAATCGGTTATAATTAAAGTGAGAATCCATCTATCGGAGCTCAAACTGACGTAATCGATTACGAAGGAAAGAATTTTGTCGCGATGGTTATAATATTTTGCACTTTGAATAATTAATCAATGCATATTTCTAAACTTATAAACTTTTTACTTTGCTTGATTTTTTGTACTTTCCCTTTAATTATAACCGATTGGGACTTATGGGCCACCCTGTATATATATATATATAATTATATATATATAATGAACGTAAAAACCAGACCATAGGAAAACCTCTTTTTATTCGTTAATACTTAATTAAAACTTTCAGTATGCTGTTGATATCTTCTCTGGTGCATACTAGAGAGAGAAAAAAAGGGGCGGAATAGTTTAATTGCGTAAAAGTCGATGGGAACCGTTTCCATTCAAACATTTACCAACAAACTCACAAATCAGTAAGAGAATAAAGGCGCTGAGGTCGGAGACTGGAATAATAATAATAATAATAATAATAATGATGATAATTATAATAATAATAATAATAATAATGATCTACAGATCTACAGAAGCTAAGGCTAACAAAGACCCTAAGATCCACTCTAAGGCTAGCCCGAGAGAAAGGAGAGAGTAGGGGGTTAAGAGAAGAGAGGAGAATAAGGGGTTAAGTAAGGAGCAACACCTATCATTCGTGGGTTAACATTCATTCAGAAAAAGAGGGAAAAAGTCTCACCATCATCATCCGCCGGCCACTGCCGACAAGTCAGAAAAATAGTCGGAGAATATAGGAGAGGGGTGAAAGATGAAAAGAAGTTAAAATAAGAACGCTTACAAACCATGCAAACACAGTCTTAACTCACTGTCATACCATGCAAACTACAAACATGCAAGAAAAGAGTTAGAGACATGCAAAGTAAGGAGGATAAGAAAAAAAAAAAAAGTAGGTAAAGTTAAACAAAAAGTGGGTTAGTTTACGCTATGAGCTACATCTACATTCGTGTTAGTCTAATTTTTTTTTTTTTTTTTTTTTTTTTTTTATTGCTGGCATCACGCTGGCATGTCACAAGCTGGCATTCATCGTCAACAGACTCATCCTCGAGCACCACCACCAGAGCTCCTGTTGTTAACTTTCTTTTTTAATTTTAAACAACGTTAATATTTTTAAAATGTCTATCAAGACGGTTCTTAAACACATTAACGCTGGTAGAATGAACGACTGACGCGGGAAGATTATTCCATTTATCAATTACTTTAAACGTAAAGAAGTTTTTAGCGATATTAGTAATGAAACGTCTGCCACGCAACTTGAATCCGTTATTGCGAGTATTACTATTATCGAAAGTGAACAATTTGTCAAAATTTACGTTATCGATGTTATTAACGATTTTGAAAACTTCAATAAGCTCCCCCCTTAATCTCCTAGTTTCGAGTGAATACAAGTCTAACACTTTAATCCTATCTTCATAAGGCTTATTGCGCAATGCCGGATAAGTTTCGTGGCACGACGCTGAACCCTTTCTAACCTATCAATATCCTCACGCAAGTACGGGCACCAAAACTGAACGGCATATTCCAAATGAGGCCTGACTAGGGACTTGTAAAGGGGCAATATAATATCCTTCGATTTAAATTCGAAATTACGCGCTATGAAGCCTAACATCCTATTAGCTTTTGCGCAAGACTCCAGGCACTGGTTCCTAACCTTTAAATCTTTAGTTACGCGTACGCCTAAATCTACTTCCTCGTCAACGCTCGCTAAATCCCTATCATCCATCGTGTACACGTAATTATTGTTGCGAGAACCTATATGCAAAACTTTACATTTATCTACGTTAAATTGCATCTGCCACTTATCCGTCCACTCCATAATCCTATCTACATCGTAAGTACTGTATGATCACCCAATTCACTCAAAGAATGTAAAAAAATTCTGACTAAATCTAATAGGTATGATTTACACCACTCCTCAAGATCAGTCTTATTTTTAAATCACCCGACTGTGGCCTGATTTGAACGACCTTTATACTACCTTTCCATCATCTAAAATCTAAATACTCGTATATTAAAGAAGTTCTCCTCGCAATCTCCTACCTCTGCACTTAAAACAACCTTCACTAACCACGTATATTTTTCATTTTTACTTCCCTCTCACAAGCTTCGTTCAATCTCATCGTGACCTTCTTCTTATACGTGTTACAACAGTGGAAATGTATTTTAATTCTGTCTCTCATATTTAATTAATTCAGTTTTAATTAATTCAACTTTAATTTCTTCTGTAATTTGATTTTTATCTTTTGCTATTTCATTTGTATTATATTTGTTATATAAAGAAATGCTTTCAATTTTATACGCTATATTTTTTTTTTAATTTAAGTATTATCGAAAATATATATTAATAGAAGTTATATATTTTTATCACATTCTGTCGTTTTTCTCAATTCGACACTGAAGATAAGGTATTTGTAGGTTATCTCCCCCCTCCCCCACCAATTTTGACAGAATATTTTCGTTAAAACTAACGAAAATATCACGACTTAACCTAACCATTTATCAAGGGCGTACAGTTGATCTATTATTAATTATAACATTGTTTCTTTCTGGAATAGTATTTACTATTTACTAATAGATCAACTGTACGCCCTCGATAATTGGTTAGGTTAAGTCGTGATATTTTCGTTAGTTTTAACGAAAATATTCTGTCAAAATTGGTGGGGGAGAGATAACCTACAAGTACCGAAGATAATAACAATGGAATACCGAGAACTTTAATTAAACATAAAGAAATAAAGAAATGTTCACCTACAACAATAATTGGTTAGAAAGGGTTCAGCGTCGCGCCATGAAACAAATTCCGTCATTGCGCAACAAGTCTTATGAAGATAGAATTAAAGAATTAGACTTGCATTCACTCGAAACTAGGAGACTAAGGGGGGAGCTTATTGAAGTTTTGAAAATCGTTAATAAAATCGATAACGTAAATTTTGACAAACTGTTCACTTTCGATAATAGCAATACTCGTAATAACGGATTTGAGTTGCGTGGCAGACGTTTCATTACTAACATCGCTTAAAACTTCTTTACGTTTAAAGTAATTGATAAATGGAATAATCTTCCCGCGTCAGTCGTGAACTCTACCAGTGTTAATATGTTCAAGAATCGTTTAGATAAGCATTTTAAAAATATTAACATTGTTTAAAATAAAAAAGCAATTAGCAACACGAGCTCTAGGGGTGGTGGTCGAGGATGAGTCTGTTGACGATTAATGCCAGCTTGTGACATGCCAGCGTGTGATATGCCAGCAATAAAATTATTATTAAAAAAAAAATTAGACTAACACGAACGTAGATGTAGCTTGTAGCGTAAACTGACCCACTTTTTGTTATACTCTTTCTACTTTTTTTTCTTCTCTTATCCTCTCTTTACTTGCATGTCTGTCGTTTGCATGGTATGACAGTGAGTTAAGACTGTGTCTGCATGGTTTGTAAGCGTTCTTATTTTACTTCTTTTCATCTTTCACCCCTCTCCTATTCTCTTCGACTATTTTTCCGACTTGTCGGCAGTGGCCGGCGGATGATGATGGTGAGTCTTTCTTTCTCTTTTTCTGAATGAATGTTAACCCACGAATGATAAGTTTTGTTACTTACTTAACCCTTTATTCTCCTCTTTTAACCCCCTGCTCTTTCCTTTCTCTCGGGCTAACCTTAGAGTGGATCTTAGGGTCTTTGTTAGCCTTAGCTTCTGTAGATCTGTAGAACCTGGTCTTTCTCAACATATATGAGTACACAGAGGGTTGACAGAAATAAATAGACACCACGATGATTGTCCTCAAGAACAAATTACAAAACTTATCAATGAAATGTCAGAACGTGTCAGTTTTACATAAAGCAAAAGAGAAAACAACACGATTCTAAATATATTTATTCAATAAATTTGTTATTATTTATTAACTTTTATTATCAAATCAAAAACTATGGAAAAAACCCGAAGGTGTCTATTTACTTTCGTCAACCCTCTGTATAAAACTCAAATTCCCTCCCAGCAAATCAATCGATCACACACTGACACCCACACCCACCCACACCCACACACACACACACACACACACATATATATATATATATATATATATATATATATATATATACATACACTCGATTTGAGGAAATATTTGCGGAAATGAATATTTAATGAGGATGGGTGGTTATTTCCTTGTTTTGTTTGAACTTAAAGTTTGGAATGCGATAAAGCGAAGCATGATTAAATTAATGGAAATGAAAATCATCTTTCCTACGAGATACTCAAATGAGGAATGGAAGAGAAAAATCGGGCAAGAAGATTCTTTGCCCTAAAAGCAGCAAAGCATCGCCGACCGTGCGGAATTCACTCGGCTTCTTTTTATATTTAGAGAAGTTTCTCAGAGTTTTTGCAATTTTAATTAAATGCCTCAGGTAAAAACTGCCAAGGAGCCATTACTACTTTTATCAACGCATTTTTATTTCTTTCTCATATATATATATATATATAAGCAAACAACCACAAGGAAAAGGAAACACAAAGTCCGAGCGCTTTCGTGATATATTCACATTATCAAGGAGGAACAGAAAATTTTCTGTTCCTCCTTGATAATGTGAATATATCACGAAAGCGCTCGGACTTTGTGTTTCCTTTTCCTTGTGGTTGTTTGCTTATTAATAAGGTCACGTGTTATTTTGTGATTCTAGTGCATATATATATATATATATATATATATATATATATATATATACACACACAGGGTGTTTCACAACCGGTCTGCCATACTTTGTGTGTGTGTGGGGGGAGGTGATTTGGGAGGTGATATCGAGTAAAAAGAGTTAATAACAACATTGGTACTATTTCCAACCGTTGCGGAGCTACGGACGTTTTAAGGTGCACGGAAAAAAAATAAACGAGAGTATTAATCTGATGTATTTATTGTTACATTTTATGAGATACACCTTATAAATATTCAAAATGTCCGCCTCGGTTTTCAATGCACAGCCTTGCTTGTTTCAAACAACAGTCCACTACCCACTGAATCATTTCGCGGTGTTCTCGTATGTAAGCAGCGGCATATATAATCTGACGCAAGAGTGCCTCTCTCGTTTGTACTTTGGTCTTGTAGACCATCTCTTTCATAAGGCCCCATAAAAAGAAATCTAACGGGGTTAGGTCAGGAGATCTCGGGGCCCACGATATTGATCCAGCACGACCAATCCAACGATTCCATTCTGCTGTTACCATCACAGAATCCATAAATGAAATAGATATCAGCGTATTCAGCGAGTGTGAACTGTTAATTCGTTTTGAGTGTTCACCTTTGTGCAACACAGTGTCCCGTACCACAGATCAGAACTAACTGAAAGAAAAAACTGAGGATTAGTAGTGGTAACTTCGATACCCGAAACTACCACTAGTGCTGCCATCTATCGAATTTCACACAAGTAGGGATTTGTTGTTTGCACATCTTAAACGTCCGTAGCTCCGCAACGGTTTGAAATAGCACCTATGTTGTATTAACGTCTTTACTCGATATCACCCCCAAAGTATGGCAGACCGGTTGTGAAACACCCTGTGTATATATATATAATAAACAAATCCCGTTAGAGGACCATTTCTTACTGGTTTGGGTAGTCTTTATCGTGTGTGTGTGTGTGTGTGTGTGTGTGTGTGTGTGTGTGTGTGTGTGTGTAAATAAATGAGACACATTAAATTAGAATTCTTTTCAGTCTTCTGACTTAATCACCAAAATTTTCGTCAAAGAACGATTATCTGAAGACAGTCTTCCAAGTCTTCAAATTTACGCTTTTACGTTACTATCTAATGCAAACATTTTCCTACAACAGAAGATCCTCTTATATATATATATATATATCAAGTGAGAAACATTTAGAAGAAAGAAGAGTTTGTACATGTTGTATTTTTATTTGCAAACGCTTCAAAAATAGTTTCCAGCATCAATGCTAAAATATATCACCCTCCGTCTTTAAAGTTCCTACAATTAGAAATATAAATTTCTTCCAAAATTTACACTTTTAGTTGTGTTCGCTGCAATACGAACTATATTAGTAGTACATACCTTCAATATCAAACAAGAGTGGATGAACATCGCGGCATCTCAACAAGAACTTCACAACTCCTAAATAAACCATCCAAATCAGCCATAAGAGACCACTGTCAACTCTATGATCACCCTCTACACCGAACCAGTTTCAAAATTATCGATTCCACAAACCAACTAACCAACATCTACATCCTTAAATCTCTACACTTTCTTAGTAAGAAGCCTTCTCTTGACGACTACAGTTCCTTTAACCTGTCCATTGTGAAATAACCTCCCTCGTTCTTACGAATAAAATCACCGTCATTAATTCAACATCTCTGCTCTAAACACACACACCTCAAATTACAGTAGGCGGAAAACCCGACCAAACTGCAATCCTGAATATTCAGAATCTGCTCTAAAGTTAATAAACTCCACCTCCACGATTCGTAATCGTGCATAAACTCTGGTAAGTCTACTTAATAAGTTTTCCAACAATATTAAATAACTCACAACAGTATAACATTATTATTATTATCTATGTACCTGTATTCATACTAATAAATCTTTTACTTTCTTATTACTTAATCATATCTGATTATTTGTGTATATTATAAATGTGTGGTTCTTTTTAATATTTTAGCGATGATGATGGAAACTTATTTCCGAAATGTTTGCAAATAAAAATACATGTACAAAATCATCCTTCTCCTATTGCCAATTAAACTGCGTTTCCTACGAACAAACCCTTCACTCAAATTATATATATATATATATTCATGTATTGTTTGGTGTCGCCCTTCTGATGAACTCTTTCATGGGTAAACAAATATTTCATTATAAAAATTAGGATTGTGGAAACCTTTGTTTGTATTTAATTTTATTTATTTCTCAATTTCAAATATGGAAGTAAAAACTGAAAAAAAAAAAACTAATAAAATAAAATAGAATATTTGTCAATTCTCTTCGTTCGATATTTTATTAAATTTTACCATCGCAGAAGTGGCAGCTTAACTAAGAAGAAATGGTACGTTATTCAGACCAAAATGAAAAGAAGAAATATTTGAAACTTTTCTTTCTCGTTTTATTTTAGAATTTGTTACATCGAAGAAGAGTTTCAAATTCCCCCAAAATGGATTAAATTAAATGCCTGAATACATGTTCAAATATTGATTCAAATCCAATTCTATTGACTTGCTTTGGCCAACCTTTAAAAATTCATATATATATATAGATAGATAGATAGATAGATAGATATAATGCAAACCTACAGAAGAAAAAATAGGAGAAAATGAACGTTGAATACAAAATGCTTTGGAATCGGTTTTCCCTTTTCCTTGTGCGTTTGCATCATTTATTTATTTCAAGCGTTTAATTGTGAAGTTCATTCTCTCTCTCTCTCTCTCTCTCTCTCTCTCTCTCTCTATATATATATATATATATATATATATATATATAATATATATACACTTACTTTACGTTACTTTACGAGGGTTTGAACGACGCTTCAGGATCAACCTGTGGTCGACCATTCTGCAGCATCCCGCCTCATTTGCGAGATTTGGTGAAGGAGGAAATTGCTTACCGATCTCCTCCTGCCCTCAAAGCCAGCCACACATGGTTAGTCAGGAACGTGTCCAGTTGGTTCTTGAAAATATTCAGACTGGTGTGCTGGAGGTTCCTCAATTCTTTCTTTAAAAGTTTTGAGTCTCGTATTCTGAGGGTACTTTCCATCCGCGTTTTCATGTCCCACCGGAGCTGAGACAGTACAAAATCTGCCTCTTCTCTCATTCCAGTGTGTTTCTATTTCGTTTCTATGGTTAGGGACAAAACCCTCGAGTAGAGTTTTAGGGATTGTAGTGGAGAGAGTAGTCTTCACCTTTTGTTCCCTCTTCTTAGACGTAAAAGTCCTTTGTATGGCTTCTACTATGTTTGCAATGTCTCATTTTCTGTATGGGCTTGTGAGTACTGAACAATACTTAATTATTGGTAGGACTAGACTCTTCCATAATTTTAGCAGGATGTTTGCTTTTCTGCTGTGGACGCTCCTCCAGATGATTTCCGTTGTTTTTCTAGATGTTGTAATGTTAATGTTACAATGTTCTTTGAATGCTGCATCTAACAACATTATTACTCCAAAATCTTTAACTTGTGAGTTTGGTGTTATCTGTTTGGCTTGTTGATTTTTGTACCCTTTGTTCTGTAGTACCTTATTACTATATCTTAGAAGTTGGAATTTTTCTTCGTTGAACTTCATAGTGTTGTCTTCCTCCCACTTGAATAATGTTTCAATGTCATTACGTAATTTTTCTACGAGTATGTCACTTTCGTTCAATATTTCTTTGCATATCATTGTATCATCCGCGAACATGATACAATACTGTCATTAATATCTGCATCAATGTCTGCAGTCATTATTATGAATAGTAAGGGCTAATGACAGAGCTCATGACTTCTGAGATTTCAGATTTAACTCCATTTACGACCACTCTTTGCGTTCTTTTAGTCAGAAAATCAAATATCCATCTTCTCAGCTTTCCAGTAATTCCTGTATTCTTAAGTTTGTGTGCTATAATTCCATGATCACATTTATCGAAGGCTTTAGCAAAGTCAGTATAGATTACATCTATGTTTTGTCCTCGACACAATGTTTTCACTATTTTCTCCTGGTGGTCTAATAGCTGTGATAGGCATGCTCTTCCAGCCCTGAAGCCATGATTTCCACTCTTGAAGCCATATTGACTTGGGTTGTATAAATTCTTTTCTTTCAGGTAGTAAGTAGTTTTGCTTCTAATTATACGTTTATAGCACTTTGTAAGGTGGAAAGTGAGAGCGACTGACCGATAATTCTTTGCCATTGCTCTATTACCACTTTTAAATAAAGGGATAATGTTCGCGTTCTTTAATGGAAGTGAAATTTGTCCTGTGTCGAGTGATTTTCTCTATAGGAAGCATAGCAGCTTGGCAATACTTTCTTTAGAAACGTGGCACTCGCGTATATACAGTATATACGTATACAGGGCGTCCCAAAACAATGTATACACACTTTAAATACTTATAAAGGCAGTGTTTATTAAAATACATTTCATTTTCAAAATGTAATAGAATCTACAGACATTATTTAATTGTTTTGTCAACGCCTGTTTTCAAACTGACGTCCGTTCTGGTCCAGGCACTGCTGATAACGCGAAGCAATGGAATCGCAAACATCACGAAACATTTCGTTTGGTATTTGTGTGCATTCTCGTTCAATGGCTGCTCTCAATTCAGCGACTGTTGCAGGTTTTATAGCGTAGACTTTGTCTTTTAAGTATCCCCATAAAAAAAAGTCTAGTGGTGTGAGGTCTGGTGAACGCGGAGGGTATTCTACGAAACCCCTTCGTCCAATCCACATCCCATCGTGCCAAGTACCACTCGCAATACTCCACTCTTCGGTCCGGATCATCTTCATTAATAGCATGGACTAATCTTGGAATGTAACTTTTCCATTGACAGCGCTTCAAAATGCGTTGGACAGACGATTCTGAAATTCCTACCTCACGACTCGCTTGCCGCACAGATTTTCTTGGACTTTGGTGATACGTTTCCAGTACTCTTTCTTGCTTTGTGGGGCTTGTCGATGTCCGTGGTCTTCCGGAACGCTTCTTGTGGACATTCTGAACAGTTCCATCGGCTTCAAACTTATCTCTAATTCGAGTGATGGTAAGTCGCGTTTGTGGATCTGTTTGAAACTCCCTCCTAAACTGTCTTTGCACTTCAACTGCGTTTTCACACTTCCAGTAGCATTTTAGAATGAATTTCCTTTGTTCAAAGCTTAGTCTGACTGCCATTATTAATTCTAATGGGTTTAACTTGGAAAGAAAGAAACATCAATTGAGCTATCAGCTGTTAAAGTGTGTATACATTTTTTTGGGACGCCCTGTATATACATATATGCTTAATATATATGCTTACTATGTAATTGTTACCAAATTACGAACATTGATGAATGATCGCAGTGTGCATCATTTGTGTTTCTTGAAAAATTATTTTAAAAGTCAGTGAATGATAATATTGTAAAGTTAGCAAATTCCCTTCAATTCTGCACAAAACACTTGTTTCTTCACTTTTGTAGAATTTTTACCGCTTGAGTGTACTGCTAATTGTACGATAGGATTTTTTCCTCTGTTATGTTAAAGACTAAAGAAACTGCTATTTTTGACGTTATATTGGAAAGTTTTTATATAAAGAATTTTTTTTTCGAGAATATTACTGTTTTCAATGGGGAAATTTATGTTCTACATTATTTTTTGCAAATATCCCATGTGTTCAAATTGTTTATAGGCCTATCCTCCTCAATAATAATTTTGTTTAAATGTTTTTTTAAATATTCCTGCGATATTCAAGATTTATGTTCCTATTAAATCCCGAGAAATTCTCGGGATTCCGGGATTGCATGAGTTTTAATCCCAGTGTTACTGGGATTGGGAAGAACTGAGAAATTGGTGACAGTAATTTTTTCTATAAAAGTTTAGAATTTTAGAAATTTAGTACACTCACATATGCTTATTTTCTTTGCAACAACCTTCAAGCAATTGACTACTCTGTAATAACGGCTGTCGGTTCGCGGAATGACTGCGGTGTTGTCGAGTTCGACATATCCATCACTCACAGCTCGTAAAAACCGACAACTTTTGTACCGTAAGAATTTGTGACGCAACTCACTGAACAATACTCTTGGCGAAACGTGTTAGAAGAACGTGAATACTGCCAACTGACATAGCCTCAACAAAATCATTGCATAATTAAAAAAAATAAATGAACGAGTAAAAAAATTAGTAGAGTGCTTCGTCAGTACTTTAACCCCTATTTGTTTGGCAGTGGTGCTGCCATAAGTCCGGCATGATAGGAAAAATAATGAAAAAAGGCAAAACAAAAGCTTTTATTTACAGAACGTGCTCAATATGTCCATCATTGTTTTCAATACACAAATTCAGACGTGATACCCAGTCAGCAAGCACACGGTGAATGATGTCAGGAGTAATTGTGTTACATGCCCCAATAATGCGCTGCCGCAAATGTTCAACACTCCTAATTTTCTCTGCGTATACCAGCGCTTTCAAGTGGCCCCAGAGATAAAAATCTAGTGGCGTGAGATCCGGGCTTCCAGCTGGCCATTCCACAGGCCCTCGACGTCCTATCCAATGACCAGGGAATTGTTGGTACAGGGATTCCCTTACTTGGGTGCTGTAATGTGCAGGAGCGCCGTCTTGCTGGAACCATGTTGGGAAATTTCCTTCTTCTTTCAAGACACTGGAAAATGCTTCTTCCTTGAACATACGTAGGTAGGTGCCTCCAGTGACATGTTCATCGAAAAAGAGGGGGCCTATGATGCGATCCTTCCAAATGCCACACCATACCATCACCCGAGATGCACCTTGTTCCTTTGAAGAGGTATACCAATGAGGGTTGTTTTGAGACCAGTAGCGGGTGTTCTGTCGATTTACCTCACCATTTCCATAAAAAACAGCCTCGTCACTGAACAGAATGGTGGACGGGAAATTGGCATCCCGAGCATAAGAAAAATATGAATTATGGTTTGTAGAAATAGAAAAATATGAATTTCTCCTATGATGCCAGACTTATGGGACACCGCGTATATATATTACGTATGCATGCAAATAGGTTTATAAGGTTTATCAGTAACCATTACATGTTCATGTTCGAGTGTATATATAAGTTACGTACAAAAATTGTAGTTATGTTATACATAAATAATTACTCCATGGAATTTAATTCGTTTGTATAGAAAGGAGCTAATTTGCTTGCAATTAATGGAAAGTTAATGGAAAAGGGGTGAACAGTAAAGTAGTTATGCAAATTGTCGACGTGAGCTGCACCGCTGATATGCATTTAACATTTAACTTTTTTGTGTAAGATATAGAGTAACAGATTTGAAAATACTATTTCATATCCAATTATAACCATAAAATATACCATACGTAACCCAACATATCGTAAACCTTTTTCATATACAGTATATGTCACAGTCAAAAGCCGAAATCTGTCAATACGGATAACGACTGGTCAATGCGCGTGTTGACCAGTCATTACCCGTATTGATTAATTTTGGATTTTGACTGTTAGATTAGGTTAGGTTTTGTAATTATATATATACATATATACTATATATTCGTATATAAACAATCCTAAGCCTAAATCCAGTCTCATTTTCATGCATAGAAACCTATCTAATGTACACAAATAAAAACAAACCAAGCAAATATAGGGTATTTTACAGAGTTTCTTTATCTTTTGAGCGAAAACCATTTTTGTTTCAGAGAACTAATTTTATGTATATTAACATTCATATGGTGTGAAACAGCGTGGTTGAATGCCTTTCATAGTGTTTTCAGAGACACTATAAGGAAATATCTGTTAATCCTTTCCAGCATTAAAAAGCGAACAAAATTAATATGTGAATTGAGAAGCCAAACGCTTACTTACCATAAACGGAAAATTTATGGTAAATTTTTCATTTACCATTACTTACTCGAACTATAGTGGATTTAATTTTTCCGGTAGGGTTCCTTGTTCCATGCAGGGTTTATGTGTAACAAAAGTTTCCCAGGGAACCAGTCCTAGTTGTAATATATATATATATATATATATATATATATATACAGGGTGGCCCAAAAAAAATGGCACCAAATTTGAGAAGTGATATCTCAATAACCATTGCAGCTAGGGACTTAAAAAAACAACCAAATGAAAGATAATTCCTTTCTCTTTAAATACTTATTCTATGGCTTGATGGTTGTAAGCCCATATAATGCCCAAAATTGGCTTTCAAAAAATATATACAAAAAAAAGTTGCCCATTTATATTTATTCCTTTTAAGTTAAACCTAATTTTCAATAAATGGCTCAATCTGCCCTCCATTATGGTCAACCACAGCCTGTAATCTCGCCCTCCATTTTGAAATTGCCTTCGAGATCGTCACTTGTGAGAGATTTTCCCATGCAGCCTGAATTCGTTCACGAAGATGGTTCACATCACGGATTTTCTGACCATGGTAGACTTCTCTCTCTAAGGCAGACCACACGAAGTAGTCAATGGGGTTTAGATCTGGGTTGCATGGTGGCCAATTATTTGGTTCGATAAAACTAGGACAATTATTATTGAGAAATGTTATTGTTTCCTTGGCTGTATGAGATGGGGCTCCATCTTGCATGAACACAAAATCAGTGCTCGTCTCCTTGATCTCTGACAACATTGGAGACAAAATGTCATTACAGTAGTAAATTGAGTTAATTTTAACGCCTCGCTGAATAAAAATGATGGATGTTTTGTTCTCAGATGACGCTGCAAGGGAAACCATTATCGAATCTGAAAAGTGTTTTTTTTCACGAAGAAGTCGTTTTGGGTCAACATGAGTTTTTGTCGCCACTGCTGCACGAACCCGATCATTTTGGGTATTTCGTGGTGTTTCGACCGTAAATCGTTTCTCATCAGAAAACCAAATTTTTTTCACAGACTCATTTGACCGAAATCTTCGCAATAGATTTTTACATCGATGGAAACGTCTTTCTTTCACAGGCTCCGATAAAGCAGTAACCTTCACCCTCTTAAATGTTTTCAACCCAAGATCTTTTCGAATTATTCGCTGTACTGATGAACGTGAAATCCCGGTTTCTTTCGCAACTTCACGTTCACTTTTACTTGTTCCCGGTTGTTCCTCTTGACTTAAAACCATTTCATTTACTTTTTCAATGTTTTCTGGCGTTCTAATACTTTTTGGTCGACCACTTCCCGGACGCCGTTGACTGCTGCCGGTTTCTTTAAGTTTTTGTAAAAAATGTGCCACTTCTTTTTTTCCAATTTCTATTTGGAAATTCGTAAAGGATTCTGTTTAATGAATATCCTTTTTCTTCACGTAGTGCTTGTATAATGTTCTTATCAGATTCTCTCAATCCCATCTTGAGGGGTCTGGAATAGAAAAATTTCATTTAAAATTAGGATCAAGGAATAAATACAAATGCGCAACTTTTTTTTTTGTATATTTTGTTTGGAAGCCAATTTTGGGCATTATATTGGCTTATAACCATCAAGCCATAGAATAAGTATTTAAAGAGAAAAGAATTATCTTTCATTTGGTTGTTTTTTTAAGTCCCTAGCTGTAGTGGGTATTGAGATATCACTTCTCAAAATTGGTGCCATTTTTTTTGGGCCACCCGGTATATATATATATATATATATATATATATACATTTCAACTGCAAACAACACACAGTATAATTAACGTAAAGAACGACGCTTGTATAGAAGAACATTCCGCGCAAAATGTAGGAGAATTACGACTTCTGATCGAGTGAGGCCCATGGTGTAGTGGTTATCATATCTGACCGGCAATCGGAAGATCCTGGGTTCGATTCCCGGGTGGTTACCTCATTTTTTCATTTGTTCGTTCTCCCTCCTCATCTTGCGCGGAATGTTCTTCTATACAAGCGTCGTTCTTTACGTTAATTATACTGTGTTGTTTGCAGTTGAAATGTATATAATGTGCGGCATGCGGGAGGTGCCCCCTCGGGGCATTGGTTTCTGTGCGTATGTAGGAAAATTACGACTTCTGATCGAGTGAGGCCCATGGTGTAGTGGTTATCATATCTGACCGGCAATCGGAAGATCCCGGGTTCGATTCCCGGGTGGTTACCTCATTTTTTCATTTGTTCGTTCTCCCTCCTCATCTTGCGCGGTATGTTCTTCTATACAAGCGTCGTTCTTTACGTATATATATATATATATATATACTTTTGCATATTGCTAATAACTTTACTTTTGGAAAGTTTTGAATTTTATATACTTGCGTTTATATTCACATTGTTATAGTTAAGTAATTGAATATTAGTGGTTTTTAGCGATTTAGAAGTTTTCATAGCGGGCGGCCTTAATTTAACTTATACTTGTGACGGTTATAAACTAATTTAACGCAGAAAGCGTCGTGTGTTAGGTGTGGGGTAAACCGGTGGTATACGGATTTTAAAGATTATAACGGCGGTCCTATGGCGATTACCGAGAGATCAGTTTGTTTCTTTTGCGATTTAAGGGAGGAAATAGTTGACATAAAACGCAGTGTACGTGAGGTAACGGAAAGACTTGCAACGCTTGATGAGGGCAGTGGTAGGGCTACGGTTGACGAAACCAGAATCAATATTAACGTTGAAGACGTTAGTAATTTGAAGGGTGAAGTGCGTAACCTAGTTTCTAGTTTAGGTAGCTTATCGGGAAGGTTGGATAGAGTTGAGGAAGGGGTTAAGGTTGGTCCGAGATTAGTAGATGGGGACGGATTTAGAGAAGTTAAGGGTGGAGCTAGGCCGCGTACGTTAGGTGATAGGAATCCCCACCCTATCGAGGTTTCGAACCCTTTCGCCCATTTGGAAAGGGACGTGAATGAGGGTGAAACTATTTTAATTGAGGACTCTTTAGTGCGCAATATGGACGCAGAGTTCGTTGAACGGCATCCAACCAAGAGGAGGAGGGTCTGTCTCCCAGGGGCCAGGGTTGACGGAGTTAGAGACGAAGTAGATAGGATTGACGTTGCCTCCCGTCACTCGATGTTGGTGACGATGGTAGGGGGCAACGACTCGTATAGGCCCGATACAAGAGTGCCTGACCTTTTGGAGAGATATAGGGGGTTTAATTAGGTCCCTAAAGGCGAGGTCAGATAGGTCTTTAGTTCTAGGTATTACCCCTAGGCACGGTTTGGGTCTTAGGATTACGTCTAAAACGATATTTTTTAATACTAAATTAGAAGAGATTTGTGATGAGGTAAATGTACCCTTCGTAAAGCTGTGCTCCTAATTCAGTGATCCTAGCCTTTTTATAAAAGATGGGGGTGCATTTTAATGAAATAGGTAATGCTAGGCTAGGTAGGTTAATTGACGAAAACGTACGAAAGCTGTATAGGTCGAAGCCTTCTTTAAACGTTGTGGATCCGGGGAAAGGGGGCCCGACGTGAAAAATAGTTTAAAACGCCGGCCGTGGTAAAAAATAACTTAAACGTCTTTTATTGTAACGCGCGTAGTATTAGAAATAAGTTAAACGAATTTAAGGCGATAATTTATTCCGGTAACTACGATATAGTTGCTATCACTGAAACATGGTTAAATACCATGACTCGGGACTTGTTGGGGAATTTGATATACCGGGTTTTAAACTCTTTACTAATGATAGGTTACATAGGATTGGTGGCAGCGTTTTGCTGTACATTCGTAATTCCCTTAGGGCTATCGAGGTTAAGATAGATTTTCCGGCAGCAATTAACGATATGCGTTGGAGTTAAGGCGCGTAGTATTAGTTTTAATTTTGCTGTTGTTTATAGACCTCTCGTTCAACCCCTCGATACCGTTACTAGACTTTACTCACTTCTTGGTAACTTTATTGACAATCGGAATAGTATAATTGTCGGAGACTTTAACTGCCCTAATGTTAATTACGAGACTTTTACTGGTAATGAGGAGGGTTTGAGATTGATTGAGTTCATGGAAGATAATTTTTTACGACAGATGGTTACCGAACCAACGCGCGGTGACAATATTTTAGATTTGGTGATGACGAACGGCGAAAATATAGTCGAAGGTTTAGAAGTAGGAGAGAGTTTAGGATGCAGTGATCATCAAATTCTTAGGTTTAAGTTATTGATAGAAAACACAGGATGGTAACGTAAAAGAAGTCCCTGATTTTCGTAATGCCAATTTTGATAGTTTTGCGGATAGGATGAGAGTAGTGGACTGGGATAACTTATTTATGGGTAATGACAAATTTGCATTGGGAGGCGTTTAAAAAAAGTTTTATGAATATTGAAAGGGAGTTTATTCCTCGTAGGCCCAAGCGCGTTAGAAATCATGGTAGGCCCAAGTTGTGGACAAGGGAAATAGGCGAGTTCATAAACGAGCGTAACAGAGCGTATAGACTTAATAAGCGCAATGGCACGGCAGCTAACTTTAATAGATATATCGACCTTAGACGTCAGGTTAAAAGATCAGTTAGGAATGCTAAGCGTAATTTAGAGATACTTATAGCTACAGATAGTAAACATAATCCAAAAAAGTTTTTTGAATACGTCAATAATCGTAAGCCGATAAAAGATAACATAAGCCCTCTACTGGATGTTAACGGCGCTTTGGCTTCTGACGCTCAGGCGATGGCGGGTATTTTCAATAACTTTTTTGCGACAGTTTTTACCTAGAAGACGTAAATAATGTCCCCGACGTGAACGATATCGTTCCATTTAGTAGCGAGACTATTTTGGATGAAATAACTGTTTACGAGGCTGAGATTGCGCATTATATCGATAGACTAAAAGTTAGCAAGGCTCCAGACCCTGACGCTTTTTATCCCAGACATTTGAAAGATTTGAAAGACGTTATCGTAGGCCCCTTAACGAAGATTTTGGTGTTACTATAGCGTGATTCCTACCGGTGACTTCGATACTATAGGGTGATTCCTACCCGTTTTGGTTCGAAACTACAGTACTGTAGAGTGTGATTCCTATCCAAGGTATAAATGAAAATATAATAAATATAAAATGCTATTTATTATTCAATTTTATTTATTTAAAAAATAGTTTCGGTGCTACTATAGTATGTGGTCTACCTACGATTGCTTAGGTTTAGTCACGATATTTTCGTTAAAAAGAACGAAAATATCATGACTAAACCTAACCAATCGTCAAGGGCGATGGACATTGGAATGTAAACAAGCAATTAGTAAACAAGGTAAGAAGCTATAATTAAAAGGTAGACCGCCGAATCGAGGTAGGAATCACGCTATAGTAGCAACAAGTTTTTTAATCAGTCACTCGAAACGGGGATTATTCCTGAAGACTTCAAATTAGCTAACGTCAAGTCTATTTTTAAAAAAGGCGACCGCACAGTAGCTAGCAATTATAGGCCCATTAGCTTAACGTCAGTTGTCGGTAAACTTTTGGAATCAGTAGTTAGGGATCGTATCATCGATCACTTAGAAAGTAGAGATTTGATTAATAGTAGTCAGCATGGGTTTCGACGCCATAGATCTGTTTAACTAATTTGTTAGAATTTTATAACGAAATAGTGCGCGAATACGATAGGCATAGAGCGACTGACGTTATTTATTTAGATTTTAAAAAGGCGTTCGATACAGTTCTGCATAGAAGATTAATTGTCAAGGTTAAAGCGCACGGTATACGCGGTCAGGTAACTGGTTAGAGGAATGGCTTCGTGCTAGGAGACAGAGGGTCGTTGTTAATGGTAGTGAATCGGGGTGGTTGGATGTAAGTAGCGGTGTCCCACAGGGTTCAGTGCTAGGCCCATTGCTATTCGTAATTTACATTAACGACATAGATGTAGGATTGACAAGTAACGTGTCAAAATTCGCGGACGATACTAAAATAGGCGGTAAGGTTGTTAACGAGGACGATAGAAATAGGCTCCAAGACGATGTAAATAGGATTATGGAGTGGACGGATAAGTGGCAGATGCAATTTAACGTAGACAAATGTAAAGTTTTGCATATAGGTTCTCGTAACAATAATTACACGTACACGATGGATGATAGAGAGTTAGCGAGCGTTGACGAGGAAGTAGATTTAGGCGTACGCGTATCTAAGGATTTAAAAGTTAGGAACCAGTGCCTGGAGTCTTGCGCAAAAGCCTCATTTAGAATATGCCGTTCAGTTTTGGTGCCCGTATTTGCGTGAGGATATTGATAGGTTAGAAAGGGTTCAGCGTCGTGCCACGAAACTAATTCCGTCATTGCGCAACAAGCCTTATGCATATAGGATTAAAGAGTTAGACTTGCATTCACTCGAAACTAGGAGATTAAGGGATTAATTATTGAAGTTTTCAAAATCGTTAATAACATCGATAACGTAAATTTTGACAAACTGTTCACTTTCGATAATAGCAATACTCGTAATAACAGATTTAAGTTGCGTGGCAGACGTTTCATTACTAATATCGCTAAAAACTTCTTTACGTTTAAAGTAATTGATAAATGGAATAATCTTCCCGCGTCAGTTGTTAACTCTACCAGCGTTAATATGTTTAAGAACCGTTAAGATAAGCATTTTAAAAATATTAACGTTGTTTAAAATAAATAAAAAATTAGCAACAGGAGCTCTGGGGGTGGTGGTGGTGGTCGAGGGTGAGTCTGTTGACGATCAATGCCAGCTTGTGACATGCCAGCGTGTGATGCCAGCAATAAAATTATTAAAAAAAAAAAATTAGACTAACACGAACGTAGATGTAGCTCGTAGAGTAAACTAACCCACTTTTTGTTATACTCCACCTACTTTTTTTTTTTAAAATCCTCTCCTTACTTGCATGTCTGCAACTCTCTTTACTTGCATGTTTGTCGTTTGCATGGTATGACAGTGAGTTAAGACTGTCTTTGCATGGTTTGTAAGCGTTCTTATTTTACTTCTTTTCATCTTTCACCCCTCTCCTATTCTCTTCGACTATTTTTCCGACTTGTCGGCAGTGGCCGGCGGATGATGATGGGGAGTCTTTCTTTCACTTTTTCTGAATGAATGTTAACCCACGAATGATAGGTTTTGCTACTTACGTAACCCCTTATTCTCCTCTTTTAACCCCCTCCTCTTTCCTTTCTCTCGGGATAACCTTAGAGTGGATCTTTGGGTCTTTGTTAACCTTAGCTTCTGTTATATATATATATATATATATATATATATATATATATACGATTCAGGGCTATATAATATTATAAACAGACTGTATGAAAATTTAACAGTAGTTCACCTCGATTTATATACAATCCTTACATTGCACTTGCAGCTAAAGTTAGAGTTACTTATTAACCGAATACGATTAAATAACAGAACTAGTCAGCTCATGTGACTCTTTCTATGCATATATATTCATAAATTCTTCCGTTTCAAAGGTTTCCTCAATTAATATGGATTTATTGGAGAAACAGCTGAATTGGTTTGTCTTGAATGAATTTATTAAATTCGTTTTATGCGATCCTTTCACCGCTCTTCGCTGATGAAAAATTCATGGCAAAAGATATTGCATAATGGAATAAATGCATATATAGAATGGTTCATTTTTAATTCATGCATATGTAGTTTTTTATCCTCTTCTTTCCTTCTCTCTTCTTGTCCTTCCAATATATATATATTATATATATATATGTAAAGAACGACGCTTGTATAGAAGAGCGTTCCGCACAAGATGAGGAGGGAGAACGAACAAGTGAAAAATGAGGTACCTCCCAGGAATCGAACCCGGGATCATCGAATTGCCGGTCGGATATGCTATCCACTACACCAAGGTCCTCGATCAATCAAAAGTCGTAATTCTCCTACATACGAGCGAAATCGAATGCCCTGAGGAGGCACCTCCGCATGCCGTACATATATATACATTTTAACTGCAAACAACACACAGTTTGTGCTCCTCCTCATCTTGTGCGGAACGCTCTTCTACACAAGCGTCGTTCTTTACATTAATTATACTGTGTGTTGTTTGCAGTTAAAATGTGTGTATATGTATGTATATATATATATATATATATATATATGAAATTAAATTAAATACTTTATTGCCAAACGAAACAGTCCATAGGACAAATAGTAATGGTACAAACTAAAAACGAAAAAAAAAAAAACTTGAAATAAAAGTACACGTAAAGAGAACTAGCAATATCGATTTTAAGACGAGCTACAGACAGACGTTTTTACACCATGAAGCCCATAGTTTGGATAACATATGACAGGACTAATCAATAAGTTGGGAAATTCGACTGTAACTTGTAACTTTTAACACTTTTGTTTAACTCTGAGGCGTTTAAAATAAGAGTTCAAAGCTGAGTATAACTCACACTAATCAGTTTTTCAGCCGCAAGTTCCTTATCTGTTATTTTGAAACATACTTTATTTATTTATTCTCACGTATTAAGAACGACCTGAAGAGTGAAACGTCTACTCCTTACTTTTAAGAATTAAGAAGTATAATAATATGTTGTCTGCAAAGGATAATGGTTTCGGTAATTGCTGGTATACATACCATCACGCACAAATATTATTGAGTTTTTAATGTATGTATTTAAGTCCCAAATTAATGTTCTTAATATAAAAAATACGAAACTTCTGCCTTGTTTAACATTTAATCCAACAACAGGAGGAGATATTCTGAGGCCGAATAAAATCGTTTGGCGGTAGCCGTAATAAAATGGTAGAGAAACTGATAAAATGTTAGCTTTCTAACTGTATAATATAGAATGCACACTCTAAAGCAATACAGAATCGCAATTGACTGCGTACTGTGCGTTCTTTCTCTCGAGTCTCGGGAAAGGGTGGTTGCGATCGAGTTCTGAAGTCTTTGTACTATTATTATTATAACGCGTATAATCATATCGCGTGCCATGGTGCACCTCCCAACCATAGACACTCCTTATACTAGTCTAAAGCTTTACGAGTTTCCGAAGACCATAAAGAAGAAGGAACCCGATGTTCCGTAAGAGTTGTTCCATCCTAACAATGTGTACCTGCGTATATGTTGCTTTTTTTCTGTCCCAACTAAGGGTTATTGGGGTCGGAAGGAATTGTTCCTGTTCATGGGCAGTTTTCGTCAGGCAAAATATATGACCACTCGCTAATCGGTCATAAAAAGGAGGTCGCATCAGCCATTCTTAACTTGAATTTCCTTTCTGTGCAACCATTCATCGTTAGCAAATTGGACAAACGTAGGATAGCTAGTTGGTAAAGTGATTAACAAGGTATAATAAAGCGTATTATGAATATATTTAAGTACATTTCTTACCAGTCTGATTCTACGATACACTGACAAATTTCGAGAACGAGTGCCGTGGCCGATTCTACACTGATGGATGGAATCATTCATGCTTAAATTTAAAAAAAAGAACCCTTCAGAAATCATCAAGGTACTCGAAGAATGATCGACATACAATCACTCAACTTTCGGAATAAGATAGAAAGAAGGTTTTAAAT
>JAJOZX010002135.1:370000-487500 GCA_023014485.1 Bathynomus jamesi | reverse complement strand
TCTAGTTCTTTTCGATATCAGATTTTCTAGTTCTTTTCGATATCAGATTTTCTAGTTCTTTCCGATATCAGTTTTTCTAGTTCTTTTCGATATCAGTTTTATATCAATATTATTACGCGGGTCGATAGGTGAGATTAATGTTGATCCTGACCTGCATTGTCAGGTAAAAATAACCAGTTATTAAAATGCTAAAAACAGGGATGGGAAACTGAATCGAACTGGAATCGATAAACTGATAAAACCGGTATTATTTTATGAACTGAAATCGAAAAAAACTCGAACTGAAAAAAATTCTGACAACTAAAATCGAAATTCGAACTGAAATTGAAAAACAATAAAAAACTGAAATATGAATTCGAATAGATTAAAAATAACAGTTTTGCGTTTTAGTTTTGAGGAGCATTTGGAATGCAAAAAATATAAATAACGTGAATTATTTTCCTTTTTTTGCGACTTAACATCATTTGTATGGATTTAAAATATCCATTTATCCTTTAATTCGATGTAGAAAATAATGCAGCTGAAAGTACTAGAGACAATGGTTTCAAAAAGAAGGAAACAGAATTAGGGAGGAAAATTTTTATCCCATATCAAAATACTTTTCAATAATGACCGTGCTCCTTTCGTTGACCTAAGTTTAATCACTTGGTAAGGACGCCTTCAGTTTTTTCTGACCATTAAATTTTTCAGTTCGATAATAGCTATTCTATCTATATCTACATAAGTGATTGAGATAATCCGTGCGAATGACCAAACTTCAACTCAAATGTTAATCCTTTGGAATGTTACTCTAATCTTTTATCTATTATTTACAAATTTTATACATGTCGTGTGCTTTGAAATTTAAAAAGTGTACGAATTAATAAAACATTTCGAACTGAAAGTTTTTTGTTAAATAACACTTTATGTGAAAGAAATGAAGCGAATAAGTGAAAAAAAAAAAAAAGATGAGCGTTTCGTGCTGATTCAGTTGGCGATAGATGCTTACATGTTTAATCATACAAAAGTAAAGATAGTTACTAAAGTAAATTCTCTCTTTGAAAGACAGAAGTCGAATGCAAAACATATATAAAATTAAATCTGAATTTGTCAATAGGGTACCCACCCCAAAAAATAATATAAATTGTACAAAGAAATTCTTAAAGAAATCTGAAAAAAACTGGAATCAAAATTTAAATTGAATCGAACCGAAAAATATAAAACTTGAATCGAAAAATAAACTCAAATCGAAAAAAAATTAAAAACTGAAATCGAAATTTTTGCAAACTTAAACTGAAATAAAAAAATGGACTTAAAAATTTATCAGTTTTCCATCCCTGACTAAAAATCCTTCAAAGTAAAAGGGTCTGTGTTAATCCTTTATGTTACAAGGTAATGTTATAGCTTTTATTAGATGATTATCACTTAAAGCGTGTATAGGGAGAGATTTCCACGTTAATTGGCCTTAATTACCCTTAGGCCTATTCAAGAATCGCACACTCAAAAACAATTTTTAATATTTTTTGTTTTTCTTTGTTTATTCTCCAACTCACCCTTCTACTTCATATGCTGCGCTATTGTAAATAAAATTAGTAGGCCGTAAGTAAAACTTAAATTAAACTTTATATATATTTCTATTTCGATAACGGTTTTGTCCAATTTCAGTTTTTCTAATAATTTCAGTTTTAGCGATTTATCGACTACCTATCCCTGATATATATATATATATATATATATATATATATATATATATACAGGGTGAATCAAAAGTCTCCATACATAGGCAAAATGGTCATGATAAATAAATGATTATTTATTTTTAATTTTTTGCAGGTGATGTGCTGAGATGCCTTTGTATGTGCCATCCGTATATGCATTCAGTGTAATGGTGCCCACATAAAGCATATTTTGTGACTTACAAGTGATTGCATAATAAAGTGACCAGTTTGCCTATGTATGGAGACTTTTGACTCACCTATATATATATATATATATAGATATATATATATATAAATACAGGGCGTCCCAAAAAAATGTATACACACTTTAACAGCTGATAGCTCAATTGATGTTTCTTTCTTTCCAAGTTAACCCATTAGAATTAATAATGGCAGTCAGACTAAGCTTGAACAAAGGAAATTCATTCTAAAATGCTACTGGAAGTGTGAAAACGCAGTTGAAGTGCAAAGACAGTTTAGGAGGGAGTTTCAAACAGATCCACCAACGCGACTTACCATCACTCGAATTAGAGATAAGTTGAAGCCGATGGAAACTGTTCAGAATGTCACAAGAAGCGTTCGGAAGACCACGGACATCGACAAGCCCACAAAGCAAGAAAGAGTACTGGAAACGTATCACCAAAGTCCAAGAAAATCTGTGCGGCAAGCGAGTCGTGAGGTAGGAATTTCAGAATCGTCTGTCCAACGCATTTTGAAGCGCTGTCAATGGAAAAGTTACATTCCAAGATTAGTCCATGCTTAATGAAGATGATCCGGACCAAAGAGTGGAGTATTGCGAGTGGTACTTGGCACGATGTGGATGTGGATTGGACGAAAGGGGTTCGTAGAATACCCTCCGCGTTCACCAGACCTCACACCACTAGACTTTTTTTTATGGGAATACTTAAAAGACAAAGTCTACGCTATAAAAACCTGCAACAGTCGCTGAATTGAGAGCAGCCATTGAACGAGAATGCACACAAATACCAAACGAAATGTTTCGTGATGTTTGCGATTCCATTGCTTCGCGTTATCAGCAGTGCCTGGACCAGAACGGACGTCAGTTTGAAAACAGCGCGTTGACAAAACAATTAAATAATGTCTGTAGATTCTATTACATTTGAAAATGAAATGTATTTAATAAACACTGCCTTTATAAGTATTTAAAGTGTGTATACATTTTTTGGGGACGCCCTGTATATATATACATACGGGTGGTCCAAAATCGCAAAGTTTGTAAAGCCATAACTCTTTCATTTCGTGACCAACCATGAGAAAGTCGCTCCAAATTTCAGCTAATTCCGACTTCATTTAAAAGTTGCTAATCAATATTGAATACTTTCCCCTTTCCTTGCCCAGGAAGGGAGAAATATTCAATCCCATCTAACAAGAATGTATGAATAATTATGAAACTCGTTAGACTCTCCGATATGCCTTTACCTTCCTCATTTCTCATATTTTCCATTTATTAAATGTAAAACAGTAAGAATGTTTACAATTGGAGAAAAATGGCTAAAACAATGTATGAGAAGTAACCCTTTTATCTGAACAAAACAATATTATAAGATGTGGCCTATTAATATTCTAAGCGAGTTCCTATTAGATATAATGAACGCATAAATAAGATAATATAATAAGAGGTTGATTAAATTATATTATCAAATATGACCTATTTCTGGCACTTTACTGACTTTTCTAGAAGAGAGGATTTTGAAGGGTCTTTAAAAATCTTCCTGTGATGTTCAACAACTTGGAGCACGAACTGCTTTTGTTCTTCATCTCTACTTAGAAACTCATTAAAATCGGACATTTACTTGACTCCTCTTTCGGCGATATTATTCACAACTTTGATCGATTGCGCTGTCCTCTTAACGTCCTGGTATGACACATGATTAGAGTGTAAGTAGCTTGTTTGTCAGTAATGGTTTCTCTTTCTAAAGCAGAAATTACTTCTAAGCTTAACAAGGCCCTCGTCGCAGGCTTCTTTTCGTCTGTTCGGCTTGGAACTCGCTTCAGTGAATGCGCTGATTCGCGAGTGTAATAGCGTTCAGTGTGTTCATTACTGTCGGTACCTCTATCCTCTTCAGCACTATCAATGTCCATTTCGCTAGTGGAAACTAATCACGACCCTGTGCTTATATTAATTCTAGCAGCTTCTTCATTTTTTCTTTCAAGAACGTATTGTTTTTCGTTCTGTAGTTTTCCTGATGGATGCCTCAAACGCCTTGTCTACTACTCCAATCATAAACTTTCGATCGGTCTTGTGGTCAAGATAAAAGTGTCTGTCCTCCAGCGCCGGATTTAGGTTTGTGGGGGCCCTGTGCGAGGTCAAGCTGTGGGGGCCCTGTGCGAGGTCAAGCTGTGGGGGCCCTGTGCGGGGTCAAGCTGTGGAAGCCTGTTTGTTGTTTTCTTTTATTTACTAAAACACAAACATCTCAAAAAACAATTTTATTGAAAAAAAGAAATTTATTTACAGAAAGACTTTGCGTGCTTTTCAGCAAGCAAAGTCACTGATAATGTTAGTAAACTCATTAACCTAATTTTATCGACTGACATTACAGTTCATTTTTAATAGTTTAACCAGCGTTATTTACTAGAACACAGACATCCCAAAAAACAATTGTATTGAAAAAAAAGAAATTTATTTACAGAAAGACTTTGCGTGCTTTTCGGGAAGCAAAGTCACTGATAATGTTAGTAAACTCAATACAGCAATGCTCCGATTAGTGCGGGTTCGATTAGTGCGTTATTCGAGTTAGTGCAGTATGTACTTTGACACCAACTTCCCAATTAATGCGTGTATTAATTCGATTTAGTGCGGATTTTTAGCGCCGATTGTACGTATGGTACATACGTACGTACATACTATACTGCAGTCTGCTGAGTTAGAGCTAGGATTTAAAGAAATAGAAAATGAAAGTGTTAAAAAATTGCTCCAGTCTCATGATGAGGAATTTAATGATGAAGACCTTCTTAATCTAGAACAACAACGTGCATACGAAGATCAGGATGATCGTGACGAAGAAAATGAAATTGAAACAGCAACAAAGAAATTCACAATAAAAGAACTCGACGAAGTGTTTCGTGATTTTGAAGCTGTGAAGCAAAAAATAATGGATGCAGATCCTAATGTCGAGCGCGCCATGCAAGTTCGTCGAGAAATGGAAAATGCGATTCGCTGCTATAGAGTAATGTACCAAGAAAAGAAGAAAAAAACTTCGAAGCAAACATCTCTGTTAAAATATTTTGTCAAAAATAAAAATATTTCATGCATTTTTTCGTGCACATGCTGGTGCACTTTAATAAACTTATAAAACAAAAAACTGCGTCCAGTTCATTTATTACCTTCTTTATTTACATATATTTCACAATTAAATAGGTATAAAACATTCATAATTAAAGTTTTAGTATTATTTTTCGAAATGTTGGCAACAATAACCAATTTTGCATAGATTACAATTCCCGATTAGTGCGGTTTCACTTAGTGCGGCGTTTTTCTAGCACGCATTACCCGCACTAATCGGGATATTTCTATACTCAATCATGAAGCAGAGGTACATACGTAACATGATTTCGACGTTCGGAAATGTAGACTTGAGGTTCTTGATGATGATTTAGCCATAAATTCATCCATTTTGATCTTTTTCGTTACTATTTAACGCTGCAGATAAACCAATTACCATATATTTATCCACGCGACGGGACATATTAACATGTTAACGCAGCAGCAATTAAATTGTTTTATACATCCACGAAAATGTGGGGGCCCTGTGCGGCAGCACATTCCGCACACCCCTAAATCCGGCACTGCTGTCCTCGCTAATTTTTATCATATTTTGAAGCTTCTCATGACCACTGTCAAATAGTGTATCCAGATTGTTTAACAATTCTTTCTCTTTCTTGTTTTGAGCTATTCCTCTAAGTTTCTTAATTTTGTTAATATTTTGGTATAATTTCAATAACTTCCACTTCTACTTCTTCTTCTTCTTTTCTTTCTCAAATGTTGGAACGCAGAGATTTTGTCCAGAATTTTAGTACTTCTTCAATAACATGCGTGCAACACCGATGAATGATGGTAGAAGAAATTCTGAAGAAATTGTTTGGCGTTTGGTAAGAAGTTGTAGTCTGCACAATGGAAATAGACTCCTGCGGCTGCCCAATGAGCCACACATACGTGGCACTTCTTGTATTACTCATTCTCAGTATATTATACTGGAAATTTAGCTCTGCATAATAAAAGATAATACGATTAATTTGAAGTTTGGAAAAAAAGCAAAACTCTATTCAAATTCCAACATCGATTAGCGACCACTGAATGTCGTGTAAATGCACAGAAATTGTGTGAGAGTTTATTTCTGGTTAAGAATTGAAACCTTCGGGAAATTTTTTTTGCCCTAAATTCTGAACCATCTTAATATATATATTAAATGTTCGCTAACCGCAACGTTTCGAGCCTCCCTGAGGTAAGAAGACATACTCAATACAGTCTAATACGAAGAGTTAAAAACTCAGACAGGCCATTTGTCCAAGCTATTCATCAGCAGTTCAAGCTTTATGTCTTCTAGACCGTGGACCTTTTGGTTTGAAAGTGTTTGTCTATAGCCCCACTATACAGGGTGCCAAATCAGGCGAATACGATGCTTGGGGAGCCAGTGGAATGTTGCGCTTCGTTAAGAATTCTCTTATGGAGAGTGCTGTGTGAGAGGGCGCATTGTCGTGATACAACATTCATGAACCTGACGCACATTTTGCCGGGCATTTTGCACTCTCCATAAGGGAATTCTTAACGAAGCACAACATTCCACTGGTTCCCCAACCATCGTATTGGGCGGATTTGGCACCCTCTGACTTTTCCCTGTTCCCCAAGCTGACAAACACACTCAAGGAAAAAGATTTCAGGAAGTAGCAGAGAATGAACAAAATGCAACACGAGAAATGAAGAACATTCCGGAAGAAGAGTATAACAGGTGCTTCAATAAATGGCTGGACCGCTGAAATCACTGTTTACAACCAGAAGGAGACTACTTTGAAGGAGACAAATTTGATTAGGTATGTGACATTTAGTTTTGCAATAAATACATCTGTCACCGAACTTTTTGATCAGTCCTCGTATATATTATATATATATAATATATATATATTATATATATATTATATATATATATATATATGTATGTGTGTATATATATATATATATGTATGTGTGTATATATAGAGAGAGAGAGAGAGAGAGAGAGATAAAAACAAATATTGACTATAAGATTTGGGCAGAAATTAGGAAAGGATAGAAACCTCGAAAACAGAATATTTCATTCATTAGGTTGTGGTTGGAAGTGGACACGAAGATCATTCATCATTCAAAATTGTGTGAAAAGGTCTAACGAAGCGTTCGCTTCGGTTTCATTTGTAAAATGGCTATTTTGTCACCTCGTCAAAATTAAAGTTATGTGAAACCTCAAAATTTAAAGCGAAGCAAAATAACTCCAATTTACATTTCTCTGATTTGGCTCAGATCGGAAATTCTGTATTTTTTTTTTTTTTTTTTTTTACCAACAAAATAAATGAATGGTATCTCGCATGTGGATGAAGCGAGCATGAGCTGTTGACAGTTCTGCGCTCAACATAAATATCATATTTGTGGGATTTTTCCCCAACTTTTAGACGCCTTCTTTTATTAATATATATATATGTATATATATAAGTAATCTTGTAGTTTAACATCGCAAATTCGTTCAGGAAATTGAACATCGTAAATTTAACATCGTAAATTGATTTTATTTAGACGACCTATTGTCGAGTAACACAAGTTATCAAATGATAACCACCCAGATACGACCAGATAAATAAAGAAAAAATTAATTTGCGACGTTTAAACACAATTTAAAAGTACACCTAACCTAATCTAACCCAACCTAGCCTGCCATTTTTAAAACGACCTCTACAATAAAAATAAAAATTTGATTTGCGACCTTTAAGCACAACTTATAAATACAACTACCTATATTTCGACGTTAAACTACAAGATTACCTATCTACTCATATATATATATATATATATATACATACACTATATGCGCCTCGGTGTTGTAGTGGTTAGCGTCGCTGACTACGAATCCATCGGCCCCGGGATCGAGACCCGGTGACGGCAGGCGGCGCGCAGCAAAACCCAGCTGTTTATCCTTCTTTAAAATTAAAATAATTGGTTGTTTGATAAATGGGTATCCTGGGTAGCCTAGTGGTTAAGACGGGGGGCTGCTGGTGTGGCGTGGTTCGGATTCCACGTTAAACTGTAGGTTACAGGTAGAGTGACAAGCTTGACCTTCGTCAGAATGAACAATTCGGGCGGAAGCAAAATACCAAAGCCAAACCAAAGTATGTGCGTCATTTTTCCCAAAGCCATTGCGGATGACGCGTGACCGGGAATTTTTGTTCTCTTGTTAACCCTTTAATGCCATGCATAGGATAGCGTGCCACCTTGCTATTTCAGTCTTGCTACCTCTAAACGATTTTAAATACTCTTCGATACACATCTCTTACCCAGTGAAGGGTTAACTTATTTCTTTGATTACTTATTGAGAATACATGGCGCTGCTCAATTTCGCAAAAAAATATTTATTCATTTTTGGGGGGTTTTGAGAAATGACAATGAGTTCGTCGGTTTTCAACGAGTCTTTATTTTATGCAAGAACGAGGAGGGGCCGAGGGAAAACGCTCGGAAAAAAAGGACATTACTATTGCTAGTGACTTCGAGGATAGAAGTTGCTTTTAGTTTTAATATTTTATACTGAAGATATATAGGCCTACGGCGAGTAAGTCTTTGGAAAACTTTCGTAAAAAAGTCTTATACTTCCTCTTAAAATTGAGGATTTGCACTTATGTAGCATTAGATAAGAAACAACTGGTCTTTTTAATGGTAAGTGGATGGTATAAGAGAGAAAGAGAGGAAAAAAAGGATGATTTCAAGCGTTTAGAATGGGTTTCGCTTCGGTATTAATGCGTTTTCAACCTAAAACATGAATTGTTGCAGTTTTATGGTTATGGGTCCCATATATACTGTGTATATAGTTATAGTTATAGTGCCATATATATATATCGCTGTAGATCCTCCTATTTGGATCCTATTCTGAATATTGTTTCTACTGAATTATTTGTAGCCGATTAGAGAAATTTTTTCTGCAGAAAAGAGTCCCAAAATAAAATCCTTAACTTAATTGATTGCTAACATAGCCACTTTAACGATTAATTATTGTTAACGTTTAAATACAAGTACAGTAGAGTGGATTCATTCGTCGGTAATGAAATTTCACGGAAGATCAATTGCTTGTCTGCATCGCCGAAGAAGGACGTGTTTTTTGCTCTTCGTGGAATTAATCAAATTTTGCAACATTCTTTCATCTGTACGTAAAACTAACTCCGATATTTTAGCACGATTTGTTATACACTTAAAGTACGTTATATTTTTCTCTACTGCATCCATACCTCGTATAAGGGCGTACGGAAGTGCGTGTGAGTATACCATTAAACCTTTAACTATAAACAAAAGAGAATTATTATTAGTAAAATAAACAAAAATGGTTATTACACTCGTACTTCTGAAATCTTTAAACAGCTGTTTATATAAAACTTAAGGACATATCTGAAATACAGATACGTTCTTTAAGGTTCAAACTCGCAAACCAACTTTCGTCGATAATAATAATAATAATAATTATAATCGAAAATGTCGCTGGATATCAAATACATCACGAACATCGAACAAGCTATCCGGAGACTGAATATATCTTAAAGGCAAATTATACCCTTCGCTTTAATAGAACTTCTTATACATATTTAGCGCTGAATTTATGGAATAATCTATCGGATGAATTAAAATCAATCAGTGCTCATTCAACTTTCACAAAGCGATTAAAATTTAATAAATTACAAAGTTACTGAATGCGTTTTGGTCTTACGCCCTAAAAATATATGATTAATTAATAATGGCGTTACTTTATTATTCTTTTTGATGATTTTATTTTTTAACAGTTTTGACAGTTTGCACATACAGTTTGTACATGTAAGTTTTGTATGTATGCATGTTTGTATATTGGCATTAATTCTTACACTGTTATTTAACTGTTTTAATAATACGTATTGTCAGTAGGCGTCCAAACATTTTTCGAATTTATGTACTGAAATGTAATGTTTAATCCGAGTCTGTAAATCTGCTTCACTCTACAGGGTGTTCGAAAAGTCCCGTCACCCCTCTACAAAATGTACATATTGTAATACCAATTTTATTTTTGTGTGCTTAATTGTATTTATATGTGGTACGTGTAATTTAAGAAACGAGTCACTAGCAACAAATACTTTAATTACAGTAAATACAGTTACTAATCAAGCATATCTGTGTGTGCAACATCATTTTCGTAACAAAGGATTATGCGTCTCCATGTGTGGTGTGAGAATCGACGCAGCATTGCTGGAGTGATTGCACCAAATACATCTCGAACAGCTTGTTTCAGGTCCTCTGTTGTGCGGTAACGCACCCGGGATACGTTCTGCTTGACGAAACCCCATAACGCATTGTCACATGAAAACAGATCTGGACTTCGGGGCGGCCACTCAAAAGGGGCAGGTAAATATTGCGAACAACGGCCGATCCATTTGTCTCTGAACACTTCGTTGAGGAATTCCCTCACATTAATGGCAAAATGAGCCGGAGCCCCGTCTTGTTGAAACCACACCCGACCAAGCAGCCCTAAACGTTTGAGCTCAGGCACACACCAGTCCCGTAACATGTTGAAGTAGGCAGTTTGGTTGACAGGACCCTCAAAAAAATATGGGCCGAACAAATTCCTGGAAGACACTGCAGCCCATATCATCACGTGCGGTGGATGGTGTTCTATTTCCTCAAAGAAGTGTGGATTTTCCTTGCTCCAAACGTAAACATTTCTCATTTTGGCGCTAAGGTAAATTACACACTTGTCAGAAAAAATCACTGTTCCACGTGCAGGAATTGTTAGAAAAACGGTCAAAAACCGTTCACAAGCTTCCTATCGTTTCTGCATGTCTGTATCGGTTAATTCATTAACAAATGATGGGCGGTATGGTTTCATGCCCAGGTCTTTTGTCATGTGATCTCTCATTGTGGACATGAGGACTGCAAGTTCTTGTGATCGTTTCCGAAGTGATTTTTTTCGGTGAATGAGCCACCGATGCACTTACACCTTCACATTGTTCTGCTCGCGTTGTTGGTTTTCCCGACCGTGGTCTGTACTTGATGGAGCCAGTTTCAAACAGCTTTTTCTTCCAGCGTAACACCGTTTGTTTGGTGGTGCAGCCTTATTGAATCTTGTGTTGAAATCATTCTGGATATCATGCATCGTTTTGCCAGTATGTGACCTTTCATGAGCCCATGTGCTCATCACTATCTTTTCCTCCAGAGTGTAAGTGGACTGGTCTGCCATTGTTCACACAACTCTAATACCTAGAAAAGAAAAAAAAATGTCAATGAATCACATATAAATTCAATTAATCACAAAAATAAAATTGGTATCACAATATGTACATTTTGTACGGGGTGACGGGACTTTTCGAACACCCTGTATAATTAAGTATTTATATAAGAAAAAATTTATAATTATATCTCAGTAACGGATTTCAGCTTGTTGAACGTGTAAGTTCGCTGAAGACATTTTCTAATTTTGCCTTATGCAGGATGATTCACTCGCTGGTAGTCCCAGCGGACATATTAACGATACCCTGGGGCTACCAGCGAATGAATCACACTGTAGCATATGCGTTGTAATAATGAGAATAAACTCATTAATGTAACTCTGTTGTGTATTTGTAAATAAAGAAATAAAGAATTGAATCGCTTTTTACGGGCCCGTTCGTTCATCCGAAAAATTAATGCTAATATAAAGTGCATTCATTCATTCCATTTTTTTATTCTAAATTTTCACAATATTTTTAAAGTTTTGTTATATACCTTCTCCAAATCCCGCAAATGAGGCGGGATCCTGAACCGTCGTTCAAACCCTCATACAGTAATATAAAGTGTATACCTTACAACCTTACAAAGGTTTCGCGCGATGATTTCTCATTTCGCGAAGGTCAAGCTTGTCGCTTGTCTTTCTTAATCTACAGGGTGTCCCGTAAGTCTGGACCCATAGGGAAAAATAATAAAATTACAAAATAGTCCAAAAATTTATTTATAATATATTTTTTCATTATTTTTATTATTATTTTTATTATTTTTTATTATGATCTTACTCCGCTGGAGTTTTATTTGTGGGGCCACTTGAAAGCCAAAGTGTACGAGGTCAAACTTCAGAACATTTTCCACCTTAAAGCACGCATTGTGGAGGCGTGTCAAGAAATTTCTGCGACTGTGATTCAGAAAGTGCTGTCGCAGTGGAGATTGCGTCTTCAACTATGTGTGCGACACAACGGCGGACACTTTGAACAGATTATGTAATAAATTTTTGGACTATTTTGTAATTTTATTATTTTTCCCTATGGGTCCAGACTTACGGGACACCCTGTATAATAAAAAAACAACCGATTTCTTTTATAATGCTATTAAATACGGTGTATTATATATATATATATATATATATATATATATATATATATATATATATATATATAATTATATAATATATATATATTAATAAATTAAATTATAAAGACAACATAAAATTTCTATGAATTCTTAACTTTCGACTTGATCCCCAAATCTTTATCAAAAGGAAATTTTTTTAATGCGTGATGATCCGGGAATCATATCAGAAACTAAGGATTCCGATGGACCTTAAGTTTTATATATATATATATATATATATATATATATATATATATATATATATATATAATATTTGCCTTATTCATACTTCTTATTCATTATTTCTACTGCACCCATAAATTAGTAAAACCAAAAGCTTAACCCATGAGATCCCACAAGTCTTTCCCGAGGCTAAATAAAATTGTCTGACGTTAACCAGAACAAAATCAGTACAATGACGATGAGCACTAATGAGTTAAGGGCCAAAATAAATAAATTAAATAAAAAATAAAACAGTTGTTCATTCATTCACTCACTCATTCATTCATTCATTCATTCAAATGGCAGTAATTTTTAGCTTTTTTTTTTAGTGAAAAATATAAAATTTTCAGTTGAATGTTGTTTACAGGCGAGAACTGCTGACATCACTACATCGTTTGTCGATTACATTCTTATCATTTCAGAGAGAGAATTCGTCTTTCACGAGTAAGAAGTTTGAAAGATTCCTTTTCGAGATAAAAACAGATAAACTTCATTTTTTTCAACTGCCTTATTTTACCTGCCCTCATACAGACCTTTGATTATCGAGTTTTTAATTAGAAAATTTCTCTCTCTCTCTCTCTCTCTCTCTCTCTCTCTCTCTCTCTCTCTCTCTCTCTCATATTAAATACGGTGTATTATTATATATACTCGTATACTCATATATTATGTTCCCAGAGTAAAGGCTCAAAATAAACATAGATAAGTGAGAAAAAATGTAAAATTAAAATAATTTTACAATTCATTTCGACTGTATACATATACATATATAAAATCACTGAGGACTATATATGAAATAACAATAATAATGTATTGAAACGAGTAATAAAATTAATAATAGTAACTACCCAAAGTTAATACTAAAAAAATAAAAATAATAAAGTACATGTAATGAAAAAGCCAATGTAGGTGTTAAATGGAACTACAGACTAACATTTTCATACCAAGTCTGTAGTTTAGAAGACATGAAGCAAGACTAATGAATAGCTTGGACAATTAGACTGTCTGAGTTTTTGATTCTTCGCATTAGACTTGATGGACGGGGACTGCCAAGTAGAGGGAGTTCCAGTGCTAGTGCCAAGGGGATGCCACCCCTCAAGAAGTAGAAAATTGAATATAGAGGAACCTAACCTAACCTAATGTGGGGAATAATAATGTATAATAACGTAACCTAACCTAATGTGGGGAGTAATAAACTATAGTAACTTAACCTAACTTAACGCAAGCTAACCTACTGTGTATGTATTTAACGAATAATAACCATTCACTCGGGGTATATTAAAATAAAATTTTTCTCACTTTGATTAATGCAAACTTGGTTTTCTGTATTCGATATATATATATATATATATACAGGGTGTCCCAGGAGGAAGTGTCAAGAACGCACCATTTGACTCTTTGGGTATTTCTAAGTAGAAAGTATTATATCAACATGTGCCTGATTCCCAACCGTTACCGAGATACAGGCCTCTACATCAACGGTTTCCGGGAAGGTGGATTGGACGTGGAGGACCTGTGGCATGGCCCCCTCGTTCGCCTGACTTATTTCCGCTAGATTTTTTTGTCTGGGGGTTCTTGAAGAGTAACGTTTATCAGCGGGGTAAGACCGAAACTAGGGAGCAGTTGGTTGCACGTATACAGGATGCGTTCATAAACCCAGAGCAATAATACTGTACAGGAAACAATGGAAAAACGGTGTAAAGGCTCTTAAAAAGTACTTTTCATTTATAGAGGAAACAATCCATCACGTTTAAATAAACATGAAGATTGTAGACTATATCTTCATGAAGATAACAAGAACTATTGGTATTCCTTTGATTCATCCATGAATGGCACTAGGTTTTGCTAGACTTTTCAGGGCTGGTGGTCAGTATTTGGAATGGGCGTTTTTTAATTGATGTTGAAACCCTTTTAAATTACCATTCAATTTATAATGATTAATATAAGAAAATTATAATGAGGAATAATATAATTAAATTATATACAATGGAAAGTGAGATTTAGTGCCCACAAGGCCACAATGCTGTCTGTATTATGTGATCTCTAAGCGTTACCAATGTGTGTGTGTGTGTGTTACCCGGCTGACCTTGGGGATGGAGAGGGGGATTAGAAAAATAATAATAATAATATTAATTGCTGACCGACTCCGAACGGGAGAAACAATAATAACAATAACCCTTGTTCTGCCTGAGAGAAAGAGAGAGAGAGAGAGAGAGAGAGAGGAGAGAGAGAGAGAGGATAAGTTTCTTGAGAATTTTTTACATTATATTTAAATGATTCATTATGTGTATTGACCCCTAATCAGGGTATGGATTATATTTACGCGCTGCATTCAAATTTATAAGAACGGCTATCAAAAGAGACAACTTTTCAAATGTGTATTTTTTGTTATGTAAAAATGCCAAGTGGGTTAGGCTCCGCCCACAAAATACTTTTATGTAGAGGGGTTGGGTAGAAACAATAGGTTATATATATATATATATATATATATATATATATGCAAATAACTGCAATGACCGTGTGCAGAAACGTTCCTTAATACTTATGTCGTTTCTATTCATATATATATATATATATATATATATATATATACACACACTCGTATATATCAAATATAGAAAGCCAAATTTCTATTAAGTGAGAAATAATTATTTTATTTTAATATACCCCAAGTGAATGTTTATTATTCGTTAAATACATATTTTTGCCTTCTGATCTCATTTAATATTTACATGTGGGTACAGTATATATATGCACTTTAGCCATCACATTGAGGTCGGGGGTTCGACTCTCCATGGTGTAATCTCACTGTTATGCCTAAGTCAGATTTTAATGGTGGCCGCTAAAATTCATAGTATGGCGCCCCCCCCATATATATATACCCACTGTACAGTATATATGTGTATAAATACTGTATATATTTATTTTCAGTTTAGGTTAAGTTACTATAGTCTATATTCAACTGGTACTCCCATACATTAGGTTAGTTCAGGTTAGCTTAGGTTAGGTTACTCCATATTCAATTGTCTACTTTTCGGGGGTGACACCACTTGGCACCAGCACTGGCACTCCCCTCTACCCCATTCCCCATCCCCCATTAATCCCCTCCGAATTTTTACACACATACTACTATGCTGATAATTTTTTTTTCCTGCGAGAAGAAGTATGTAGAATTAATAATGCTTGACAGATGTTTTGATTTTGAATTGGGCATTATGGACCCTTTTTATTGGTTCATGTATAGTACATAATTTAAATGAATATGAGACATATTCGAAATGTAGATTGTGAGATTTGTGAAGCTTATGAAATTAGTATTCCAGATGAAGTTTATGACTTTTGTATTCAACATAAAGATTATGTAATTTGTGATGATTTTGAAAATTGTTTTTTTTTGTCTTGTGTGGGCAAGAAAGAGTATTACGAATCTCGTGTTGACGGAACCAATAAAGCTTTTGGTATTTATACGCAAGTGAATGATTATAAAAAAAAATTGCTATGTCTTTGTTTCCTTAATTTCTTTAGTCATCTGAATTAGGTTTATTTATCCCAAATTAAACTTAAGGAAGTAGAACGGATGGCAAAAATACAAATTTAGAATTCACTCTAATAATACCGCGAAGACAATAACATATTTCTCTCTTAGATATGTATTTGCCTGTAATTCTCAAGGAATTTGGGTTCAAATATGTTAAAATAAAATTTTAAGATGTTAGCTCAAGTTTATTTTACAGCTTGTGACTATATATAATATATATAGCGAGGAATAAGAGGAGAGGACGAAGACGTGTGCGGAAATTTGTACGTCAACATTTGTACGACGGAAATTTATACGCCAGCATTTGTACGCCAGAACATTTATACGACGACTGGAAATTTATACGACTGACATTTGTACGACGGTAATTTAAATATGCGCTCTACCGGACTTTTTTGACTTAAGTATGCGATCTACCCATGATAATAACCGTGACTTCATTTTTTTATATAAACATAAGCACAGGTGCAAAAATAAAAAAGAAAATAAATAAAAGTAAACATTATTTAAATATTTTGAAAATAATTTCAATTTGAAGAATTTTAAATTTTATCATGTATCACAGCGCATTAAAGGATTAACAGGTAGGTAAATGGTTATTGAATAGGTACAGGTGGTTAGGTTAGGTGAGGTTAGGTTAGGTCTGGAGATTAATGAGAAAAACTCGCAAGATTTGTTCTCCGATTTTTTAAATGACATTCGTTAGGTTAGGTTAGGTTAGGTTAGGTCTGGAGATTAATGAGAAAAAACTCGCAAGATTTGTTCTCTGATTTTTTAAATGACATTCGTTCCGTATATCGCTAGTTACATTTTCTCTTAAATTGATAAGCTGAAATCTAGTTTCAATTATGCATTTGATTATTGTAATATGTAATTTCATAATTTGTGATAATTTGTATTTTAACTTACCTAGTTTCAAATTCAATTTTATTAACTGATCATGAATTTCTTGCGTATAACGTATAAATTACCGTCGTACAAATGCTTGGCGTATAAATTTCCAGTCGTATAAATGTTCTGGCGTACAAATGCTGGCGTATAAATTTCCGTCGTACACATGTTGGCGTACAAATTTCCGAGTTTCGGACGAAGAGATGGTACATATTTATTTACAAACGTTTCGGAAATTTTCATTTTCCATCATCAGTGCTAAACTTATAAAAGCAAATAAAAAAATTAATAAATATAATGAACGGAAACTTATACAGTATATTTAAATAAACGTGTGATATTAATGGTGTTTATATTTAAGTAATTAAAATTAAAAACAAAATAATATAAAATATAGAAGTGTGTTCCAATCGTCAAATATAAAATAAAAAGCGAACAAAATTGAGAGGAGTCTTACCAGGTTGTTATTGTCGGGGTAAGGGGACTAATTGAGCAGAGGGTTGGGAATGATTGGTTGTTGGAAGGGGTCCATATTTGAAGAGTTGTAGCCAGACGGAGCGATGGTGGATTTCTTCTCAGTGGTAGGATATGACAGTTTATTTGGTTATGTTTAAGTTAAAGGCAGAACTATAGTCGTTGAGAGTTGATTTAATACTGAGGAGGTATAGGGACTCCAGAATGCGGAGGTCGGTTAGATGGTTGGTTGTGTTAATAATTTTGAAATTGGAGGGAAGTAGTGGGTGGTTGTGAAGGTGGCAGTGATCTCTTATTGCTGATTTAGAGGATTTATTTAAGGGCTACGATGTTCTGGTAGAGATACCGCGATGCTCGTCCACTCTTGTTTGATATTGGCGAATGGTGCTGCAAACGACACACAGTGTATATAATGTAAAGAACGACGATTTTTAGAAGAGTGTCCGCACAAGAGGGGAGGAGAAAACGAGCAATGAAAAATGAGGCACCTCCTAGGAATCGAACCCGGGATCACCCGATTACCGGTCAGATATGCTAACCATTACACTAAGAGCCTCCACGAATCAAAGTATCAGGGTTGGGTCGATTAACTTCCAAAATTAGCTAGTTAAGTTAATTTGAGATTCTTACCAATCAAGTTAAGTTAATGCAAATTTTAAAAATTAAATAGTTAAGTTAATTTTGAAAGTTAATCAAATAGCTTTTTCTTCCTTGGAAGTAGTCTGTAGACTCATCATTATATATAACTAATCAACGTAATGATAAACCTATAATTATGTGGGATCACCTTGTATGTGTGGTTGTCAATGTCTGATAAATTATATGTATTTTTTTGCATATTATACAGGGCAAGACATAAGGATAATTTTTTCTATAAGCTTTTATTATTTTTCTGTCTCTTATAAATAAATTAAATTTGTTTATGGTCTCAACTTTTCTCAACAAGTCTCAACTTTTAGACACAATAGTTTTCCATTGTAAAAATGAAGGCAAAATGAACTTAATAACAAATTGTTTTCTAAACTGTATGTTTTATATTGTACACTATTGACACTGAACATAATCCAGATTCCTTACCAACAATAGAGTAAATTAGACACATAAAATATATACTTCACTTACAAATTAAACATGCTTGTTAACTCTACAGACAATGAAGTTCTCAAACCGTTCATCTCTTAGCATATTGCATTTCACTCAGAAAGATAAAAGCAACATTTTTATAGGAAAATTAATTGAAAATTAATTGAAATTAATCAATTAATTTGGAGATATTTCAATTAAGTTAAGTTAAACTTAAAAATTTAACTAGTTAAATTAATTAACTTAATCGGTTAATTGGCAAAAGAAGTTAATTAACTTAATTAACTCAGAGGCTTGTTCTTAGGAGGCGTAACTTTAGGATGAAGAGGAAAACCCAGGTATATAACATTCTTATTTCAAAAATGCGAAAGGTATAAACAGACGTTTCGGAAATACATTTCCATCTTCAGTGCTATTAAAAAAGTTTCACAATGTAAAATTTATTTTTAGAATTTATTTCAAAACAAAAATTAATTAAATGTTGAAAAAATGAAAATATTTAAAAATTTAAAACTAAGCAGATTAAAATAGATAAGACAATAAAACTTACTGAGGATATGTTATCGTTGTTTGCATCACTATTAATATTCACTATTAATATTCACTATTAATATTCACTATTAATATTCACTATTAATATTTTAAAAACATTAAAAGACCAAAATTATGAAAAGTATTAATATAAGCAATTAAAAACTTAAAAGTTATCATATAATAGCTAGATTAAATGCTGAAATGTAATCCTTCAGAACGGGTTTGCTTTTCCGAATGTATAAAAAGTCTAGAACAGTGGTTCCTAACGTGGGCGCCACCGCCCCCCAGTGGGCGTTTGAAAATCTTAGGAGGGCGCTAGGAAACTGTAAAATCGTTACCTTCTATTAATAAACCACTTATCACTTATCCCAGGGCTTCTCAAACTTTTTTCACTTGCGACCCCTTTGGATCAGACAATTTTTCGCGACCCTTCACTCAATGTCATAAAAGCAATAGGTACTAACACTGTATATTTATGAAAAAAATAATATCTTCAAATGTTTCTGCGACCCCCAATAATATTTACGCGACCCCTAGTTTGAGAAGCGTGGACTTATCCTATTATATTATTATCTCTATGAGGGGACACCAGCAAATATTGATGGACATAAGGGGGCGTTGGCTTAAAAAAGGTTGGGAACCACTGATCTAGAATGTAAAGGTCAGCAAAGGTCATCGAAATTTTGTATTTCTTCAAGCCTCAAATGGACACACAAAGTATTAAATAATTTTGTAAATAAGTGTAAGAAAACTTTTGCATCTTAACTTTTATCTATTTTATCTATTTTTTTTTTATGTCTTACATAATATGTTGGAGTTAAATTAATTTTTTTATTTGTTCAATTTTTTTCCAAACGAACGGTAAACGTTTCATATCTATCCTATGCATAGTACAAGAGATAAGGACAAATATAACTGAAATATTTCTCTGTACAAATACTTATGAGCGCCACTGTATACACCTGAGTTTTTCTGTTCATCCTTATGTATATATATATATATATATATATATATATATATATATATATATATATATATATATATATATATATATACACACAGAGTGTGTGTGTGTGTGTGTGTGTGTGTGTGTGTGTGTGTGTGTGTATATAATTAATTGGAATGGGAATAGACTAGACTAGAACGGAATAAATGGGGATTTTGTTAGCATTATGGATTTATAAGCTCTATATTATGAAATTATGATGATGATGATAATGTTAATGATGATAATGATGATGATGAGCATATTGATAAGCTTTTTAGCAGGATATATGATAAATATCATAAAATAGTGTTATTATTAAATAAGAACATTATTCATTCTGTTTATGTTTAATTTGTCTTCCAACCTTAGTCACTGATATCTGAAATAAAATTTTCCAAGAACTCTTATCCCGTTTACAGATTATTTCTAATACTGCTTTTCGAAATTACGAAAGCTGTTTACAGGAAGGCCTTGTCGCCATTGGAATTTCCAGCTATTACTGAACTTATATTCTACCATATACTGTCACTTAGAATAATATACTATATATATATATACATATATATAGTCGTCAGGACTGAGATAATATATAAAGTAGCCATGACGTAACGATGACGTAATGTAATGACATTAAATATTTACATTGATTTTTGCCAGTTCATTAGCATAAAGCTATTCTTTTTATCATTTATTTTTTTTCTTAATTAATTAATAAAAGTAATGGAAACATTAATTACTTGAAATTTTAATATGAAAACTTGAAAGTTTTCAAACCTTTATAATTTAATTAAAATGTACATCGCAGAGTTGAAGCTCATTGAAAAAAATATATATATGACAATTGTAATTAGAATTGTTGATATTTAATAATTAAAACAAAAGTAATGAATAATAGGAAATATTTCAATGGCTTTTTAATTAATCTTTGAGCCTTTTATTGGCTGGAGCCTCGTTATTCACGGGTTTATGCATAAGTCGGAACATTTTTCGTGACGTGGAACTGCGCTATATCGCGAACAGATTGAATTGGAACCGTTATGTATTACATTTGTGCAATGGTACAGTGGCAAGAATGTACGTGCACATGGGGAGTACACACGGGTATTATAACATCCAGCACAGACGAGAATTATTAAAAAAAAACAAGGATAAAAAGCATGGAAAAGAACGAGTTCCGAGAACGAAGAAAGCTTTTTCTTACGGAGCAAGAACAGGGAACGTGTAATAACTTCATCATGTCAGTTTCTATGGAAACAGGTGTAAAGCGTAATTCAAATTTTTTTTTTTTCTCTAAGTATCTACGTAATTTCTTTTTAATTTAAGACATTCATTTAAAGAATTTTTTATATATATAAAGAATTAATTTTTGTAGTTAATATAAATTATATACAAGTTGAAGATGAAGTAAATATCCTATTAAATCTTCAATTAAATAAATAAGTACTGATATTTACGCATGGTATACTTCTCTTTCTCCATGAACTTTTAAGGATGTTTAATTACGATGTTATTCATATTAAATATTTTTTTTCTTTGCTATTATCAGTCACACACATCCAGTTTTAGTCTTGCTTTTCAATAACAACTTCGTTTAAATTCGAACGGGGTCATTTTACTTGTTAACCCTCCTGCACTCGAGGTATTGACCAGTATTTCATCAAATTATTTGTTGAATGAAATGGTGGTTATTACTTTGTGTGCGGGAGGGAGAGTTAACACGTAAAGTGTCTTTGGAAGCAAAAGTGTTACGCGTTTCCTAGGTTGTTTAAATATATGACAGGTTGTTAATTTTTATCGCGTCGTAGTATATATATATATATACATAATTTTATTTAAAGTAGCGAATTTAGTAATAGCTGTAGATATTATTTTAAAGGTAAATTACTATAAGGTAAAAATAACCTGTATGTGAAATGCCGATGTGAAAGTTATACCGGTAAGGACATTGACATTTTTTATTGTTCTTGAACCACTTTGCTATCCATTTTTTTCACCATTTGGAAGCGAATTCGATACTATTTCGCAAGATATGTCTCAGATTTACATATTTCATAGGATATGTCTCATATTTTTTTCTTATTGCAGAGTAAGTGAAGATGGCTGACTGTTTGATTGTCTAATATCGACAGGGACCGCATCCAGGTATATTATGTGGCAGTCGGTGATTCGTGTACATTTGGGGTGGATGTCTGAAAATAGCAGCAATGCGATGCTTGTGCTTGACCTCAAGACCACAAAAAAATTGCCATCAGAAATTGATAAGGACTGGTTTTGTCTGCGACGTTCGACTTTCAAGAAGATTATCAATTTTCGTTCACCGAATGTTGTTTTTTATGCAGGAAGGAGGGGCCAAGGACGAATGCCCGCAAAAGCACCCCTCCCCCGCCCTATAGAAGAAGAAGAGAGCCAAAATCAAGGTTCAGGTTGTTAATGCTAGTCCAAGGTTGTTAATGCTGTTCAAGAGATTTTCACACGAAGTCCGAAGAAGTTCATTAGGTAAGCCTCAAGGAAAAGTGGTCTCGCATATCACTGACTTTATTCTGTATTAAAAAAAACAATTGCACTATCGTCCTTGGAAGCCCCACACTTCACACAGAAAAAAACTTTTCGTGTAACCTTCTATAAAGAGAAATATTATCTTGTATCTTCTCAATTCACTCGAAAAAGAAGTTTTGAAGACGATATCTTCTACCAAAAGAAGTTATGTATCATTAAAAAAAGTTATTATATCATCTGAAGAGAAGCTTTGATACTCAAAACAAGGAAAAAATCCTCCCCTTGAATGCATCATAAAAGTTATTTCATCTAAATTAAAGAAGTTTTATTTTAAATCTTCGTGTAGCAACTTTTTCCGGAAGACTGTTGATGTTTGAAAAGTGACTCCTTATTTTCAAACTTTTATTTCTTTTGAAGTGACACGGATATTGCAACCAGTTTTTAACCAATTTGAAGGGTATTCAGTATCATTTATTAAGATATGTCTCAGATTTTCACGTATACTTCAGCATTTTCCACATATACACCAATGTACCTGAACTCGTACATTTTCGATTGATTTTTGCAAAAAATCTTGGGGAACATTGCTGAGAATAGTGTGAATGGGAATTTTTAATTGTTTTAAGTTTTGTAGTTTGGATTTGTACACTTCATCTTTAGCCCAACCCCACAGAAAAAGTCACATGGGGTTAGGTCTGGACTCCTTGGCAACCACTCACTCGGTCTCCGTCGACAATTCATTTTGTTGACGGAGACCGAGTGAGTGGTTGCCAAGGAATGAGTGGTTGACTCAACCAGTCAAGGCTCCGGTCGCGAAATGGAGAGGGACGCCACACAAAGTCCTGCAGTATTTCCAGATACAGTTAACTGTTCAATATTTCACGTATCACATTCGAACCAATAAACCTGGCTAAAGTAAACCCACAGCACATTGCGACTTTTGGCTGTGACTGTATCTTTTCAGTTGTCTATCCGGGTCATGATCACTCCAGTAATGACAATTAGGTTGGTTAACAAATCCTCCATCGTGGAAAACGGCTTCATTAGACCACAAAATGTTGAACAGTTGTGGTCAATAATTTACCCAATCCAGCAAAATTTCGCTAAATTCCATACAAACGTCTTTACACTATATATATATATATATATATATATATATATATATATATATATATATATATATATATAATATTAGGGTGGTTTTTAAATCTGATGTCGGAATATCTGTTAATCCAACCCGGCATTTAGTGCCACTAGCTTAAAAAAGGATACACTAAAAAATGTTATGAGATCAGGATATATTTAGGACTTGCTCAAAGCTATTTTTTTTTTATAAGACCTCCATCCATTTTATTGCTATTGGGACACATTTAAAAAAAATGGAGCTGTTATGTAAAAAAGCATGCTGTCCATTTTGACAAATTAAATTATTAAAACATTGTAATAAGTGTTCCATTCACACAACAGGTCATTACCCCCATCCTCGCTAATGACTGTGGTCCACAACCATCCGTGTTGGGGGATGTTTTATTAAAAAAATAATTTGTGTATTGTACAAAAACAAAACATTGGAATTTCTCCATTGACAATTTACATGACATATATTATTAGATAAATGCCAGATAATCATTGTTGCTTGGTTCGCATGATGGCAGACTTCTTCGTTGGAGACTGAACTCCTGGATTAGTGCAATACCGCGTTCTGCAAGGTCGTTGATCATTTTCACCGACCGGACAGTAGCCTGGCTCCTCCTGTATGATTCACGGACTGGCCAAAGTGTTGGCTTGAGGCAGTTCAAGTATTTCAAAAAACTTCAGAGTTGACATGGTGACAAAATCGTGTAATTCTTTCCCACATGACTGGCCAACTGGAGAGATCCGTTTAGGGGACTCCCCAGACCCGATTTTATTTTTCAGGGCATTTACCATCTGCCTCTTCTCTGCTACAACACTGTCATCGAAGAAACCGAAGCCTACCAATGTTTCTGATAGATACCAAAGATGGCGGCTGAATGCTGTGCTGACAGCCTTAGATATATCTTTATCAGCATAGTTAGCTAGTGCACGGAGGAGATTCAGATCGTTTCTCGGAGCTTCTACTGAAGACGGACTCTGAAACCAGTATTTGACATAGATGGCCGTGACAAAGAGGCTTACTTCCTGGAGGTGGCTCCACACCATATCACTGCGCGATGGCCTTCTTGATGATCCCTGTTGCTGCTGGAGGGGAAACTCCTTGTAGAAGAGCCACATTTTGATGGCGTAGATAGCTCGAGCCACCCAACGAGCTCGATGTATTGCTCCTGGATACCGGAAATGGATCCCGCGTGGAGGGACCTCTCCAAGGAAGATAATCGTCAGCTCAAGGAGCTTACGGTAGTCATCCCGTGGTTGAAATTTGGACAGCTGGTCAACAGCAAATGCAGTGACCTCAGTCTTATATCCATTTATCACAGGGATTAGGTCTTCTTCATCCACTGCCGAGGAGTATGCTGTCTTCTCGAGGTAAGGCCAGTAGTCCAGGAACTGACCGAAGAGCTGAATATTTGGAAATTTGGAGCTGGAGACATCATGAAGGCTGAAGACCGTCTCTAGGAGTATCCCCGAGATGTGATGTCGACACGCCAAGTTCACTAACTTCTTCCCAAGCTCAGTTTCCAAACGAACACAAACTCCTCCCTTTCAAACAGTGTTGGACGCGGTGGTGTCAAAGCAGAGCCTCCTTTCACTCATTCCCTTCAGTCCCCACTCATTTATCGTTTCCACGATGGCATTCCCAATTACTTTCGACTTTCCCGATTGAAGTTTTGGAACTGCCAGCAACTTCACCACGTCTTGTCCAGATACAAGAGTCGGGAGACGGTCCACTTTTTCCCGACCAGGACATATAAATATTTTTTTTATATAAATATTAAGTTTTTTGTTTTTTGCCTCAAGGACAATATAATAATGGGCTACTGTAGCAAAATTATATATATAGTACGAATTTCATTGATTCCAATTTAATATCAATATATTTTATATTCGTAAAATTTTAAATGAGTTGAGCAAGTCCTAAATATCGTTTAATCATAAAAATATTCCTGCTCTACAGTTTCTACCCCAAGTGGCACTAGATGATGGGTTGGCAAAGAAAAAAAAATTGGAATAGAATTCCACCTCTATGTGATAAAACCACCCTAATATATATATATATATATATATATATATAGTGGCATTGTTATTTAAATTTTACTGTAACCGTAATTTTCCCTTAAACGAAAAAATACCTTAACAAAAACAAGAACCCATATTTACAGAATTCATGAAAGAGCTTCGTGGAATCTTTGAACGAAATGATAAAATAACAATTAAAATATCTAAAAATAAAAAATTTCAAAGTACAAAAGAACCACTTTTTAATAAATGAGAAACTTTGGCAGCATTTAGAAATACATTTTAAACGGCGATTGCTAAAGATGAAGACTGGTCATGATGGACGTATTAAACACGGGAAAACTTTTTTCCTTCAGAAAAATTTGGTGAAACGAAATGTAAAATTGAAACTGCTTTTAAGCAACACTTTTTTTTTTCAGCGACACTTTTTTTTCAGCGACACTTCTTTTTTTCAGTAGTGCGTGAGAACTTTTGCTTCTCATGTATGCAGAATGTTGCCAAAAGTAAATGGACACTAGGTTTTTCGATTGCGTTTGATTTAATAATAAAAGTCAATAAATAATAACAGATTTATTGAATCAATATATTTAGAATGGTGTTGGTGCTTCCCCTTTCCATTACGTAAAACTGACACACATTCTGGCATTCCATTGATGAGTTTTGACATTTTCTTCTTGAGAACAATCATCGTGATATCTACAATATATTTACTTTTGTCAACCCTCTGTGGTGATTTTCCCTCCTTGTTCTTTATAATATAGAGAGTATATATAAACAGTACACGTATCAAACGAGTTCTGTCCGTATTAAAGAAATAGTAACAATTTATGCGATTCACACAGAGTGTAAATATGATTGCATTTTATGTATGGGACGTCTTCCCAATTTATTCGTTCCTATAAAGATTTCGTGTCAGACGCCCGAGGCGGAATTTAAGAGAAAATAAATACATGTAGAATATAACGTATTTATAGAAACGAAATCTATATTATAATAAGAGAGCTGTCCGTCTGTCTGTCCGTCTGTCTGTCCGTCTGTCCGTCACACTTTCAGAAATTGTGAGAAAAAATTGTGAGAAAAAATTCAGAAATGATCAGATTCAGAAATCTTGACACAATGTGAAGCTCAAAATTTTCACGGCTGCGTTCTTTTCTGTAGTTTAGCCTGTCTGTTTGTCTGTGAAATTTATCCCGGGCAGTAATGGGGGATGGGTGGGGTAATGGGGAAGGGTTGGGTAATGGGGAGGGGTGGGGTAATGGGGGAGGGGGTTAGATTCAGAAATCTTGACACAATGTGAAGCTCAACATTTTCACGGCTGCGTTCTTTTCTGTAGTTTAGCCATGGGGGACGGGGTTATGCCCGTTAGGGGTTAGGTACCCGGGGGGGTACCTAACCTTAACCCGGGCAAAGCCGGGTCAGGTAACCTTGTTTTCTTTAAAGAGAAAATGATAATAATTTTGCCGTACATTATTTCCAGTATGTATATACTGTATGTCTGTGGGTGTGGGTGGGTTTATCAATCATGATAGATTTAACTGAAGATACAAAATCGCCTCATTTTACGTTTATCCGTCGAGCTGGAAGTTTAGTATATTCTTATTCGCATTGTACAGTCAATTAAAAAAGTCCTATTACGAAACTCGTATGTTTCGTATCAATAAACGTCGGTAGGGAACGTGAAATTTCAGACAGAACTTTTTGAAGCAACTGCACTTTGTTTAAATTTCATCAAATCGCTTCAGAGATTATTTGCACGTAAAAACCATGGAAATGTTGAAGAAATCAAAGACATCAAATATGGAAAATGTAATCTGTGATTTGCAGTTAATCTCGTTTTTCATTTACAGAGATTATACTCACGGTTTTTTTCGGACAGGGCAGATTCTGTGAAGGTGATCAGTCACCTTGTGGAATTTAATCACATATATGTAGGGTTTGTTTTCATACCTTATGCATTGAGAAATGAAACCTACTTACTTCAGTGACCATTGTCAAAATGGTTTTATAAGTCGAATAAAATATAAAAACTAAGGTAGTGTATTTTTATTGAGTATTATTTATTTTTATTTATTTGATTTATTTATTGATTATTTATTTATTTTTATTGAATTTTTTGTCACCTTGCTTTTCTAAATACCACTACTGAGTAAGTAAGGTGGTACTACCCAACCAAAACCGTAAGGAGGGGACTGTGGTTTTTGATCTTGAATTTTGTCATTAAAAAGTTACATTTATTCTAATGATATTCATCGACATTTTTACTCAATCGAAATCTTGATTTTGACTTTGTACAACTGATAACTATCATATATATATATATATATATATATTATATATATAATATATATACAGTGTGTGTGTGTGTGTATATATATATATATATATAATTAATTGGAACGGGAATAGACTAGACTAGAATGGAATAAATGGAGATTTTGTTAGCATTATGGATTTATAAGCTCTATATTATGATGATGATGATAATGTTAATGATGATGATGATAATGGTAATGATGATGATCTACAGATCTACAGAAGTTAAGGCTAACAAAGACCCTAAGATCCACTCTAAGGTTAGCCCGAGAGAAAGGAAAGAGTAGGGGGTTAAGAGAAGAGAATAAGGGGTTTAGTAAGTAGCAACACCTATCACTCGTGGGTTAACATTCAATCAGAAAAAGAGAAAAAAGACTCACCATCATCATCCGCCGGGCACTGCACAACTGAATTATGCATTACAAAATCATAAAAATAATGGTTGTAATGATAAAAGAAAGGCAGCAATAATTAACCTTTGCAATGTATTTAATTTAAATTTTGATTTTGTGTCAGACTAAACACTTTGTGAAGACTGAATTTATTATATAGTATAAAATACTGCGTATGAAAACACAAAGCAAAATATTTCTTTTTCTAAAAGCAAATTCCTTCCCTTATAACTTTTTTCAATGTGTACAACTCTTACAACTTTCGCGTATGTAACAGTCGTCGACCCACTTTTATATATATATATATATATATACACACACACGAGAAGTAAAAACAAAGAATTTCTATTAGGAACCAATAACTTCTATTTTCAATAGAAAGAGATTACTTGGACTTTATAACGCTGCGTTCTACAGTATTAATTTTAAATCCTAAAACCAAAACAATTTTTCAAGGGAGAAATCGTAGGGTTAGGACACACACACACACACACACCTCACACACACACACACCACACACACACACACATATATATATATATATATATATATATATATATATATGCATACAGGGGTTGGACAAAATAATATGAACACCTGCCGATTTCACTGGTTATCTTTACGGACTGCTCAGACACAAAGTAAACGGTCAAATGACTGGCAAACCTATTTAAATGCGTAACAGAGAGTGTATACGTCATGTTATAACCCTCACGTTGTTTTTACAGATCTGAGTGAATTATGAATTAGCAGTTACTGTCAGACTTCCAAAGAGGGCAAATTGTCGGAGCGCGGATGGCTGGTGCATCGGTGACGAAAACCGCTCAGATGTTCAATGTATTCAGAGGAACTGTCTCTATGGTCATGTCTGCATACCAAAACCATGGAAAGACAAGCACCGACAAATGCAATAGTGGACGCAAGAAGAAGCTGTGTGATCGAGACCGCCGGGTGCTAAAGCGCATTGTTTGACAAAGAACCATAAGACCACAGCTCCAAAAGTGACTGCAGAGCTTAACCAGCATCTTGCAAGCCCGGTATCGACCAGAACTGTACGTCGCGAGCTCCATGGAGCTGGATACCATGGGAGGGCTGCAATTGCCAAACCCTTCCTTTCGCACATCAACATTGAGCGGCGAAGAAAATGATGTAATGACCATAAGAATTGGTCAATGGACCGGTGGAAGAATGTAGTCTACTCCGACGAATCCTCCTTTACGCTATTTCCATGTTCCGGTCGAGTTTACGTCTGGAGACAGCCTAAAGATGCTTATGACCCCGACTGCCTGACCCCAACCGTTAAGCATGGAGGCGGATCTGTGATGGTTTGGGCAGCAATATCGTGGAATACTCTTGGCCCAGCTGTAGTACTGCATGGTAGGGTTAACGCCCAGGTCTATATCTGTCAATATTGGCTGACCAGGTCCATCCCATGGTCCAAACACTGTTTCCCAATGGCGGCGCCGTCTTCCAGGATGATAATGCACCAATCCACACGGCTGGGGTCGTTAAAAACTGGTTTGAAGAGCATGTTAGTGACGTAGAACGCTTGGATTGGCCTCCACAATCCCCGGATTTTAACATTATCGAGCATCTGTGGTGTCAGTTGGAGCAGCAGGTCAGAAGCCGATTCCCACTGCCGGCGTCTTTGGCGGAACTGGAGCAGGGTTTGCTCGAAGAATGGCTCAGGATTCCTCTAGCCACTGTCCAAAAGCTGTATGAATCAATTCCCCGACGCATTGCAGCTGTTATTGCCGCTAAGGAGGACCAACTCCATATTAAGAATAAAAACCGCCATTTATCAAGGTGTTCATATTATTTTGTCCAACCCCGGTATATATATATATATATATATATATATATATATATACAGGGTGTCCGAGAATTATCTGTACAATGTTTGGCTGTTATTAAAAGTCAACCATGAAGTGTAGAAATTCCAGTGTTGTCCCATTTTACAGAGAATCTCATTAAGTTTTTTCTGATACCAAGTTTTGACAAGTTTTTTAGAAATTCCAGTGTGTCCGAATATTATCTGTACAATTTCATCTTTTAACAAAATTCTTCATAACACACGTAAAATTCTTAAACAAGATTATTTAGAATCTGTATTTTCAAAAGTTTCTTTTATTAAAGTAACCTTGTTACAAACATTCGATATGTGCACCATTAGTGATTCGCAAAACATCCAATCGATACTCCAAATGTTGCCATGTACGCTGCAGCATATCCACATCAATTCGCTCAATAGCAGCTGTGATTCTTGCTTTTAAATCATCAATGTCTGTCACCCGCGTACATTTCTAAAAAACTTGTCAAAATGTGGTATCAGAAAAAACTTAATGAGATTCTCTGTAAAATGGGACAAACTGGAATTTTTACACTTCATGGTTGGCTTTTAATAACACCCAAAAATTGTACAGATAATTCTCGGACACCCGGTATATATATATACAGGGTGGTGCAAAAGTGGCGCATGATAGGAATTTTCAGTGTTGACTATATTATTTTTTTTCTTTTAGGTAGGGGATGGCTGCGAAATTAACAATAGACGAGAGGGTGAGCTTGGATTTTATGGATGGAATACCAGGTACAACAAATCGATGAATCGATACAGAATTTAAATTCTGTACCGATTCATCGATTAAAACCAAGCTCACCCTCTCGTCTATTGTTAATTTCGTAGCCATCCCCTACCTAAAAGAAAAAAAAATAATATATTATAGTCAACACCTAAAATTCCTATGATGCGCGACTTTTGCGACACCCTGTATATATATATATATATATATATATGAAAACTTTATTTCAGATTCATTCTCTAATTTCTTTATGGTCATGGTTTTTTCCACGGAGACACATGCAATAAGATAAAATCATGAGGAGCAAATTACTGTTAATTACTAAACCCTTTAAGAGAACATTTGTGAAAATACGGACGTTTGAGATAAAGCAAATATGACAAAATGTTCGAAAAATTAGTCTGATCTTAAAGAAAGATTTAAAAAAAATAAAAATCTTATCCACAAAAGTAAATTCAAACTGTATTCTAAAAAAAAAATGAATTCCTGAAGAGTTTGGTACTTTCGTAGGAGAACCATTTTGAGTAAATGGTCTCTACCATACGCAGAGTTTTGTGTGTGTGTATATATATATATATATATATATATATATATATATATATATATATATATATATATATATCGAAGAGCTTCAAGGCTATATTGTATCAATTTCCATAAAGTTCAGAAGTTTTATAAACAGCCATGAGGAATAAATTTGTAAAGTTTTAAGAAAGCGGTCATAAAAACTAAGTTGTATTCCGAACTTTAAGTTATATCGACAAAATACAAATTTTAAACAATGCATTCAAAATTCTTTTCTTAACTTAGGATTAACTTTTACTTCTTAAAAAATGTTTATGATCTCGGGGTTCATCGCGATTTTACTCTCTTTGGGAGCAGAAATCAAACATGGAGGTGAAATTGCTCTTTCTAAACATGGATTTAGAATTTGCTGTTTTAACCTAATACTCGCATCCGCCCTCCCAAAATTTGTGAATCTAACTTTTATATGTAACATAAGTTTGGAGAGAGTGTTAGGTAATGTATATTTCGTAAATTACTGCAGTGTAATTCAATAAAACTCTGAAATTTTTAGCTTATAAATAATTTTTGTGAGTTTGAGAAAAAAAAAAGAAGAATTTAGTATGGCTTAATTTCATTAATTTCTAAAGTAAATATTAAGTTTGACGGTAACCACTACTTTGAAACTTGTTACAAAGATTCTGTTTGGCCGAAATTGGTCACATTGCTATAATGTTTAAACTTAGAAATGTAGTCCCTAAACAAGTTTTATTGACTCTTTATCATACTCTTGTTCTTCCTTATATAACGTACTGCACCCTTGTTTGGGGAAACTCCGCTAACAACGCATTAAATGGTATATTTGTCATCCATCTGATGCTGATTTCCATGATCACTCTAGTGCATTATTTAAAGCTCAATGATATAACCAAATTGGCACATTTTATTTTTATTTACGAGTGTAAGAACAAAATCATTAATTTACACTGGGTAAATAGATATTTTGTAACTCATCAAGAAATCCACTCGTATCAGACCACAAATAGATCAAAGCTTGTTATACCTCAATTTAGATTGTTTTCATCTAAAAAACTACCCATTTTCATTGGATTGAAACCATGGAATGACTTAAATGCTAATATAAAAAATATTGTGAATGTAAATTTGTTTAAAACCAAGTTGAAATCCCGATTAATAATGGCATGCTAACAAAAATCTAGGATTAATGTCCATTACTATTGTTTACTAATTATTAATTTCTTGTGTGTAATCTAGTATTAAAAACACATTTCTTGGGATTGTTCAGTTCTTATCTCTCATGTATAATACTGGTTTCTTTGTATGGTATTGGTATAGTGCCTTCAATGGTGACCTTGTATTTGTCATGTCAGTAGTGATAATTTGAGATTAATACATGTTTTAACTATTAATAATACTTATTTACTTATTTATTTATTTATTATTAATTAATAACAACTAGCTGTTTATTTTTAATAAGAACCCAGTAAAGCCTAAAGCTTAAGGGCCAAATTAAATAAAATAAATAGCCGAGCTTCACAATTATTCATGTCATTGTAAAACGAATGTATTTATTTTATTATTAATAAAGGTTATTCAATATTCAATTCAATAACTAGCGAATCTAAAACTACCACCTAACCCAGTGTAATCTGATTTCCGTGAAACTAATATTAGCCATTTCTAATATCGGTTAATATGCAGTAAAATGCATGGCCCAAGATACGAGTCAAATCTATACTTTCCCACTGTAATTTGGTGTTTTTTTAAAATGTGACCTTCATTTCTTGTGCAAAATTGCCGAAATTGCCAAAAACTTAACCTAAATTAAATTTGCACAAGAAATGAAGGTCAGATTTGAACAAAACACTTCAAATTACACCAGAAAAGTATAGATTTGACTAGAATTTTGGGTGATGTACATATTTTACTGCATAATTACCCTAATATCATCATACACATAATATAGAACCACAGACAAAAAATATAGGCCACCTGCTAAATTGCCTAATATCAAGAAGAGAGTATTCGGGCTAACTGTTTTACTATATTTGTGTGTAATTATACAGAAAACACATGGCATATCATGGGTCGCTCACTGAAAAATAGATAAAATAGAAAAGAACCATGAAAGACGTACGGATGAGGACTTGACTACATTAATTCTAATTCATGCTTTCTATGTTACATAGATAGATTAAGGAACAAAATCTCATGCTAGGAAATCACATAGTGGTTAGGAAAGATTGAAAACACTTCGTGAAGTAAAACATTTAAAACGCCTCTTTCTCAGAAAACGCAAAAGAACATAATTTGATCTTCGTCATCACCCGCAAGAAGCAACCGGAGGTATTGTATTATCTCGAACAGTTAGAAGAAAACTTGCAGAAGATGGTATCAGCGGATGAAGAGCGAGAAAAAAATTTATATAGTCGTCTTAGTCCAGTTGCAAGAAAAGTCTTTAATGAATAAGAAAAAAGAAAGATGGACGAAGGTACTTTGGTTCAACAAAAGGCGTTTTTAGGCGAGTTAGCAAAACTCCAACATAAAATACATGTAAAAGTCATATGTTATGTAACAGCCTAAAAATCACTTTTTTTGTGTTGACTATACTGTAGTCCTCAAGCTTTCTTTTGCATATGTTTGTAACTATTCAGGATTACTTTTCAGGATGGGACTCAGTATACGATCGCCATATGTCGAAGTTTATATATATATATATAATATATATATAGTATATATATATATATATATATACACACACACACACACACATTGTTTCCCGGAAACTAGTTTTTTAAACTTGCTACAAAGATCCTGATCCTGATTGGCCGTAATTGGTCACGTGGAAAATAACTAACCAATCTAAAATAACCGCCTAACCTAGTGTAATCTGGTTCCCACGAAATATATATAATGAAAAGAACACTCCTGAGGATGTCATTAGACGAAAGCGCTTGAGCACCATTCTGTGTTTCCTTTCCTTCGTGGTTCTTTTCATCACAAATATTTTTCATGTGTTACTTTCGTGAAATAATTTTCATATATATATATATATATATATATATATATATATATATATATATATATATATAATATAATATATACAGTATACTGTATATACCGAAAATACGACTCGTTGGTGATTCCATTGTTCGAGGGCAGCTCGAGGAATTCTGTGGGAGAAACCCTCGTCGTAGGCGCCGTTACTGCTACCCTGGTGCAAGGGTGGAGGATATAACTAATAATGTTGACCATTTTACAGACGGTACCCCGAGGACACAACGTATGTTATTCATGTCGGTACTAATAACGTTTTAAATTCTAGATCGGAAGAACTGCTGGCTAGGTACAGGGACTTATTAGAGCGATTAAAGGAGAAAACTAATAAGATTGTTTTAACAGGTATACTTCCTCGAATTATCCAACGAAGCGATTTCTACAGCAAGGCGACCTATATTAACAATAACCTAAAGTCTCTTTGCCAACAGGAAGGAGTGCATTTTGCAAATTTTTGGAACAGTTTCTACGGCAGGAGGGACTTGTTCCTCGAAGATGGACTTCATCTTAATGAAGTTGGAGCTGCGCGTTTAGGAAGACTATTTCATAATACTGTCTCTTCTTTTCAGGCTGCCGTAACCGAACGGTCCCAGCGTAAATTCCACAAATTTCCCCCGCGCTCGCGAAGGTGTCGCAATTACAAACAATTTGAAGGTTCTATCCTTAAATGCTCGTAGCCTACGAAATAAAATAAACGAATTTTTTCTTTAATTGCTTGTAAAGACTATGATTTAATTGCGATAAATGAATCGTGGCTTAGCACTGAAACACGTGACTTTGTAGGGGAGTATCAAATTAAAGGTTATAGACTTTTTGTTAAAAACAGAATAGGTAGGCGAGGAGGCGGTGTTATGTTGTATATCAAAGATAATATTGCGAACGTTATAGAAGTAAAGCACTCAATTCCAGAACCGATAGATTCGACTATAGCAGAACTTAAATTGAACGATTTCAAACTTCTTGTTGCGGTTATATATAGGCCCCCAAATCAAACAGCTGATACGGACGAAGCGTTATATCGTGAACTAAAGAGAATAATCGGTAGTGAGCAGGCTTTAGTTATGGGTGACTTTAATTGCGCCAACGTGAATTACGATACAATGCAGGGAGACGCGGAAGGTAATCGTTTAGTTAATTTTCTCGAGGATAGCTTTCTTATTCAAAAGGTTGGGGAACCTACGAGGTTGGACAGTATTTTAGATTTAGTAATAACTACGGATGATAGGCTAATTACTGATCTTCAAGTAATAGAACCGTTGAGCAATAGCGATCACAATATGGTAGAGTTTGTCCTCTCAGTAAGTCACTCGAAACCAACTAACTCGACTAAAATTCCTAACTTCCAGCACGCAGACTTTAGTAAATTTCGAAATAAATTTTCACACGTCAATTGGGAAAACGTAATGGGGAACTCCAACGCAAAACTAATGTGGGAATCGTTCGTAACGGTATTTAGGACTATAAATGAGGAATGTGTACCGTACAAAATTAAGCGTGCGAAAGTAAACAACAAGCCCTTGTGGTTTACTTCTAGAGTAGGAGACATTATAAAGAGTAGAGATAGGGCTTATAGGCTATATAAGTGCGATAAAGATAATCTGTTGTTACGAAACAACTACATATCTCTAAGGCGTGAAGCGAAAAGTGTAATAAAAAAGTCAACGCGAATTTGAAATCTCCATAGCTCGTGACGGTAAAGAAAACCCCAAGCGATTCTTTCAATACGTCAATAATAGAAATCCAGTAAAAAGTGTCTTAGGTCCATTGAAAAATGTAAATGGAGATCTAGTCTCTGAAAACAAGGAAATGGCTACCTTGCTAAACGAATTTTTTACGTCAGTTTTTACTATAGAAGATGTAACGAATATCCCTACGGTCATAGACATAATACCTTTTGATAATGGTAATATTTTGGATAATATTGTCGTTAGTGAAGGGGAAGTAATGCGCTATATTGATAAAATGAAAACGCGTAAATCACCGGGTCCGGATTCCATATATCCCATACAACTAAAAGAATTAAAAGATAGCATTGTTGTGCCGCTAACAAAGATTTTTAATGCGTCTATTTCTGAGGGGTGCGTACCAGATAATTTCAAGTTAGCAAACGTAACACCTATCTTTAAGAAAGGCGATAAAGGTGCGGCGGGAAATTATAGGCCAATCAGTTTAACGTCTGTTGTAGGTAAGCTACTGGAATCAATAATTAGGGATCGTATAGTCGAACACTTAGAAGTGCAAACTTGTTAGAAATACGCAGCACGGATTTAGGCGAAACAAATCTTGCTTAACTAATCTTTTAGAATTTTTCCAAAGCGTGGTTGACGTTTACGATAGACATCGGGCGGTTGATGTAGTGTATTTAGATTTTCAAAAAGCGTTTGACACCGTGCCGCACAAAAGACTCATTGAAAAAACTAAGGCTCATGGAATCAGGGGTGTAGTAATAAATTGGCTAGAAGAGTGGTTGCGAGGCAGGAAACAGAGGGTGGTCGTTGATGGAGCGGAGTCGTGTTGGGCTAATGTAGCGAGTGGCGTTCCTCAGGGTTCTGTATTGGGCCCCTTGCTTTTTCTTATATATATTAACGATTTAGATGTCGGCCTAGTCAGTACAGTTTCAAAGTTTGCGGATGACACGAAGCTGGGTGGTAGGGCGATTAATGACGAAGATAGAGGTAAAATTCAGGAAGATCTGAATAAAATCGTTGATTGGTCAGTCACATGGCAAATGAGATTTAACGTTGATAAGTGCAAAATTTTGCATATAGGTTCGCGTAACGGTAATTTGCGTATAGTATGTCAGGGAAAGATTTAACAAGCGTAGAGCAGGAAAAAGATTTAGGAGTTATAGTCACTGGTGATTTAAAAGTAGCGAAACAAAGTACAGCAGCGGTCAATAAGGCGAACAAAGTGTTAGGTTTTATAGCTCGAAATTTTGAGTACAAATCGCGCGATATTATAGTTCCACTTTATAAATCATTAGTTAGACCCCATTTGGAGTACGCGGTCCAATTTTGGAATCCGCATATGCGCAAAGATATAGACAAAATCGAAAGAGTTCAAAGACGAGCAACTAAGATGATTCCGTCGCTTAGGTCAAAGTCGTACGAGGATAGGCTTAAGGAGTTAAAATTGACAACACTCGAGACTAGGAGGTTAAGGGGTGATCTAATCCAGGTTTTCAAAATTATGAATGGGTTCGATAACGTAGATAGAGATAGCTTTTTCGAAATATCTCAATATAATAGGACTAGAAATAACGGGTGTAAGTTGACAAGTAGAAGGTTCGAGACAGCAGTTGCGAAAAACTTTTTTACGCATAGAATAGTAAATAGCTGGAATAGTTTGCCGGTAGAAGTAATTAGTAGCACGTCTATAAACATGTTTAAAAATCGATTAGACGCATATGTTGATAGAAAGGGTATAGTTTAAGGTAGTAAAATTAAGGCTTTTGGGGATAGATCCCACAGCTCAACACAAGTGTTGTGGGATATAGGGAGGCAGCGTCTTGGGTTAGGGGATACTCTCTGTCCTTACACACCCCATTTAAAGAGATTCCTCTGCCGAGCGGTGCCCCCCATAGTACTGTGAGGTATTGAAAAACTCATGATCTTCACTTGCCCCACAAACACCTTTAAATGGGAGACCCAAAATGGGTGCACACACATTTCTACATTACTGTACAGTCTTTACAGCCACACCTACACTTTTTCTCGTAAGTGTATATATTGTAATGTATATGTTGTAAATTTTGACTTGGTCCGCAATCGATATGGACCGTGACTTGATGGATACCGTAATGAAATTGACTGGATTCTTTGGATCTGATATATTTGCATGTCCGTTATAAATAGATATAGAGTGTAACATATTTGTGGATAGTAGTCTATTATGACTTGATCCTCTGGATCAGAGATTCTATCTTTAGTTTTAAATCGATAATTAATTAGTTTTAAATTGATAATTATTTAGTTTCGTAAAAATTGGTCGTTGCCAATTTACCGGCAGTTTTTACATAAATTTCTTATGTTCTTGTGGTTCGGAACCCACGTAAAATTGTAGGTCCCCTCCGCCACCACGGAGGACATACACAATACACGAACACAGTTAGGTAGACCAGCCATGAGTGGATCCTAGGGTCTTTGTTGGTCTGAAACATTATAACATAACATTATAACATTATATAATTATATATATATATTATATATATAGATATATATATATATACCCTCATCCCTAAATTTCATTAGATTATGCATATATATTGCATGGGCATGATTTGAACCCTTGTTTGTACTTCTTTATTCATTACTGTATTTCTCTAATTCATCTTTTCTAAATTCTCCCAATAATGACTTGTACTGTACGTACAAATTAAATAACTATGGCGTATTAATTATGAATTGACGTATAGCATAATTTGAATAACTATGACGTCATAAAGTAGCGTAATTCCCTTCACATTTTCCGTACCTTGAATACCGATCATACTGTATCTTTAGTATTCAATGTATGGTAAATTCTTTAACATAATAATAAAAACCTTTACACTCTATACGTCATTATTTATATGTTGTTCATTCATACATCCATGTTCTTTCTTGACCTTTATCTTTTGTTAATTTTATTAATTATTGATTCAGCTACCTATTTTCTACCATTGTCAACCTATTGTGTGACTACCAATATGTGTACAACAGTTTATGCATTCATACATGTCCACTGAGGACGTACATAATTACCTTACATGTAAGTTCGTCCACGTGTATACTTTTTATTTTTTTTAATCATTTGACCTCTCGCAAGATACTTGTGGATGCTGATACGAATATTCAGATTCCGATGACGTCGCCAAACAAGCGAGCGTCGGAACCCGAAATCCCTCTTGCGCCAGCTACAAATTTATAACATAAGGTGTTATGTTGTATGTTATGTTATATTAGTTATGTTATATCATAAATGTCCGTGTACTTCCGTATCTTACTTCAGTATCAGATATGTCAATTAACAATTTGCTAGAATTGTAAGTAACTGTAATAATTTAATATGATGTAATTAATGTACTTTAATGAAACTGTAATTGACGACAATAAGTGAATGTGAATTAATTCGTAATTATAATCATAATTGTAGTAAACCAAAATTACAATGTGCTTAATAATGTACTTCGATTGTACTCAATGTACTACTCCGAAATTGTCGCCATTTAGGAATGTACTCGGCGATATTACGATTTTTTTTTTTTTTTTTCGTTTTATTTTGGAATTTTTCAAAATTCTGATAGGCTATGTGTTCAAAGGGGGAACTTAACCTTCAACTGCACTCCCCCAACATTTAGACTTATATGATGCTTGTATTTGTAAAATAAGAGACATTCCCTTGTTAGCAGCCTTTCAGCGAGGAGGAGCCCTCCTTGAGGAGGCCCTCGCCTCCGCACTTTTAAATTCCGGCCTGAGCCATGGCTGAAAGAGGTCGAACCCCTCCCCCTGTAAATTAAACTTAGAGGCTGAGCATTGCCTGTACATTTTAGCAGTAAATTACAGTAAGAAAAAGTCTTTATCCTCTCCTTCGAGCCGTGCTCTCTTCAGAGAACTTAGTCATTAAAATCTCCCAATACGTTACAAGAAGAATCGGGGGGAACCCTCAGAGAATTTAATAAGCCTCTCAGAATCCTCCGAGTCACTATAGAAGAACTCGGAGAGTAGTATAAAAGAAACTACTGCAAGTAACAAATCCGTTGCTGCCTCCTACCAGAACCCCCGTAGATTTCGAACCAACCCAGGCCATAGACGGAGGGGTTAACATATATATATATATTGGAAGACGGAAATCCACCTGAAGTAGTTTAACTACCGTGTTAACTTGTAATAGTAAATTAATGTTAAGGTTTTCGTTCTCATTTTCCCTCCGAAATACACACAGTATATATATATATATATATATATACAGGGTGTCCCATAAGTCCGGCATCATAGGAGGAATTCATATTTTTCTATTTCTACAAACCATAATTCATATTTTTCTCTTTCTACAGGCCATAATGTCTGTGAGCAAGGAAGAACGAATCCAGATAATTCTACTCATAGGAAATCGGAGTCAAAGAGAGGCCGCTGCTGAATTTAACAGACTGCATCCAGACCGCGAGCCAATAACACAGAGTTGTGTTAGCAGACTTGTTGCAAAGTTTAAGGAAGCAGGATCCACAGAAGATAAACCACGCAGTGGACCTTCAAGGAGGTCCACTGACGATGATACAACGACTGCTATCCTGGCTCATTTTAACAGAAGTCCCAATAAGTCTCTTCGGCGATTGTCCGCCGAGACAGGAGTGTCGAAAAGTAGCATCCATCGCATTCTTCAGGCTCACAAATGGCATCCATATAAACTTCAGATCCTACAGAAATTAAGCGAAGATGATCCCGACCGGCGGATGGAATTTTGTAAATGGGCTACGGTACAATATGCCCGGGATGCCAATTTCCCGTCCACCATTCTGTTCAGTGACGAGGCTGTTTTTTATGGAAATGGTGAGGTAAATGGACAGAACACCCGCTACTGGTCTCAAAACAACCCTCACTGGTATACCTCTTCAAAGGAACAAGGTGCATCTCGGGTGATGGTATGGTGTGGCATTTGGAAGGATCGCATCATAGGCCCCCTCTTTTTCGATGAACATGTCACTTGAGGCACCTACGTATGCTCAAGGAAGAAGCATTTCCCAGTGTCTTGAACGAAGAAGGAAATTTCCCAACATGGTTCCAGCAAGACGGCGCTCCTGCACATTACAGCACCCAAGTAAGGGAATACCTGTACCAACAATTCCCTGGTCATTGGATAGGACGTCGAGGGCCTGTGGAATGGCCAGCTAGAAGCCCGGATCTCACGCCACTAGATTTTTATCTCTGGAGCCACTTGAAAGCGCTGGTATACGCAAAGAAAATTAGGAGTGTTGAACATTTGCGACAGCGCATTATTGGGGCATGTAACACCATTACTCCTGACATCATTCACCGTGTGCTTGCTGACTGGGTATCACGTCTGAATTTGTGTATTGAAAACAATGGTGGACATATTGAGCACGTTCTGTAAATAAAAGCTTTTGTTTTGCCTTTTTTTATTATTTTTCCTATCATGCCGGACTTATGGGAGGACACCCTGTATATCACAGTGTATATACTGTACATATACACACACACACACACACACAATATATATATATATATATATATATACACACCGTGTATATATATTTGCATGGAAAGGTAAACCATGTACGGCAATTGCAAACGTCAAATCACAATTTATTCAACCTTTCCATCGTATGACCAGTGTCCATCGAAATAATTAAAACCAAACTGGCAACTGAATATGTGAGATGCCAAACTTTAATAAGTAGCACGGAAACGCTATTTCACGAAGCTGAGGTTTTCCCTTAAAATTGAAAAGAATTGTTATGAATCTTTATTACGAATCTTTCAATTTTGTTGAATAAATGGAGATCGAAACGAGAGTAAATTTTCTTGCTGTTGTGTAATGAATGCATTAGTTGTGCAATGGATCTGTTATTTTCTTTTGCAAACACGTAGAATGCAAGCTATGGCCCATCGCATAACGCATTTCCTTTGAATTAGTTACAACTAATAGGTATTAGTTTGTAAATAGTAATAATAACTCTTGTATTTGTCGGTTTTGCATCTTACGTACAGTTGTTGGGTAAAAACGTGGAATGAAAAAACAACAAAACCCTAATTTATATATATATATATATATATATATATATATATATATATATATATACATATATACAGGGTGGGCGGAAAGTAGCTCCCTATTTTGGATTGGTAAAAAATACGTATATTATCCATTTATTTCAGAAGAAATAATATGAAAAGGTAGGCATACATGGTAGGTTTTCTCTAAAATTCAATGTGGGCTCCAACTCTTTCCACCAGCTTCTGGAGCCGCCCAGGAATGGCGTCCACTGACTTTAGCAGGAAGTTCGCACGGAGTCCACGAAAGTCAACTCGCCAGGCAGCTCGGGAAAGTGGACTCTCCCGCTACTCAGTGCGAACTGTGCTGAAGAAGGAGCTGAACTGGCGTGCGTGGAAGCCGCATTACTGCCAATCTCTCTCGGACGAAGACTGCGACATTCGCATGGAGTTCGGGGAAATCATGCTGGCTTGGCATGAAGACTGGCCCCATCTCTTCCGCAACATCCTCTGGAGCGACGAGGCGGTGTTCCACGTCGGAGGCTTTGTCAACCGCCACAATTGCCACTACTGGGCAGGAGAGGATCCCATGGTTACCGCTGAAAAACGGCAGAATCGGTTCAGTGTAACGGTGTGGTGTGGTATGACCTCAGATCAGGTTGTGGGCCCGTTCCTTCTGCGCAACACCATGAATGCTGAGCGGTACCTTGCTATGTTGCGAAACGAGGTCTGGCCGGTTGTCAGCACATGGGAGAACATCGACGATCTGATATTTATGCAAGATGGCGCCCCTCCGCACTTCGCTCTTGTTGTCCGTGAGTGGCTGGATGCCCACTTCCCTGGGCGTTGGATGGGTCGTCGTGGTCCACATCAATGGCCAGCCAGGAGCCCCGACTTGACACCGTGCGACTTCTTTCTTTGGGGGTGGGTAAAGGAAGAAGTCTACCGCACCAAACCGAGGACATTGGAAGAACTGGAGGACCGAATTCGGGAAGTCATGTCCTCCATCCCGCCGGAGTTCCTGCTAAAGTCAGTGGACGCCATTCCTGGGCGGCTCCAGAAGCTGGTGGAAAGAGTTGGAGCCCACATTGAATTTTAGAGAAAACCTACCATATATGCCTACCTTTTCATATTATTTCTTCTGAAATAAATGGATAATATACGTATTTTTTTACCAATCCAAAATAGGGAGCTACTTTCCGCCCACCCTGTATATATGGGATGAATTTCACAATAAAACACGTGAAATGAATAAATGCTGCAAACCACAAGGAAAAAGAAAAACGATTCCAAGGCCTTTCGTGTATTCGTGTATTCCCTGACGAGGTGTAGCTTTGAATACACGAAAGGCCTTGGAATCGTTTTTCTTTTTCCTTGTGGCTTTGCAGCATATATATATATATATATATATATATATATATATATATATATATATATATATATATATATAAACATTGCCTAACTTCAATTAATAAGAATTTGGGAATCTAGATAGCTTTTTGGACTGTCACAAAAAATGAACGTAAGCGCATATTCAATTTTATAGTTATTTTGTTCCTCATTTCTTGCTATAGTTAATTTTATAGTTTTATTTTCCGTTTCTTCGAAAGAGTGCTCCGAAAAGGAATGATCGCTTTGTTTTGTGTACAACTTTCGTTTTGAGAAACTTACAACTTTCGGGTCTCTTATAAAATAATGTACACTTGTAGATTGTGGAGTTTATATACTTTTCTACCCACTCCTAACACACACACACACACAAACACACACACACACACACACACACACACACACACACACTAGAACACGTTCAATGCGTGCACCATCAGCTTCAAGAACTCTTCTTAAAACGTATTTTGAATTTTGGACTACTAACGGCATTTCTTCACTTTTAAAATTGGCTTTGACAATGGTAATTTTCATTCTTAATTTTTATTGCGTGTTGTAGAAACCTTAAAAGGGTACAATATACATTGAAGTAGCCGAAAGTTTATAATATGTACAGGGTGTTCCAGAAAAATGTGTACACACTATCGTACGCGACCAGACAAAAGCATGCTGTTTCTCAGTATTTTGACGCATTTCATTCGTAAGCCTGCAGATGGCAGCACCTTGCAATGTGACAACATATCGCTGTCACCCACTACATATTACAGTAGATGCTCAAAATGACTATCATAGACATTCGCACAGGCATTATAGTATCTGACAACATAGCGACAAATTTCCGCGTTAATGGCGGCAAAAGCATCAACATTTCTTTGTTGAAGTACCTGAATGGTGGCGGTGTTTTGTGGCCTATACCTTGTCCTTTAGCACACCCAAAACGAAAAACTTTGTGGGTGTGAAATCTAAAGGGTGTTCGGAAAGTCACTGTGCACTTATATTTATTTAATAGCATACAATAGTATAACATTGCATATATGATAGAAGTTATGGATGGGACTATCAGAACTTATAAAAGGTGTTGAAAACTAAAAAAAATAATAATAAAATAATAAAAAAATAATATAAAAAATATAAATATAAAAATATAAAAATATAAAAAAAACTAATTATATACGTAAGTGCACAGTGACTTTCCGAACACCCTGTAGAAAGTGTGGTGTAGTGGGTGCTCTGTGTCGTCACAACCACCTGCCAGGAAAGTGCTCATGCAGTAATATCCCTCGAAAGAAAAAAATAACATATGCCAACAACGAAACTACCGCACCTTCTGAAAAGATAGAAGAATAAAGTTCTATACTCTCCAGCAAGAAATCTTCCCTCTCCATTTCTCTTATAATTTTCCAAAACGTGACAAAGTCGTTCACTCATTTCAAAACTTTTAAAAGAAAAGAGGGAATTATTATATAAAATTTAAGAATTGAAGAATTACACAACATTGGTACATTAAATTTTCATTTGGTCACATATATATATATATATATATATATATTATATATATATATATATACTGTATATATATATGTATATATATATCGGGTGGCCCAAAAAAACGCCTTGAGATTTGAACATCAATAACTTCAAAAATATGCAGTTCACACTTCCAAAATGTATATAACTTTTACCTTAATCTATTGATAAGCCAATATAAAAATTTCAGACCTCTATATAAAATATTTTTCCCACAGCTGAGGGAACAATGAGGTATGGTAAAAAAAACGAATATTATCAATCCTAAATGTGTATAGCTGTACCTGGCAACTATTCTGAGACTTGTAGGCTCAGGCGCGGACTGGCCCCGGCGGCCCACCAGCCCGTGGCCAGTGGGCCCTTTCCGTTGGGGGCCCTAAATTTGTTCGACGTATTACTATATATGACCTCAGGGGTGTTCACAAGGGCCAAAAAAAGTGCCAACACGGCAACGTACGTTGGCGACAAAACGGCATTAAATTTTCCATTTTTTTAATACTAGTAAAATAATTGATATTTAAATTGTTTAGGATTATTAACTTTAGTTTATTCGTTGATAAATTATGTCCGTTTAAATAATTTTTTATTTAAATAAATTTATTATATTTATTTTATTTGTTGAAAATTAATTAAATAAATATGTTAAAAATCGCTATGTTGCCAAACGCATTTCTGAGATTTCTAGTATAACCAATTAGCACTCTAGGACACTATTTTTGGCGCGAAAAATAAAATTAAGTAAATAAAGTAAATATTTTCAAAGCGGTGTTGCATTTGTGCTGACGCGCCGAATTTTTGCTCTTGGTCTTTATAACGTGAGTAATTTACTGAATTTTTATTTAAGTAATTGTTAATTTTTTATATTTTTAAGCTTTAAGCACAAATATCTTAGGAGCTGAATAAAGGCCAGCAGGGCCCAGCCAGTTCAGCCTAGATCCCAACAACCTGCATACCCAAACCTACAATCCACACCCCCAATAATTTCCTCATATACCTTTTTTCTAAACGCCTTTGAAAACGTTCTTCATTGATATTGTGCGCTATATAAATATATATTATTATTATCAGAGGCGTAACTAAAAGAAGAAAGACCTATGGCCTACTGTTGATAATGGGCCCCTCTGTAATAGTTTAAGTAAGTGACAGTTTAGTTTGGGATTGAAAAAAAGTCTCTTTCTACTTCAACGTTTTCTGATCTTCATGAGTAACTTTTATATTGTAATGAACATATATATATATATATATATATATATATATATATATATATATATATACACAGGGGTTGGGCAAAATAATATGAACACCTTAATAAATGGCGGTTTTTATTCTTAATATGGAGTTGGTCCTCCTTTAGCGGCAATAACAGCTGCAATGCGTCGGGGAATTGATTCATACAGCTTTTGGACAGTGGCTAGAGGAATCCTGAGAAATTCTTCGAGCAAACCCTGCTCCAGTTCCTCCAAAGACGCCGGCGGTGGGAATCGGCTTCTGACCTGCTGCTCCAACTGACACCACAGATGCTCGATAATGTTAAGATCCGGGGATTGTGGAGGCCAATCCAAGCGTTCTACTTCACTAACATGCTCTTCAAACCAGTTTTTAACGACCCCAGCGGTGTGGATTGGTGCATTATCATCCTGGAAGACGGCGCCGCCATTGGGAAACAGCGTTTGGACCATGGGATGGACCTGGTTAACCCTACCATGCAGTACTACAGCTGGGCCAAGAGTATTCCACGATATTGCTGCCCAAACCATCACAGATCCGCCTCCATGCTTAACGGTTGGGATCAGGCAGTCGGGGTCATAAGCATCTTTAGGCTGTCTCCAGACGTAAACTCGACCGGAACATGGAAATAGCGTAAAGGAGGATTCGTCGGAGTAGACTACATTCTTCCACCGGTCCATTGACCAATTCTTATGGTCATTACACCATTTTCTGCGCCGCTCAATGTTGATGTGCGAAAGGAAGGGTTTGGCAATTGCAGCCCTCCCATGGTATCCAGCTCCATGGAGCTCGCGACGTACAGTTCTGGTCGATACCGGGCTTGCAAGATGCTGGTTAAGCTCTGCAGTCACTTTTGGAGCTGTGGTCTTATGGTTCTTTGTCACAATGCGCTTTAGTACCCGGCGGTCTCGATCACACAGCTTCTTCTTGCGTCCACTATTGCATTTGTCGGTGCTTGTCTTTCCATGGTTTTGGTATGCAGACATGACCATAGAGACAGTTCCTCTGGATACATTGAACATCTGAGCGGTTTTCGTCACCGATGCATCAGCCATCCGCGCTCCGACAATTTGCCCTCTTTGGAAGTCTGACAGGTCTTTCATAACTGCTAATTCATAATTCACTCAGATCTGTAAAAACAACGTGAGGGTTATAACATGACGTATACACTCTCTGTTACGCATTTAAATAGGTTTGCCAGTCATTTGACCGTTTACTTTGTGTCTGAGCAGTCCGTAAAGATAACCGGTGAAATCGGCGGGTGTTCATATTATTTTGTCTAACCCCTGTATATATATATATATATATATATATATATATATATATATAATGCAAACCCACAAGGAAAAAGAAAAATGATTCCAAGGCCTTTCGTGTATTCAGAAGTACACCTCGTCATTCCCTGACTGCTTACTAATTAGATTTGATTTTGGTTGAGTTCAAAATTATATTCAAAACTCGCGGGATTTACAGGTCATGACAAAATTACTAGATTCTTAAAACATCCATAAACACTTTTTGGAGGGCAGAATTTACTGAAGCTTTTTGGGGGCCCTCTCAGTGACACCTGGCCGGTGGAAATTTTTGAGCCAGTCCGCGCCTGCTTGTAGTAGTTTCTTTAGCCTATGGATAATCTGTTAGTCTCTGATAAACGTCAGATGATATAGGCTACGCCCATCTTAAATACTGTTTATTAAATTTACCCTTCAAATTATGGTTCTAACTAACGGTGAAAAAGTGGTGATTGAAAAGTGTTTCTTGGAAAAAAGATGGACTGGGGCAAGAATTTTTAGGGAATTTCCAGGAATAACTTGTAATGTTACGTCTGTGAATAGAATAATTAAAAAACTTAAAGCAACCGGTTCGACGGCACGGAAGCGTGGAAGTGGTCGGCCTAAAACAGTTTACACTCAAGAAAATATAGCAATGATCGAAATGATGAGCCTATCTCAAGAAGATCGACCTGGGTCACACTGCTCTCAGATGAAAATTGCAAGAAATTTAGGTATCAGTCGAAGTTCCATACAAAGAATGCAGAGAACGATAGGACTTAAAACATTTAAAAGGATCCGTGTTTCAAGACGTGACAGCAATGTAAGAGCTAAAAGAAAAATTCGTTGTAGAAAATTGCTTGATAGATTTTCGTCCAATGATGTTAAAAAAATAGTTTTTACACATGAAAAAGATTTCACCATCGAGATTGCTCGAAACTCCCGAAACGATGTTGTTTATAGTCGGCGTAAGAAAGACATTCCTCCATTGAGACTTTACTACCAGACAAGTCGGTTTTCCAAAAAAAATCATGGTATTAGCAGGTGTATCGTGGAATGAAAAGACGAAAATTCATTTCATTTCAGAAAATAAAAAAATTAATTCAGAAACCTAAGTAAATCTCTTAGAGGAGAATCTTTTGCCTGATTGTCGGCCTCTGTATTATGGAAACAATTTCATACTCCAACAAGATGGTGCTACAGCTCATACTAGCAAGTTCACAAAGGATTATCTACAACAAAATGTAGTCAACTTCATTGGAAAAAACGACTGGCCCCCGCAATCACCTGATTGCAGTCCCATGGATTATTACATATCGAACACTCTAGCAGAGAAGATTTATGAAGGCCAAACATAAAAGTTTACAGAAATGCAATTAAAGAAAAAAATACTCGAATGTTGGGACAAAATAACATTAGCAGAAATCAGAAAATGTATCATGTCGTGGAAGAAAAGATTAAGATTAGTTTGTAAGCAGGACGGCGGACGTATTGATGTTTTTTTCACCATACCTCATTGTTCCCTCAGCTGTGGAAAAAGTATTTTATGTAGGTCTGAAATTTTTATGAGGGCTTATCAATAGATTGAGGTAAAAGTTATGTAAATTTTGAAAGTGTGAACTACATATTTTTGAAGTTAGTGATGTTCAAATCTTAAGGCGTATTTTTGGGGCCACCCGATATACAGTGTGTCCGTAAAGTCATGGTGGGATTTTAAATAGCTATATTATTGCAACGAAACATGATAGTGAGATGAAAAAAAGGCAAATTGAAGAACAACTCTAAAAGAATAACTTTATTTAACGTAGTTCGATATGGGCTCCTCTGGTAGCCCTGCAGACATCTAGGCGGTGATTCAATTCCAGCCACACACGCCCAAGAACATCAGGAGTGACGGATGCGATAGCTTCCGTGATTCGCTCGTGCAAGTGATGAATATCCCTAATGGGTACACTGTACACGCTTTGCTTGACGTAACCTCACAAATAAAAGTCCAAAGGTGTCAGGTCCGAGAGCGTGGAGGCCATGACTTCCATCCTCCTCTTCCTATCCATCTCTGTGGAAATTTTTCATTAGGGAATTCTCGAACAACGTTGGCATAGTGCGGAGGAGCACCATCTTGCTGAAAGATGACATTATTGTCAATAAATTGGGGTACTGCAAAATGTTCCAACATAGCGAGGTAGTTGTGTGACGTCACAGTGGGTTCCGCGAAGAAAAATGGGCCAATCACTCGATCTCGTGCTAGAGCACACCACACATTAACTTTCGGGCTATTACGCTCATGTTCAACATAGGCATGTGGACATTCGCTAGCCCATATCCTTACATTGTGTCGATGGACATGCCCTGAAACATGAAAAGTACACTCATCACTGAACACTATACGATCTAAAAAGTGCTCATCATCGTCAATCTCATGAATAATATCAGCAGCAAATTCGTATCTTATGCGGTGATCAGCTGGCCGGAGTGCATGTAACACCTGAAGTTTATAAGCTGTAAAACACAAATGCTTTTTCAAGACCGTATGAACTGTTGTTTTTGCAAGTCCTAATTGTCGAGCCCATCGACGAACTGATTTCTTTGGACTACGAGGAAAACTTGTTCGAATGGCTTCAATCAAATCGTCACTAACAGATGGTCTACCGGAACGCTTTTTGTCCAGTAGGCTTCCCGTTTCTTTCAACTGTTTATCCCAACGGCGAATGTTATTTTCGTGTGGTGGCTCTTCGTTAAACACACGACGGTACTCATGTCGCACAAGAGTCACAGATTCAAATTTTGAAAGCCATAAAACGCACTGCACCTTCCTTTGCACCGTCGTCATCTTACTGGGGCACTCGTCATGTGAGCTCAACTAGCTTAGCTTAGCCTAAACTAACTACGAGATAAAGGTTAAGCTTAGCCTAGACTAACTACAAGATACAACTTTGAGAGTTGTTCTTAAATTTGCCATTGTTTCATCTCATTATCATGTTTCGTTGCAATAATATAGCTATTTAAAATCCCACCATGACTTTACGGACACACTGTGTGTATATATATATATATATATATATATATATATATATATTATCAGAAGGGTAACTAATTTATTTTTACATTTACACTACATAGAAATTCTATTCGTGTGTACAAGTAATTACTCTTTATACAATTACACAACTGATTTTTAGCGTTAACAGAAGCTATCTTAACTATTTTTACTTATAAATTACGATTAATATAAAACTTTGTACTTTCAAATTGGATGTCAAACAAGAAAGTACACGAAAATATACAGTAGATATATTTTTAATCCGATTTCGACACACTGAAACATGCCAAGTTTTGGACAGGTTTATCTTCTACAATGTATTTGTTTCTACACAAAACTGTCCAAATATTTTTCATAAGTTTTGGACACATTAAGAAGTGTCAGAGGTTGAACAAATTCAAAGTTCGTTCATCTGACACATTTTTAGGTTAATTCGATATATTTCCAGTTTCAATTTGTTGGTGATGATGCATCCTCTCATTTCCATGTACACTGCACCTCTGTAACATACTCAAATTTCCAGTACCACTTCAGTATTTATTTGCGCTGATCAAAAGATAACATCACGATCATCATTTTGGCCCCAAACTGAAAACACGTATGCTGTTGAGTTGCGAGGTACCTTCATGTCGGGGCTTTCGAATGGAACATGTCTCAACACTGAGAGACAACATACTATTGTACATTAGCGCCCGAAAGTGTATATATATACACGGTGAACCAAAAGTAGGTGGACAGTAGGTTGAATACGGTTTGTGTTATATTATATTATAACTATGGTGTTCATTATAACTATGGTGTTTGTGTTTATTATATTAAATATTATAACTAAATTTATTTAAATTTTATTTTGTATTATAGTATACAAAAAAATTAAATATGTATTCTCAAAATAAACGTTATCATTTACTGTCCACCTACATTTGGTTCACCCTATATATATATATATATTATATATATATATATATATATATATATATATATATATAATATATATTTCTGGATAATCTTATATTCTTGACTCAGGTTCTGGTTTTTTTACTATAATGAAAAAAAAAAAGAATTAATATTTAAATATTTCATACGTTCGTTTCTACAATTATTAACTTTGCAGTTACATTGGAAAAACCTTTCCAATTATAAGAACGAAGTAGAAGAAAAACTAGCTTCATAAATTAGAAGATATAATTTGTATACATACCATGAAACAACTACTACTACTACTACTACTACTACTATGATACTACTCAGGCTGCCCTTTCAGATTCGGTTACCGTTGGATCAGTGGGATTAAACGACGTTGGGTCTGTTCGGTAGTTGGATGGATGACCGTCCTCTGCATTCAGATGATGTAACGATTCATGGTTCGAATCCCACATAAAGTTGTAGGCATAGGCTAGGCGTAGGGGTCAATTGACCCCCAAAATTCAGCCGGACTGAATTTTTTCAGGCAATTACACACGAAAATTCGGGCAAAAGCCCAGTACACATATTTTCAATCACTACGATTTCACCCGAAACTTTTTTATGATTTTCATATAAGATATCATCTCTTTGTTCGAAATGTATATCTTCAGATCTTGAATCATGCAATATTTGATTATAGAAAAGAAAACCTGTCGCAGAACGGCAGTATTTAAGTACCCCATTTCCTATAACCTGTTACAACTTACTCTACTGTTGTAACTTGTTTGGTGCTCAGCTTTTGTACAGTTGTGTTTACCTACAAATAGTATTTAATAAAAATATGATTTAAAAATCGATTTTCACTTTCGCTTATTTCTTTTCGGGCAAAACTTGCTTGCCCCTATTGGCGCCGGAAGCGGGGAAGGGCAGAGGGGGCGAATGCCTGCCCTGAAATTTAGTTGGGGGGGCAAATGACCTTTTTGCCCCCACAAAACGCCTATTAAGACAGATAAAAAGACATCAAAGTGAAAAAGGGGAAAGGAAAAGAGAGAGAGAGAGAGAGAGAGAGCACTATACATTTTTCCCCTCAGTTCAAATTTGGGGTCATGAGCGATATTCTATTTATTCTCGTACTGACTTCTTACATTTTACTCTCTATGCTTTTTTCATAGTGTGTTTTACTAGTAAAACAGACATTAAAAAAAACATACTTATAAGTTATGAGTGGTAAGAACCCCCTGAAACCCCCACCGGGGACCATTAAATAAGCCTCTGAACCCTACGCTGCTGTCGCGCTCGCATCCTATCCATACGTGAAAAACGCCCCTTTGGCTACATTTTGAGCCCCCTATCCAAAAATTGCTTCCGGCACCCCTGACTGTTGCTTCCCCTCCCCCCTCCCCAGAAAAGTCGAGCCCTACGCCTATAGCTGTAGGTTCCCTTCGTCATATGACCTTTGCGGTTACGAAGGAGGTTCAACAACCACAGCTACTTCTACTATTATTACTACTACTGATGGTGATGTCAACGACAATAATGAGGGTAAAATTAGTTAAAACCTTTCGTGAAGCGAGCTTTCCAGCTTTTGTAGGTCATAAATATTATTAATTAATTATTTCTAAAGAAAATTAATTTCATAAAGTTTAAAGCACCTTTCATATCATTAGAGAAATACTTTGAACAAAGTCGATACAAGCATGAAATTTGTAAACAACTTTTGTAATTAATTAAAGATTCATACGTTCATAGAAACATTAATGAACTTCGGATTTAAGCCCACATTTCCTGCACCAAATATGAATAAAATTATTAATCGACCGAAAGGAATTAAGTTACAGTAAATAGTTGGGATTAATTCGCGATATAGAAGGAGTGTTTTTGCGGAGTGTTTATTTCGTGCTTTATTATTAACTTATTCCTTTTTCTTTTAAGACATCTTTTGTCTCTTCATCCATTTTTTATACCTTTCATTGTAGTTGAAATTACTGGGATGTAACTTGTAAAAAACAAACTAGTTGACAATCAGTCCGAAATGTTTAATTCAGTGATGTATTGACTGTTCAAATTATTTATCATTACAACAACAATTATTGTTAATGAAATCACCGCATGGATGAAATTAAATTAAATATTGTTTGTTGTGTTTACTTTTTCATTGTCTAATCATTGTATTTGCTCTTAACTCTAAGTACCGAAGGTTTTATGACTATTACGTAACCTTTGGTAACCTTTGGTTAGCTTCCGCCCGAATTGTTAATTCTGGCGAAGGTCAAGCTTTTCACTCCACCTTAGACCTACAGTTTAACGTGGAATCCGAACCACGCCCCACCAGCAGCCCAGCGTCTTAACCACTAGGCCACCTAGGGTACCCATTTATCTACCAACCACTTTCAGCTGGGTTTTGCTGCGCGCCGGCTGCCGTAGGGTCTCGAACCCGGGGCCGATGGATTCGTAGTCAACGACGCTAACCACTACACCAACGAGGCGTATGACCAAGATTTAATATGTATTGCTAACAGAATTCATTTTTTATGTCAACTACAAGTTAAAAAAAATATTTCATAATCATAATTGCACCTCGGTGGTGTAGTGGTTAGCGTCAATGACTACGAATCCATCGGCCCCGGGATCGAGACCCGGTGACGGCAGCCTGCGGGCAGCAAAACCCAGCTGTTCATCCTTCCACACAATAAAGCAAATGGTTGTTAGATAAATGGGTACCCTGGGTAGCCTAGTGGTTAAGACGCTGGGCTGCTGGTGCGGCGTGATTCGGATTCCACGTTAAACTGTAGGTCTAAGGGGAAGTGAAAAGCTTGACCTTCGTCAGAATGAACAATTCGGGCGGAAGCAAACCAAAGGTAATTAAGAAGTTTGTTTAAAAATAATAATTAATCATAATATTTATACTACCAAATTTTAACTAACTATATGAAATACTTTTAGCTTATACTTAATCTGAGAGCCCAGTAAAGCCTAAAGTTTAAGGGCCATACTACTCGGGTAGAAATCAGTAAATAAATAACCATTTCGAATTGTTGGTCAACCGTGCAGTTTTTTTTTGGCATAAAACTAACTACTTATACAGGGTGATTCAAAAGTCAGGTTACATAGGGAAATACTGTATTATGTAATGATACAGGGGAATAGTCACACCACATGTTCGATATGGCCACCGTTAACGGCAATGCACTTGTGCAGCCAGCTAGGAATATCACATCAATGCGCTCCTCCTTCGATAACATCTCATAACTCATTTACCTGCAAAGAAACAGAAAAGCCCTATGTAACCTGACTTCTGAATCACCCTGTATATAATAAATAAATTAATAATAATACACACTCTACTTTTGTATTTGAGCAGTCATAATTACTCATTTTTATAGTACCGTATTTGAACCTTACGCGTCATTTTACTCTACTGTATTAGAGTTGGAATCTTTAACGTAACTCCAGGTAGCAGCCATAAAAACTGTCTTTTAGAGGAGCTTCCTACCGAAACTCTTTTACTCTATTTTCAAAACAATTCCTTTGAAAATATCGCTTCTTTTTTTTAGCATTAAATTTAATAGTTAAAATTCGTTTACGTAACTGAAACCTAAAATCTAATCAATTTCAAGTGAACTTACTCTAACAGACAGAGTTTATTTCCACAACAGTTTCGATGCCCATTGGCATCCTCTTCCGGTGGATACAGAAAAACGTTTTTCTGTATTCACCCGAAGAGGATGCTAGTGGGCATCGAAATTGTTGTGGAAATAAACTCTGTCTATTAGAGCTGGTTTTAATTATCATATTTTGACCTTCACGTAGAAAAAAGTGAAGTTTTTTTGCATTTTTCAAGTGAACTGAAGAGTTGTTTCTTACATTTAAACGTAACCACATGTTTAAACAGGACAGTGCGATATTTGTAACAAGAAGTTACACACTGACCTTGTAGAATTAATAACTTAAAATGAGTTTTATATATATATATATATATAGGGTGAACCAAATGTAGGTGGACAGTAAATGATAACGTTTATTTTGAGAATACATATTTAATTTTTTTGTATACTATAATACAAAATAAAATTTAAATAAATTTAGTTATAATATTTAATATAATATAACACAAACACCATAGTTATAATGAACACCATAGTTATAATATAATATAACACAAACCGTATTCAACCTACTGTCCACCTACTTTTGGTTCACCGTGTATATATATATATATATATATATATATCAGTAAATGTAGAAGCTCAGAAATTTTTCCTTATTTCTGTCGTACTTTTTCGTATTCAAAATACTATGTTGTTTGTCTACTGTCTTCAAAGGACTTACTTTAGCTAGATTGCTTCAGGGTATTTCTAGTAATCATTTTCAAAACATCTGAGTTGAACGAAACCTATAACAAGGCCTTTGTTCATATGAAGTATTGTAATGATTAACAACAACATATATACAGACAACTAGATAGATAGTGAAAATGAAAATGAAAAAGAATAAATAGAGAGATACAGAGAGAGATATAGTTTCTTAAACTATCCAATGCGTGATAAAATTTGAATAAATGTGTTCATGTGATAACGTGGAAGCAGATATTTGAAGCTTACGATATGTGTCTGAGGAGTACGTGAAATTGAAGCTCAAATACACAATCGCTGAGAAGGAGGTATAGAATAAGTAGCTTTACGTAAGCCCGCATAAATTATCATTTTAACTAAGGAAAGGAATAAACTATCTTCAGTTATATATTATCTTCAAATGAGAAAGTTTCATTGCTATAAATTAATGATTATGAATTGTCGGTGAATACGAAAAGGGTTTGGAACGAAAAGGTGATTAGTATATCGAGCGAATATGTTTGGGTTCACGAGTCGAATTTCATAGACTCTTCTTCATATCGTTATTTGAACTCTGATATTATTGTTTGTAACAGCATTTTTCCCCGATACAATAGACTTTATTTAATCTATAGACATGCGACGAATTCAGTCACTATTTGGATGTACAGTATCTGAGCTTTGACTGCTCAAAATGGTTATCTCTATCTATCTATCTGTTTATCTATATATGTCCCATAGTCATAGATTCCATGTTACAAGTGAAATCGTCCATAATGATTTGTTTCTCTATCATTTAATCATAATTCGTAAGTCATAGCGTCACAGAGTATTGCAATTCCCTTGTTAGGAGCATTGCATATCAATCAAGTAATCCCGTAATCTCATACAATCTCATGTAATCTCATGTAATCATTATATGCGATATATATAATATATATATATATATATATATACACACAGTATATAAAAATGTATATCTCGCTAAAATTCTTCTGTCCCCAATTTCTACTGTCGTCTAATTTCGCCATGCCATCACTGACTGAGCATTTATAGGAATGCATCTCGTCCAATTGATATTCATTTGCATAATTAATATTTATTAAACTCTTTCATAGTTCCTGTAGATAAGGGTTAATCGACTATATCCATATATAAATCGACCTCCCTTATAATACCCTCTCTACGGTTAACACATTTTGTTAAATTCAACAAAAATTCAACAAAAATGTTAGTTTTACCTATAAAATCGTCTTTATAGCCTTCTTTCCTTTCCAAATATGACCATTTCAGATAACTTCTATCACTCGTAAATCTGGCAGCCTGGCGCCCTTAAGTTTTAATTTCAGTAGACTCATCAACAAGAAAAGTCTTAGCTCACAAAATTATACTACAGTTCCATTGGTGGATCCCTGGAAGCTCTCCGTTCAAATTCCTTCAAAATCACAGTAAAATTTTTATAAAGTCCTTCGCCCAAGTCCTGACGAAATGTATTCTTATTTGTACATAGGTTCGAGACCTGTGTTTACGGTAGGTGGACCTCGAACTTCTTCGTTCTCCACCTCCGAAAGTTATAAAAGATGGAGGAGCCTCGATCTAAACGTTCTTTGATCTGTTTTTTTGTTCTGTTTTTTGCTCTGTTATTTGCTTTGTTCTTTGCTTTGCTCTATGCTCAATCCCCTGTCATTAGATACTCAGACTGTAACGAATTAATTGTGTGACACTATATCTCTTCATATTTGTTAAAACCTCTACTGTAGAAGTGAATTTGAGAAACTGTCAACCTATAACTTTGCTCAGTTTCATAACCTGAATTAACAAATTTACTATTCTTAACTCGCTTCATTTTAATCGTCTAATTCAATCATTATTATTATTATCCATAGTCTTAAGATTTTATCCTAAATTTTGGCATAAGAAATATATAAATTTCACTTCTTCCAAATTCCAAAATTACCGAATTAATAATTAACTAAAATTTAAACTTTAAATTCTTAAAAAAAAAAAATTCCATTTTCACTTATGAAAATTAACTGCAATAATAAATCAAAGAAATGAATTTCACTCTTTCCCTTTTGCCGTTATAAATTTAAGTTCTATTATATTATTAAATTATATAAACATATATTGTATATCACCTCGTAAAAAAGTGTCAAACATTTTTAATGGAGAATAACATTCTGAGATGACGTAATTACACGAGGTAAAAGTGAATAAACGAAATTAGTTGAACGCAAAACGAGTGGCAACAGCAGTATTTTACGACTCGGAAAGTAAAGTGTATAGGTCATTGCAACGCCAAAGGATCTACCAGGGTTCCATAACTCCGAGAGTGATATCCGTGGAGATCTTTTATGGCTACAATTCCGTATGCGAACCAGGGAATACCATCGTCGAATACCTAAGCTCATGCGACAGTCAAACCTGCGCGAAATATATATATATATATATATATATATATATATATATATATATCCATTTCGAAAGTGTAAACTTTTGGTATTGATGAAAGAATTTTATACAGGGTGATTCATTAATGTTTCATAAATGGCAGGGGTGTATTCTTGAGACAAAAGTAAAGGAAAAAGACCAGGTACTTGTAGGTTATCTCCCCCCCCCCCAACACCACCAATTTTGACAGAATGTTTTCGTTAAAACTAACAAAAATATCACGATTTAACCTAACCACTTATCAAGGGCGTACAGTTGATCTATTATTAATTATAACATTGTTTGTTTCTGGAATAGTATTTACTATTTACTAATAGATCAACTGTACGCCCTTGATAATTATAATTGGTTAGGTTAAGTCGTGATATTTTCGTTAGTTTTAACGAAAATATTCTGTCAAAATTGGTGGTGGTGGTGGGTGGTGGGGGGGGGGTGATAACCTACAAGTACCAAAGACCATATAAACATAGGTTAAAAGGTTAATAGGTTAACATAGGTTAACAGGGCGAAACGATCCGCAATACTCCACGAGTTTTTGAGTGTGTCAGACAATCACTGGTGCGACGTGGTGAGACATGCATTCAAGAAGTAGGAACGAATTTCGAACATTTACTTTAATGAAGCAAATGTATCACACTGTGTATTTGCATAAAATGTAAAAAATCTTTAGGAATTTAATTTTTCTGTCGCGTGCTACACCTCGAAACCTACGGGTTTCTCGACCTATGTTTATATGGTCTGTATGTATATATACACCATTTATTCTCTCCACCTGACTCTGGTTATGGTATTCAAAAAACACTGCTCTTGACAGGCCTAAAAACTTCAATGTATGGACAGAATTCATATACAGGGTAGCCGTAAAGTCTGGAAACATAGGATCTATTAAGATAATTATTTTTCTCCGTTGCATATAACCTACAATTCCGAGAAAAATGTCCTAATGTTTCGGGACTTTATGGCCACCCTGTAGAAATACCGCTAACATTGTGCTTCCCTTAATTTTATCACTAAACACAATAATTACACGATATAAATTTTATAAATCTGCGTGAAAGTTTAGATACTTAAAACAAGAACGGATATGAGAAATGGCGACTCTTTTTTTTTTTTTCTTTTTTCTTAATTTTCTCATCTTGATTACGAGTTAACGTTTCAAAATAAATTACAAAAACTCATTCAACCGAAACAAACTGAACTTTGCTTCAATTTTCTTTAAACTTTTCTATATAAAAGGAAACAATTATTGGTTTGAGAACGGAAGAGCAATATAGTGGAGAACAACTATATATATATATATATATATATATATATATATATATATATATATATATACACACACACACACACAGGGTGTTTCAGGTAAACTCTAGAAATATTAGTTACGGAATTACTATGACAAACTTAAAATACTAAATACGAAATACAAACTACAAATTGGCGGAATTTGTAGTTTGTATATTTGATATTTGGTATTTGAAGTTTGTCATAGTAATTCCGTAACTAATATGAAGTGTTTCTTTTCCATATTTTCATATTTTAGGGTCGATGTGAAACACCCTGTATATACAGTGTATATATATATATATATATATATATATATATATATATAGTTTGGCTATAAAAAAGTTGGGGGGGGGTATTTCGTTTTTTTCTCTCTGCTCTCTACGGAATAGAAAATAATTTTTCACAGGAAATGAATATAGAGTTAATTATTTGTTTGTTCTACGTTGTAAACATAAAAGGATATTCTGTGTGTTTAATTTAATTAATTACATAAAACAGATATTCTTTTAATTAAGCTTAGACCTACAGACTGCAGCAAACAGCATAGTTTTTATTCACTATTTTCAGTTTCTTTTAAATTTCCATTCAAGAACGTAAATATTGTAAGTATATTACAGCAAATTCAACACTCGCTGAATGCTATAAAAACAAAAAAAACAAAAATATATCACGGAGGCGTGTAAAAAATATAAAAGGTTTTTATTAATTAATGTTAGGCCTAGGCACTAAGTGTTTATTAGAAATAAAAAGAGTACCACTGTAACTGTTCTACTGTGCCACAAATGGCCCGAGTGCTGCACTTTAACCATCACTGGCCCGGAGGATATCTAATATTTTCATCTCTTTTCTATATTTTTAAAAGTTAAAAGAAACCAAATGTAGAATTTTCCGAATTTTCAAAATCCCAACAATACCATGATAGCCTATATTAAAATACTTATCGATATACAGGGTGTTCATAAAGTCACGCGAGTGAATATGGTGAAATGTACATGCATATTCACTCGCGTGTCTTTATGAACACCCTGTATAATTAATATGTTATAAATTAAACTAATAAATTATTATTAATCATCAACAACTCGAGTTAATACGATCCTAAGATGTGATCAAAGGAGGTTTTCTGTATTATTTGATTCCTTTGACGTTTGAGGTTCGTATTTTATTCGGTGATTAATTAAATCACACTTAAATATAATTTTAGAGGTCTTCATAATGTATATTAGAAATTAGTCGGAATAAGTTCCTCTTAGAATTCGACACTAAGAATTAATATTATTCTGAGATATGAAAAAAAAAAACCGAAGATTCTTCGACGTTGATTTGACTACTTTTTTAAGGTCGATATTTTAAATGAAATTACTTCTGAGCGACATTAAAATCGAAAAGGCCGACGTGATTTCGCAAAAACAAAATTATATTAAAATATAATTTAATTATATAATTACTAATAAAATACAGAAATAACTAAAACCAGATAAACACGTCGTATCACTGCAAAAGTAATTAAATACTTTTGGCTTTGTTTTCAAAATATTTTGATTTGATTATAAAAATTATTAAATAATAACAAATTAATTGAATTAATATATTTAAAATCGTGTGTTTTTCTTCTTTGCATTTAATGAGTCAAATAAATCTGTTGTTATTTACCGGTAGACTTTCATATTAAAGTAAAAAATTTATTGAAGAAAGTGTCCATTTACTTTTACCAAGAACGACAACAACAACAACGCAGCGATTGAAAATAAAAGCCGCGCATGTACGGTGGTATCTTACCTAAAATCCCAAGCCTGAAATTGACGGTAACGACGACAACTTGTCCGTAGGACGAAAGAATCGAACCGTCGTACGGATTCCCGCTGTTCCATTCGTACGACTCTCCGTGAATGTAAACCATGACTGGATACCGGAAATTTCTTGTGCTGGCTGGAAATTAGACAAGAGAATAATGTTTAAGGAGTGCACTTATAAAAAATTATTGTATAAATGGGATTTAAAAGCATAAAATTGTGAAATAAGCGTGAATTTCGTACTTTGAATGAAGAGGGGCATTATATATGAAAGGAAAAATATCGGCTGATTCAGTTGTAAAAAATGCTCCGTACAGAAAGTAATTTGCGTGTGTGTGTGTGTGTGTGTGTGTGTGTGTGTGTGTGTGCAATCTCTCTCTCTCTCTCTCTCTCTCTCTCTCTTTATATATATATATATATATATATATATATATATGATGAATAAAACCACGAAGGGAAAAAGAAACACAAAGTGGTGCTCAAGCGCTTTCGTCTAATGACATCCTCAGGAACACTCATTAGACGAAAGCGCTTGAGCACCACTTTGTGTTTCTTTTTCCCTCGTGGTTTTATTCATCATAAATATTTTTCACGTGTCACTTTCGTGAAATAATTTTCATATATATACAGGGTGTACGTAAAGTTAGGATCTATTATTGTGAAGCACTTGGAAATTATATGGAATTCAATCATAAAATGATAAAGTGGTAACATTTATTAAATAATTAAGAGTAGGATTCGACGTGACGCCCATCAGTATCCCTGCACAGCTCAAATCGTTCCGCAGCATTTCTAAACACATTCTGGAGCATTTGCGGGGTTATGTTATCTGCAGCAGTTCGTATACGTGTACGTAAGTTTTCAGGACTCGTAATCTTCGTCTGATAGACGTGCGATTTGATAAAGCTCCATGCAAAGAAATCTAAAGGGGTTAAATCTGGTGATCTCGCTGGCCAAGGTCTGTTGCTTCCGCGTCTGATCCAGCGATTTGGAAAACGTCCATTTAGATAATCCTGAACAATTTTGGCATAGTGACAAGGAGCACCATCATGTTGATAGACGACGGTACTAACAATCCTATCCCCGTCGTCTATCAACATGATGGTGCTCCTTGTCACTATGCCAAAATTGTTCAGGATTATCTAAATGGACGTTTTCCAAATCGCTGGATCGGACGCGGAAGCAACAGACCTTGGCCAGCGAGATCAGATTTAACCCCTTTAGATTTCTTTGCATGGGGCTTTATCAAATCGCACGTCTATCAGACGAAGATTACGAGTCTTGAAAACTTACGTACACGTATACGAACTGCTGCAGATAACATAACCCCGCAAATGCTCCAGAATGTGTTTAGAAATGCTGCGGAACGATTTGAGCTGTGCAGGGATACTGATGGGCGTCACGTCGAATCCTACTCTTAATTATTTAATAAATGTTACCACTTTATCATTTTATGATTGAATTCCATATAATTTCCAAGTGCTTCACAAAAATAGATCCTCACTTTATGTACACTCTGTATATATATATATATGCGAAACCTAAAAATTCAAAATACATAATTCGTTTTCTATTTACAGTATAATGGCAGAGATACGAATCTTCAGTACGTTTAACACGGCTATTACCGATTTAAATTCCTATAATCTCTCCAATTAAAGAGTGGAAAAAAAAATTAATCCACTTGAATAATTTGCATACTAATGACAGAATATTATCTCACGGATACAGTTAATGAAGCGATTAAGGTCAACAGTTTGAGTGGAAAAATATACAAGAATAAACTAATAAAAAAAACACCTTGAAAAGGTAACATTAAACCATTTTAGATAGCTTTGGAACGAAATTGGGTAAACAGACGGTAAGAATAACTTTTTTAAATAAGTGAGTGTAAAAAATTTCGAAGTAGGCCCAACGCTAAGTCCCTTCAGGGCTGCTAAACTTACACGCACGGTTTCACAAAGGCTTAATTGGTACATTATTGTATGCACATTTAATTAGGGATAAGCCAACCAGTCGAAGTTTATGAACTAATAAAAGGAATCACTATATGTAAATGTAATCCTGAAAATTAAAAGTTTAAGCCTATTAAAATGAATCATTGCCTTCTTTGCATAATTATAAAACGAATGATCTCTTAAAAAAAAAACCTAAAATAATTACATAAAAATTCACTTAATAAAAAGAAGATATACAAATGGCTTGAAATAATAACAAAACAATTCTAACCATAATAATTAACATTCGCTTTTATGATAAGTTTTACTGAATACGCAATGAACGCCATACCATTATCTGTAAGATAATGTATACACATTACTAAGTAAATGCACGCTTTTGTATAACCATTCGAAATGCGATACCTTAAATGAAATTGTAAACAAGTGTGTGTGTGTGTGTATATATATATATATACACACATATATATATATACAAGTATAAGAGAAGTTATAGTGGCGTTCAAATTCCGTAATATCTTCACAATTATCTACGCCAAAGAATATAAATTTAAATCCGAAACAAATTAAACAGTTCGGGGGCAGATAAAGAAACGAAATGGGATGAACAATCTAATTGCTCCCGTTCAGAGAAACATATTCATTGAAGGTATTAATGCTCCCATTCCCTGTTGCGGCTCAATTAAATATGGTAAAATCATTCGATGCTAAGAGCGCATGCAAAGCCACGAACAAGAGTTTAGTTCAAGAGGTCGAAGGCAAATACATCGACAAGGTCTTGAATTACATAAGTGTATATTCCCTTTGGAGACACGGGGGGAGGAGAGGGGTACCTTACGCATATACTGTACAAACAGTGTTTGGTGATAGATTATATATATATATTTATAAGTCGAAAAACCATGCGACTATTGGACCTTTGAAAAACGAAGACAGTGCTTTATCTGATGATCTAAAAGAAGTATCTGAAATATTAAGAGCTCAGTACGAATCATCTTTCAGTATCCCAAAAACTGACAAACTGATATGCGATAGAAACCCGTTCTTTGAGGAGCAACTACAACGGGAAAGTATAACGGACTTCGACTTTACGACATATGATATTACACAAGTTAAGGGAAACTGAAAGCACACTCAGCGGCAGGACCGGACAAATGGAATGCCACACTGATCAAAAACTGTAAGAATGCAATCGCTGAGCCCCTATATTGGATATGGAGATGATCACTAGACACGGGAGAAATACCGGGTATCTTGAAGAACGCGAACATAGTCCCAATATGTAAAGGAGGAGATCGATCCGAGGCCAAAAACTATAGGCCAGTGTCGCTTACATCCCATCTCACTAAAATATTTGAAAGAATAGTTAGACAGAAAATCTATGACTTTTTGGAAACTCAGAAAAAATTCAATGATAACCAACATGGATTTCGGTCAGGCAGATCATGCCTATCACAACTAATGGAGCACTACAACAACATTATTGATGCACTGGAAAGTAATGAAAACTATGATGTAATATACAGAGACTTTGCCAAAGCGTTCGACAAGTGTGACCATGGAATCACAATACATAAACTGAAATATATGGGAATAACAGGAAAAGTAGGGAAATGGATATATAATTTCCTTAGTGAGCGGCGGCAAGTCGCTACAGTACAAGGAGTATCTTCATCAGAATCAGAGATCCTCAGATCAGTACCACAAGGAACAGTATTAGCTCCACTACTCTTCATAATCATGTTAAGTGACATAGATGAGGACGTTACGAGAGACAGCACAGTAACATCCTTTGCCGATGACACAAAGATCAGTAGAAAAATAAGAAACCCAGAAGATATAGGATCTCTACAAACCGACATGAACAGAATCTACAAGTGGACGGAAGACAACAATATGAAGTTTAACACTGAGAAATTTCAGCTGTTACGGTACAAAAAAAGAGAAGACCTAAAATCCATGGAATATTATACCCCCAGTGGACAGGAAATTCAGAGAAATTCTAGAGCAAAAGATTTAAGGGTTGTAATGACAGATGATGCGAAATTTGAAACACAAAATAAGATAGCAGTAAACAGAGCGAAGAGACTAATGGGCAGATACTGAGAACCTTTAAACGAAGGGAGAAGAATGTAATGATTCCTCTACTGAAAACACTGATCATACCCAAATTGGAATACTGCTCGGTCCTAACATGCCCATATAAAAAAAGACATTAGACAGCTAAAAGGGATTCAGAGAAGCTTCACAGCCAAGATCAATGGGTGCAAAGAACTAAATTAGTGGGAAAGGTTACGCAAATTAAACCTATATTCACTGGCAGGGACGCCGAGAGCTGCCCCGGCCCGCGGAAGGATTGGTATATCGGCCTCCCTGTTTACTCAGCATTTTATTAGGAATGTTTTTTGTGTACATAACAAGCAAACTGATTATATGCCCAAGTCACTATTCAAAACATACAGTATGAATAAAGAACTCAGAAGAAAATTACCATTTTATTTTTCGAATCAATTATATTAATTCTATCACCATACAATTTACAAATGCAGTACCAGTCCATGCAGACAAGACAATTGTTTACTGCAAGATTTTCATAATCAGAAATGTACTTTCTTTGCCTTCTCTCTAGCAAAGTGGTAAATGATTCTGATGAAAGTTAAAGTACGGGCTAACTGGCTTTTAATTACAATGGTTCCCAGATCTGTCAATCGGTCTTGGGCATTGGAGGACCGCAGATAATATTTTATCTGTTTCAGTTTGACTATGATAATCTCTATTAAATGTATGTTCATTACTTATATTTCCTCTCTGTTATTTAATCAATTGCTTTATTAATATTTTTAGAGTTTATCCCCCCTCTTTCCGGGCAACCTAGAGGTCCGGGCCCTGGGGATTACGCCGGTTTCCCCGCCCTATCGACGGCCCTGTTCACTGGAAAGGAGAAGGGAGAGATACACAATTATTTTCACTTGGAAAATAATGGAGAAACTAGTCCCTAATCTTACTCTAAACCCTGTAACTCCCCAAACAACAGTGGAAAGTAGAAAAGGAAGACTGTGTCGTGTTCCCAAATTAAGGTTAGACAGGAAACATCCTTAACTCTGAAAGAAAATAGTTTTGTTGTGAGAGGACCAAAACTGTTTAATCAGCTGCCCAAAGACCTAAGGAACACGAGCGGTGTTGCAGTGGACATCTTCAAAAGAAGATTAGACGTCTGGCTCAGAACAATCCCCGATGAACCGAGCGAACCTGGCTATGTGAGGTGGGGAGTACAAGAAACCAACTCACTACTTCACCAGACCAATTCGAGAGGAGGGGCGACAAGCTTGACCTTCGTGAAATGAGGAATCATCGCACGGAACATTTGAAAGGTTGAAAGGTATATACATATATAAAGCAGACAAAATAACTTAGACGAGAAGATATTTATTCATGTTTGTTGTCAAATAATATACTGTACATGCATAACTCGTAGTAGTTCCATGCGTTGGTCTTTTTTCACACGGAGGTCAAGCTGGTGGCCCCACCTCTAGGCTTGGACTGGTGGAGGAGCGAGTTGCTCTCTTGCGATCTTCATTGCATATAGCCAGGCAAACCTGGCTCATCTGGTGCTGTCCTGAGCCAGGCGTCTATTCTTCTTTTGAAGAATTCCACTTCAACACCAGTGATGTTCCTAATCTTATTTGGAACCTGGCTGAATAGTCTTGGGGCCTCCTGACAACCAAACTATTTTCCTTTAGATTTGAGGGTGTCCTATGTTTGGACCTTAGATCGGGAACACTATACAGTTTACCTTTCCTATTTTCCAGTGTTGTTTGGATGGTTACTGGGTTCAGTTTTTAGTTAGGTACCAGGTTTTTCTATTATTTTGTACGTGTTGATTATGGTGTATCGCTCTCTTCTTTTTTCCAGTTAATATAGATTTAATTTACGAAGTCTTTCCTCGTAGTTCAGTTTTTTGCAGCCATCAGTCTTGGCTGTGAAATTTCTTTGAATTTCTTCTAGTTTAGTAATTTCTTCTTTTTTATATGGGAACGTCAAGACTGAGAAGTATTCAAGTTTTGGTACGATCACTGTTTTCAACGCGAGAATCATTACTTTCTTGTCCCTTCTTTTAAAGGTTCTCAGTAGCTGTCACATAACTCTTTTTGCTTTGTTTATCGCTATCTGATTTTCGTTTCAAATTTCGGTCATTATAATCCCTTAAGCTACTGCTTTCTTGCTTCTCTGAATTTCCTGTCTATTTGGGACATAATATAGTGTCTGTCTGTTTTAGTTCCTCATTTCTTCGATATCTCAAGAGCTGAAATTTCTCGGTGTTAAATTTCATGTTGCTGTCTTCTGACCATCTGTATATTCTGTTTGTATCCCTCTGTAGGGTCTCCACCTGTTCTACATTACTGATTTTTCTGACGAGTTTTGTATCGTCCGCAAAAGATGTTACTATACTGTTGTTGGTTACTTCATTGTCTACCTCTGTTAGTATGATAATGAATAGAAATGGGGACAGTACTCTTCCTTCTGGTACTGAGCTGCGTACTTCCGATTCTGAGGATACCTTGAATTTTTACGACTTCCTGACGTTCTCTGAGGAAGTTTTAGATCAATTTTCTCACTTTGCCTGTTATTTCCATACGTTTCATTTTATGTGCTATTATATCATGATCACATTTGTCGAACGCTTTAGCAAAATCCATATGTATATAACATCGTAGTTATCATTGCTTTCAGGTGCGTCTATGATATTATCATAGTTATGATAAACATGATCTTCCTGATTAGAATCCGTGCTGGTTCTCATTGAATCTTTCCATTGTCTCCAAGAAGTCATTGATTTTCTCTCTAACTATTTTTTTCAAATATTTTGGTGAGATGGGACGTCAATGACACTGGTCTACAGTTCTTTGCTTGGAACCTATCCCCATCCTTTATATATAGAGACAATGTTCGCTCTTTTCAGGATGCTCGTTATTTCCCCCTTGTCCAGGGAGCTTCTCCATATTCAAAATAGGGGTGTAGCTATTTAATTTTTTCCAGTTTTTAAGAAATAAGGGGTTCCATTTGTCTGAACCCGCAGCTGAAATGTGATTTAATTCGTCCCGTAGCTTGCGCTATATCTTCTGGGATAAAATCAAAGTCAGTTATAACATTCTTCTTTTAATTTCTCTTCAAAGAATGCATCTCTGTCAGGTACTACTTTGTCGCTTTTTGGGATACTAAAAACTGATTCGTACTGGGCTCTCAGTGTTTCATATATTTCTTTTAAATCGTCGGTTAGTTCATTATTTCCTTTCCTTAAGAGCCCGATAGTAGCGCGCGTTCTTGTTTTCCTTTTCGCATAGCTATAGAAACATTTTGGGTTTTCTTTTATTATTTTCACCACACTTTCCTCTTCCCTCTCTGTATGGCCCTAAATTACGTTTCTATATCGATACTCTGTAGTTTCTCTTGTATAACTGTTTTGGTATTATCTGTGCAATTACTTACATACGAGTGTATATATATATATATATATATATATATATATATATATATATATATATATATATATATACATATATATATACACTCGTATACTGTAAATCTAGTAAAAACCTTATTACTTATTTCTGTACTATTTTATACGTTTTTAAATTATTACCTGTTACTTGTGGCATTGTTACCGCACATGATATACATACCTACATACCTACATATATATATATATATACCACACACACAGGGTGTTTCAGGAGGAAAGGTCAATACTTCGGGAGGTGATAGTATCGGTCATTGTGAGAAAAAAAGTTCATATAAACATGTTTCTAATTCTGAATGGTTTCGGAGATAGAGCTGTTTGAATCTACAAATACAAAAGCATTGTTAATGGTAATCAAGAAAGAGAAACCAATTACTCTTTCTAACATTTAATGTTTAAACATTGGCATTTTGAATGGTATCATATACAGAAATGAAACCGTCGACGGTATTGTGCAACAGCAGCTGTTGCACTTCCATCGCAAAAACCGTAGACATACACCATATCTGCATATTCGGCATGTGTGAAGGTGTGTGGCATTCTTAACACTGCTTCAAACACCAAACAATGTCACTCACAACAGTCAGCTGTCGATTGGCTTATGTTACATGCTTACATTACAGCTTACATGGTTCAAGGTTATAGGGGAGGGAAGGGGGAGGAAGAGCTGCGCGCGCATCAGATTCAAACAGCTCTATCTCCGTAACCATTCAGAATTAGACACATGTTCAATTGTTCATATGAACTTTTTTTCTCACAATGACCGATACTATCACCTCCCGAAGTATTATTGACCTTTCCTCCTGAAACACCCTGTGTGTGTGTGTGTTGTGTGTGTGTGTGTGTGTGTGTGTGTGTGTGTGTGTATATATATATATATATATATATATAAAACACGTCATTTCTGCAAAAGTGTACAGTATATGCATCAAAAATATTTGTTTAATTTGTTAGCAAATTGTTTTTTCATTTTATTTTAAATTATATTTGCGAGCATTTGGCTTCTGTACCAAAAAATATTTTATTGTTTGTATTTTGACAAACTTCAATTTAAATAAGTAGTTGTGCAAATATTTAGTTTCATTAAAATTTTTTTTCGTCCATTTTAAACATCAGCTGAGGACAAATCATTTTTATTTTTATTATTATTATTACTATTTTTACTATTATTATTATTATTATTATTACTATTTTTATTATTACTATTTTTATTATTACTATTTTATTATATTTATTTATTTATTTATTTACGTTTATTGGAGTCTTTTGTTCCAATATTTACGAGAAATGGTGTCGTCAAGACTTTGATATTTCCGTTGTTCTCTCTCTTTGAGTGATTGATTGACTAGTTGGTTGGTTGGTCGCTGATTAGTTGATTGGGTGAGGTGATTCATCTAAGAAACACTTTTTCTTTTATATTTACTTTTTATTTATTATTATTATTATTATTATTATTATTATTATTTTTTTTTTTTTTTTTTGCGTTTCTGTTGTAGTGTGTCCATTCAGGTCAGAGCCTATAGTTCAGTGGGTAACGCCTTTTCCATATATAAGCAAAATGAAGACACTGAGGTTAGGGGTTCGAACCCCGATGATGAGGGTAATAATTATACAAGAGTTAGAGAAATGGGCCGTTATAGTTGGCCTGAGCACCGTGTCAGTTTCTGAACCTACTCGCTGATTATTATTATTATTATTATTATTATTATTATTATTATTTCCGTACACTAGAAAGTCGACATTGTCCAGAAACCTTCCAAATTCTTCTCTATGCTTATGTTTATCTAATTTAAACTAACTGCATCTAGTGTTAGATTACTAAAGTAACGTAACCAGTATTAATCTAACCTAACCTAACGAATAGGGCAGTGTTTCTCAGCCGGATTTTCCCCACGATCCCCAGTGTCAAGGTCGGCGCGTCCCTTTATCATCCCTGCAGGACGATAAATCCATTTTCACGAAGCAGGGGTTTTTCGTTTGGTTTTTTTTTGCACACAAATCACTACTACTACTACAGGGGTAAACAAACTACGACCAGGGGTTTCGCAACCCACCGTTTGAGAAACACTGGAATATGGGAATTTGAAAATTTGATGGATCGGTCATTTGTGTCGAGAGTTTATTTTATCGAGGAGTCCGTAAAGGTCCTTTCTTTGCTCCTCCATCAACTGCATCTGTGTCTTTCCATTAAATTAAACGGCTAAATATCAGATTTACGATAATGAATCTTACACCTAAGGTATGTTATTCAATATTAAATTAGGTTAGGTCAGGTCAGGTCAGGTCAGAACAGGTTTAGGACATTATTTTGAACTCTCAAAAAATTAATAGTCGTGAATCTTAAATTTTACCAATTAAACTCTATACTGAACATCGGAGGACATTTCAAGACACTGGTCCTCCTTCTAAATCAGGAGCGGAGATACGCACTACGTAAAACGAACAAAAATTAATTACTAACTGAGAATAAATCTTTTAAAAAAGAGAATTTAAGAAATTTAATTGAAATCCAAAGGTAAATAAATAAATAAATAAATGAATAAATAATGATAAATAAATAAATACATAAATACAGATAAACGTTTTTCGATATAATCCGCCTCAACCTTTTTGGGATTGGCAACGTTGAAGTTCTTTGTTAGAACTCTAAATTACTATCGACTTTCAGTTCCCAAAATTGACTTAACTCTATTCAAAAGTTTACTGAAATGTTTGCAAGTTTATTCTGATTAGTTTCCTTCTGTTTCTTTTTATTAATTCCATTAAAACAAAGGTTTTACATTTTACTATTCATTAATCTTAATTAGAAATGAAAGCGGGGAATAGTAAATTTATTTATATTAATTTATACCATGCAAAACATTGCTAATTTAAAAACCCTTTATATTAAAATAAAATTAACATAAAAAGAATTTGAATTATCTGTTTTACGTTTAAATACAGTGTGTCGTGCTTCGAGGGAGTTTGTAGATCGTGAAAGAAGATTCATGCACATATTATATATATATATAATATATATATATAAATATATATATATATATATATATATATATATATATATATATATATATATAGAGAGAGAGAGAGAGAGAGAGAGAGAGAGAGAGAGAGAGAGAGAGAGAGAGAGAGAGAGATTGATCTGAGTAGGCCTAACCCGTGATGAAACTCTTTGACATCTCAAAGTAACTTCTTATAGTGAATTAAATTTAGATCATTTATGGTACAAAGAGTCTTAGTTGAGATTATTATACGAGAGTTTTGACCACGCTACCATCATGTGCAACATCCTGAGTGAAACTTACACTCTGAAACCGCCGTGTAGCATCCTGTGTACTAAATTCAGCTACATTTTTAGTAAAAAAAAACAAAAAAAAACAGTAAAGTCCTACAAAGTGAAAACCATAGACACGTTAACATCCTTACCATCTTCATCGGGATCACCACCAGTGATCCCAAAAAGCTCGCATCCCTAACCTTCCTCGGGCATGCGTTGTTTAGCGTATGCTTCGTATTAAAATACTCGTGAACAGAGTAAATTCAGGCCAAAACAATCGTGGAACAAACAATGAAAACAAAAGTATTATATGATCTGGATTAATGCCGGTTCGGTTTCATGAAAATTGAAATACGAATATGCACCGATATAAGTAACGAGAGATTTACAAAGATTTTTAAATATTCTACAAGCAGAGCTTTCGGCTCCCTGCCCTACGGGCGGGGCTTGTGCTTCACAAACTCGCCAACGGCGAGGGCACGTTAGGGTTACCCCTTTGGGGAGGTCATTCTCCCTCTTCCCCCCAACCCTCTCACTCCCCTTTATGCAACTTGGGAGCTAACCCCACCCCCTTGTTGCATACTACCTCCCCATTACCCCCACCCTCTCCCCCATTATCCCCACCCCATAACTCCCCTTTTCTGTTAAAAATAGTTGGAAGATTGTGTAACACTGTTTTATTTTTGAAAGGAAATGGAAGAAAATGCAGGCATTTTTTTAAAATTAAACGTGTATCATTGCATCTTTATTAATAATCAGTGATTATGACATATTTAGACCTGCACTTCAAGAGAATTGTGCTATTTTTTTTTCATATTCTATCCCCCAACTCCAAATTTACTCTTCGAATGGAAAAACTAAAGTTGTTGTCCGTAAGTACTTAGAAACCTTAGCTGAAAGCTTCAGAACCAAAACAAAACCTGTCTGCAATGGTTTTATAGGAAACTTTTAAGTGAATTCTGGCAAAATTTTGCTCATACCACGACGCAAAAACTCGATATTTCTCTCCCAAGACGTGGTCCATGAGAGCACTTCATGAGGAAAGCTACTCGGTAATTACTAAGTTCTTTTTGTGTTTCTTGTATATCCTAAACTAACTGATGTTACGTATCAGCAAAACAGAGTATTTAAAAGCAATAATAGTTACATCGTAGTCTACATAAACTTGCCAACGATCTCCAATAAAACAAAATCTCGAAGTCACGAGTGAAATGGATGGAACTGGATTGTTTTTCAATATTTCAATACCAAATTCATACAGCATTAAAGTCAGAATCAAAATTTTACAAAATTTTAAAACTAATATTTTCCAGTACTAACATTTTAATTCTCAATCTAAGATAAATTCATATTCAATATAAAAACGTGTTAATTTCTCCTTGAAATTTCTTCTTGAAATACACCTTCACATAAAGATGATGTACAGCTATATCAGCTCCTGATCGACTTTTGAGGTCAAGTCCGTATGAAACGTTTCATATAAGATTATTTTTTCAATACAAATTTCCAAAACTATTAATTGCATTTCAGCATCGATCTATATTTCAATACGATATTGTTGAATTTTTACAATATTACCATCTGTACTAAATCACTAAATCCTAATCCAATATGGATCAAAATTTTCAATATTATTTGAATTTTTAGTACGTTATAAAGCCATTTTCTAACCTAATTAAAATCTAGTATTATTTAACTAAAATAAATGATACATACAAATGTATATGCATTGTCCTACTGCGGTTAATACTAACTACCATTACTCCTATTATTAATATCAACACTCTACTACTCCTCAAAGTACTAATACTACAGTAATAATAATAATAATAATAATAATAATAATAATTAAATAAACTAAAGGAAATCGAGATGTAATGTACGAAATGTAATGTACTAGAACTAGAAGAAGTAGCCTGACTTCCATTTTCGAAAAATTTATAGGAATGTTACGGTACTTTCGGAATGGAAAGATTTATTCCTTGTTATGTAAATACATTCATCCCATTATGTTCAAGTGGTCTTGCCATGGCGAAAATAGAGGCCGTCTCGGATACAAACATCTTTCATTTGAATACAAATGAATGAACAACACAACAGAAAGACTTTTAATAACTTCAACTGAATAGGTATTGTATGTAATAATATATTTCATTACAGTGCACTCCATTTAATACACATTTAGAATAGAATGTATATATATATATATATATATATATATATATATATATATATATATATATATATATATATAAAGTCATTAAAAGATTTTATCTTGAAACTGATTTCCGGTTACTTTCCTTTAATTCATTTAAAATAGGTTCGCTGTTAAAATTTAAAGAGTCCCTTTCCCGGCTGATGAGATCTGTGTTGTTCACATTTATAATTGTCCTAGCTATAACTGTAACTCGTATGTTGCTTCCACCAGCACACACTTTTCAACGCTCAAATTTGAAAGCATTCTGGGGTTCGTCACAGAAGACTCGGGGTTTTTGTTTTTTTAACCTTTGTCCTCTAAAGAAAATTCTCCCGCCCGATTCCATGTCGGGACATTAAAATTCCCTTTCAGAATCATTCAGCAATTTCAGTTTATTCACAATTACTCTCCATTTTGGAAGCTATATAATTATATAATTTGACGATTACAGCCCACATTACTCCACTGCTCTACCGGTTTTAATTACATGAAACCCCCAACCACGCATCATTTAAATACTTCGGGGTTTTTATTATAATATCTGTCGAATTCTCCATAAATATTATCCTTGATAAATATTATTTCTATATTTTATTTAGGATAAGTGTTATTCTAAATGAAAATTATTTCTAAGAGATTTCTAAGTATTATTTTCGATAAATATTATCTCTAACTGTTACTGTACATAAATATTATGTTAAATATATTTCCAGATAAATATTTTTTCTAGATATTACTTTTATAACTTCCCTTCATATATATATATTATGGATTTGCAGGGAGCAAAAAGGGGTCACTTACTCTTTCCCTGTATTTCTTATTAACTTTTGTTGCAAGCGAACCAGAAATAAAAGCTTTGCAATAGAAAGCCAAAAAAGTGTATTGGGCAACTCAACCGCGTGAATAATGAAACGTTATCGTACATTTACCTCCTAATTGAGACAAAAAAAGGCCGAAAAAGATAAGTTTTAGAATAAATGGTTCACGCGCCTTTTTATTTTCTTTTTTCATCCTATTTATCCACGTAGAACGATAGGAAATGTTACTGATTACTTTAAATTTAGGGCTAAATTGCGGAGTATTTCTCGAGTTATATTATTTAAATCGTAATTTTAATTAGTAGATTCGGTTTGTTATCACTGATATTAACGCAAGAGAAGTGGTCACGTCTGGTCACAGTTACCATATGAGTGGAGCTAGAAAGCGGAAATTGCAACAAGGAGAGGAATCAGTAAAAATGTTATCGAGAATTGACAAATATGTTCTTCGGAAAAAGAGTGAAGGAGCAACAAGAGCAAAAGCAACATGAAGGTGTTGAGTTAGAGACAGTTAGAAGAACCATTAGGAAAAGAAAGTGAAGCTCTGAGAGGGGGAAGAAACAGAGAGAAAGGAACCTGGCATTATACCTGAACCTGGACTGTGGCCGAAAACTTTGATGCAAAAACAAAGCGCAGTTGACTTTCTGCTTAAAAAGGATCCCACTTATTGCCAGAATGAAGATAGCCTCCTGGAAAATTCGCTTAGAAAACAAAGTTATAGAAACAGGTACTGTATTTTTCTAAACTATTGTTTTATGGAAGAAGACAAACGGCGAGCTGTACTGCCTGGACTATTTACTATACTTAGCCTCGACAGGAGCCGCGTACTGCTTCTCCTGCAAGCTCCAATCTTCCAGCACCTCTGTCTTTGTTAGAGACGATTTTAGTGATTGTATTAATGCTGCGGTACTTTTAAAACCACGAAAACAATGAACAACATCGCAAAGCCCAAGTGGCATGGGTGTTAAGAACAAGTTCCCACACACACTATATTGAGATTACCTAAAATGCAGCAAGTAGTTGAAAAGAATTACTGGCGTTTAGTGTTTCAACATGTTGTTATAGCGATGCATTGTTTGGCACAGCGTGGTTTGGCTTTCAGAAAGAACAAGATTATCGGTTCACCACAATGAAAATTTCCTTGGAGTTCTAGAACTCTTAGTTCAATTTGACCCATTTCTTGGTGAACACATTATAACACGCGGAAATCCTGGTCGTGAAAAAACAAATTACTTGTCTTCTACAAATTGTGATAAGCTGATCCAGCTTATGAGTCAGCAAGTGTGAACACTGTGTGTGATAAGTGCAAACAGCCAAGTACTTTCTGACTTCTGTGATTCCAATCCAGATGTAAGTCACGCAGATCAACTAACTTTCAGTGTGATGTACATGAATTTGAGTGGAGAGCCTGCAGAGCGATTTCTGAAGTTTTTGCCCATTTTTAGCCATTCGGGAAATATGTGCAAAAGTATGTGCTGGAAACTTTAGCCGAACTCAATCTCAGCATTGATGATTGTAGGGGCCAGAGTTATGACAATGCCGCTAATATGTCCGGCAGATATGTTGTTAACAGTCGAGCATACTGGAGCTCAACCATCTTGCAGGGTACATGCCCTGTTCAGCTCATTCCTTGAAATTAGTTGGTGTCGCAAGTGTTGGTCGCTGTCTGGAGGCGATAAATTTCTATGGTACGCTGTAGGAGATATGTGCATTTGCAATTGGTTCAACAAAGAGGTGGAATTCTCTGACTACCGGTCTTACAGAAAATGAAAATGGCTGTATTCTGACATTGCAATCTTTGTCAACTACCCGATCGCACTATCATGCAGAGTTAGTGAGAGCGCTGCGTTTGAACTATGGGCAGTATTATATGTTCGTTGACATATCAGAAACTGAGGCGGAAAAGAGCGAGACCAGACACAGCTGACAGTCTTGCAAACAAACTGTCATCTGGAAACTGCAATTATGTACATTCTGTGGGACAAATTTTGCAAAGGTTTCAGCAAAGCAATACGCAACTTCAAAACATTGAAAATGTGATTGCATTATTTTCTTCGTTGGAGAATTTCATCAACCAAATGAGAGACAACTTTGCTGAAATAGAATTTGAAGCAAATTTTCTCATGGCTGATGTATTTGAGACACACTCAGAGAATCAGAGCAGGAAAAGACGACGCAAACGGCACCCTGATGACACCACTTCTGAGGAGGTAAATCTGAGCCCTTCGAAAAAATTCAGGGTTTACACTTTCCTATTGATCACTGACTAGCTGCTCACATCTCTGCATCAGTGCAGGACTACATATTACCAGATTTCAAAGGACTTTGCTTTTCTGTTATCGTTGGTGCAAAGGACGCTGATCAAATTAATAAAGAAATATTCAGATGATCTGGAACCTGACTGTATGGACGAATTTCTGCAATTTTTGCACTTTTTAACTCATATCAGCACTGACATTACACCACACAAGATCCCACAGTATATCAAATCACACGAAAGAGTGGCGTCACCTTTTCAAATGTCACAGCTGCTCTCTGAATTTTTCTTACGTTGCCTCTGACAGTTTGTGAAGGCGAACGTTCTTGTTCAAAGTTTGCCGTTCATCCAAAATCGGCTCAACTATGAGCCAAGAACGATCGAATGTGCTTGCTTCTCTGCCAACTGAGCATGAGATCACAGTCTCTGCAGTTCAATGACATCAGACAAATTTACTTAAAAAAAATCCCCAAAACAAAAATTGCAATTTTTAATTGCTTCTTTTCCTTTTCTTGTTTCACAAAAGTATAAAAATTGTGTCAATACTAAAAATGTGATTTCTTTACTGTTCATATTTATTAGCAACGACGTGTTTTAGCGCTGTTTCATGTCATTTATTATCTCTAATATACACCGTTCTATTGAAAAATATTATTTTATAAGGGGTTCCAAAAAACCTTAGCCTCCCCCCCCATTTGCAGCTTACATGTTTTCTTATATCGAAATAGTTTTTAGTGATTATAAAAATATATAAATTCTTTATTTATTGCAGGTATCAAAATTACTCTAACTGATAAAGTGATAATATAATGGCTTCTCAATTAATTGGTGATTCGGAGAGGCAACGTGTGATAGATCGCATACAAGCAATAACATTTCGGGAAGCTCGTGATGCTGGAGCCACCTTTATAACACGTTCATGGGTTGCCAAAAAGTTGCGAAGAAGTGAGGACTTCGTCAAAAGAAATTGGAATAAAACTTTGGATGAATGTGAAATGGATACAACCAAATCTGGGCGCCCAAATTTGCCACTCTCAGGAAACAAAGGACATCATTGAAAGCGGTACGCGTAAGCGGAAAAACAGCTGTGCTAAACTTTCTAGAGAGATCGAAGTGTTGAGGAGAAAGATCATTGGTGGTGAGATCATTCGGCTGTACCGCCATAGGCAAGGTTTAAAGCCTTGGCATGAACTTCCAAAGCCAAGAAAAACTCAACTTAACATCGATGACAGAATGTGGTTTGCCCATTATCTTGAAGATTGGGATGTGGATGATTTCATGCATTTAGCTGTCTCCGATAAATTTTTTGTTTACGTCACACTTCGGCCTAACTACCAAAATGATCGAGTGTGGGCCACAACACCAGATGAAATCGATGACAATGAACATTATCGCGAATTATTAAAAAGTCCAGACTGTGTTGGGTGTTTGTTTTGTTCACTGCAAAGAAGCTCATGTGGGTGCTGAAGCCAAATGGTCAGAGTTGGGATGGACAGTATTTTCGTGATATTATTCTATCCCAGCATGTCATTCCTTTTCTAAGAAACCCAAACAATGTTATGGATGTCGATGAGGTCACACTTCTGCACGATAAGGCCCCCTGCTTTAAGGCATTAGCCACTCAACAGTTGTTGCGGAACCATGAGATCGATTTCTTTGGAAATGAAGAATGGCCAGGAAATTCTCCTGACCTGAACGTCTGTGAACACATTGGATCAGTTATAAAGGACAAGGTTGAATGTCTCTTGTTTCAAGAACCTGCAGCAAATCGATTTTCGAAGGATACAATGACGCAACACATTGAAACTGTTTTAGCAAATTTGTGTAACGATCAAGACCTATTCACGTCACTTTTGGCAAGCTACCTAAAGCGAATTCAGGCTGTCTTGGAAGCCAATGGCGGGAACACCAAGTTTTAATTGTTTCTCATTAAATGCAGGATTAGATTCTCTTTTGTAAGATGTTTAGTTTTACTCTACCTCTAATGGTTTAGGCCATGGGCGGGGGGGCTAAGGTTTATTGGAGCCCGTACTTAAAATGACAGTAGGTGGGCTCAAAAGAGCATACTTTAACTCTGGAAACACAACATGGTTCTACAGTACTACAGTCGTGTATGTTGTGCGGGGTCGCCGGCGACCTCATGTTGTGGTTCTAGAGTTAAATTAATATTGAAAACAACAATTTCACCTCAATATTTTATAATATTAAAGGGCTCGATGTCGATGAGGTCACACTTCTGCACGATAAGGCCCCCTGCTTTAAGGCATTAGCCACTCAACAGTTGTTGGGGAACCATGAGATCGATTTCTTTGGAAATGAAGAATGGCCAGGAAATTCTCCTGACCTGAACGTCTGTGAACACATTGGATCAATTATAAAGGACAAGGTTGAATGTCTCTTGTTTCAAGAACCTGCAGCAAATCGATTTTCGAAGGATACAATGACGCAACACATTGAAACTGTTTTAGCAAATTTGTGTAACGATCAAGACCTATTCACGTCACTTTTGGCAAGCTACCTAAAGCGAATTCAGGCTGTCTTGGAAGCCAATGGCGGGAACACCAAGTTTAATTGTTTCTCATTAAATGCAGGATTAAATTCTCTTTTGTAAGGTATGTTTAGTTTTACTCTACCTCTAATGGTTTAGGCCATGGGTGGGTGGGGGGGCTAAGGTTTATTGGAGCCCGTACTTAAAATGACAGTAGGTGGGCTCAAAAGAGCATACTTTAACTCTGGAAACAAACATGGTTCTACAGTACTACAGTCGTGTATGTTGTGCGGGGTCGCCGGCGACCTCATGTTGTGGTTCTAGAGTTAAATTAATATTGAAAACAACAATTTCACCTCAATATTTTATAATATTAAGGCTCGATGTCGATGAGGTCACACTTCTGCACGATAAGGCCCCCTGCTTTAAGGCATTAGCCACTCAACAGTTGTTGCGGACCATGAGATCGATTTCTTTGGAATGAAGAATGGCCAGGAAATTCTCCTGACCTGAACGTCTGTGAACACATTGGATCAGTTATAAAGGACAAGGTTGAATGTCTCTTGTTTCAAGAACCTGCAGCAAATCGATTTTCGAAGGATACAATGACGCAACACATTGAAACTGTTTTAGCAAATTTGTGTAACGATCAAGACCTATTCACGTCACTTTTGGCAAGCTACCTAAAGCGAATTCAGGCTGTCTTGGAAGCCAATGGCGGGAACACCAAGTTTTAATGTTTCTCATTAAATGCAGGATTAGATTCTCTTTTGTAAGGTATGTTTAGTTTTACTCTACCTCTAATGGTTTAGGCCATGGGCGGGTGGGGGGGCTAAGGTTTATTGGAGCCCGTACTTAAAATGACAGTAGGTAGGCTCAAAAGAGCATACTTTAACTCTGGAAACAAACATGGTTCTACAGTACTACAGTCGTGTATGTTGTGCGGGGTCGCCGGCGACCTCATGTTGTGGTTCTAGAGTTAAATTAATATTGAAAACAACAATTTCACCTCAATATTTTTAATATTAAAGGGCTCGATGTCGATGAGGTCACACTTCTGCACGATAAGGCCCCCTGCTTTAAGGCATTAGCCACTCAACAGTTGTTGGGGAACCATGAGATCGATTTCTTTGGAAATGAAGAATGGCCAGGAAATTCTCCTGACCTGAACGTCTGTGAACACTTTGGATCAGTTATAAAGGACAAGGTTGAATGTCTCTTGTTTCAAGAACCTGCAGCAAATCGATTTTCGAAGGATACAATGACGCAACACATTGAAACTGTTTTAGCAAATTTGTGTAACGATCAAGACCTATTCACGTCACTTTTGGCAAGCTACCTAAAGCGAATTCAGGCTGTCTTGGAAGCCAATGGCGGGAACACCAAGTTTTAATTGTTTCTCATTAAATGCAGGATTAGATTCTCTTTTGTAAGGTATGTTTAGTTTTACTCTACCTCTAATGGTTTAGGCCATGGGTGGGTGGGGGGGCTAAGGTTTATTGGAGCCCGTACTTAAAATGACAGTAGGTGGGCTCAAAAGAGCATACTTTAACTCTGGAAACAAACATGGTTCTACAGTACTACAGTCGTGTATGTTGTGCGGGGTCGCCGGCGACCTCATGTTGTGGTTCTAGAGTTAAATTAATATTGAAAACAACAATTTCACCTCAATATTTTATAATATTAAAGGGCTCGATGTCGATGAGGTCACACTTCTGCACGATAAGGCCCACTGCTTTAAGGCATTAGCCACTCAACAGTTGTTGGGGAACCATGAGATCGATTTCTTTGGAAATGAAGAATGGCCAGGAAATTCTCCTGACCTGAACGTCTCTGAACACATTGGATCAGTTATAAAGGACAAGGTTGAATGTCTCTTGTTTCAAGAACCTGCAGCAAATCGATTTTCGAAGGATACAATGACGCAACACATTGAAACTGTTTTAGCAAATTTGTGTAACGATCAAGACCTATTCACGTCACTTTTGGCAAGCTACCTAAAGCGAATTCAGGCTGTCTTGGAAGCCAATGGCGGGAACACCAAGTTTTAATTGTTTCTCATTAAATGCAGGATTAGATTCTCTTTTGTAAGGTATGTTTAGTTTTACTCTACCTCTAATGGTTTAGGCCATGGGCGGGTGGGGGGGCTAAGGTTTATTGGAGCCCGTACTTAAAATGACAGTAGGTGGGCTCAAAGAGCATACTTTAACTCTGGAAACAAACATGGTTCTACAGTACTACAGTCGTGTATGTTGTGCGGGGTCGCCGGCGACCTCATGTTGTGGTTCTAGAGTTAAATTAATATTGAAAACAACAATTTCACCTCAATATTTTATAATATTAAGGCTCGATGTCGATGAGGTCACACTTCTGCACGATAAGGCCCCCTGCTTTAAGGCATTAGCCACTCAACAGTTGTTGCGGAACCATGAGATCGATTTCTTTGGAAATGAAGAATGGCCAGGAAATTCTCCTGACCTGAACGTCTGTGAACACATTGGATCAGTTATAAAGGACAAGGTTGAATGTCTCTTGTTTCAAGAACCTGCAGCAAATCGATTTTCGAAGGATACAATGACGCAACACATTGAAACTGTTTTAGCAAATTTGTGTAACGATCAAGACCTATTCACGTCACTTTTGGCAAGCTACCTAAAGCGAATTCAGGCTCTCTTGGAAGCCAATGGCGGGAACACCAAGTTTTAATTGTTTCTCATTAAATGCAGGATTAGATTCTCTTTTGTAAGGTATGTTTAGTTTTACTCTACCTCTAATGGTTTAGGCCATGGGCGGGTGGGGGGGCTAAGGTTTATTGGAGCCCGTACTTAAAATGACAGTAGGTGGGCTCAAAAGAGCATACTTTAACTCTGGAAACACAACATGGTTCTACAGTACTACAGTCGTGTATGTTGTGCGGGGTCGCCGGCGACCTCATGTTGTGGTTCTAGAGTTAAATTAATATTGAAAACAACAATTTCACCTCAATATTTTATAATATTAAGGCTCGATGTCGATGAGGTCACACTTCTGCACGATAAGGCCCCCTGCTTTAAGGCATTAGCTACTCAACAGTTGTTGCGGAACCATGAGATCGATTTCTTTGGAAATGAAGAATGGCCAGGAAATTCTCCTGACCTGAACGTCTGTGAACACATTGGATCAGTTATAAAGGACAAGGTTGAATGTCTCTTGTTTCAAGAACCTGCAGCAAATCGATTTTCGAAGGATACAATGACGCAACACATTGAAACTGTTTTAGCAAATTTGTGTAACGATCAAGACCTATCACGTCACTTTTGGCAAGCTACCTAAAGCGAATTCAGGCTGTCTTGGAAGCCAATGGCGGGAACACCAAGTTTTAATTGTTTCTCATTAAATGCAGGATTAGATTCTCTTTTGTAAGGTATGTTTAGTTTTACTCTACCTCTAATGGTTTAGGCCATGGGCGGTGGGGGGGCTAAGGTTTATTGGAGCCCGTACTTAAAATGACAGTAGGTAGGCTCAAAAGAGCATACTTTAACTCTGGAAACAAACATGGTTCTACAGTACTACAGTCGTGTATGTTGTGCGGGGTCGCCGGCGACCTCATGTTGTGGTTCTAGAGTTAAATTAATATTGAAAACAACAATTTCACCTCAATTTTTTATAATATTAAACTGCTCGATGTCGATGAGGTCACACTTCTGCACGATAAGGCCCCCTGCTTTAAGCATTAGCCACTCAACAGTTGTTGCGGAACCATGAGATCGATTTCTTTGGAAATGAAGAATGGCCAGGAAATTCTCCTGACCTGAACGTCTGTGAACACATTGGATCAGTTATAAAGGACAAGTTGAATGTCTCTTGTTTCAAGAACCTGCAGCAAATCGATTTTCGAAGGATACAATGACGCAACACATTGAAACTGTTTTAGCAAATTTGTGTAACGATCAAGACCTATTCACGTCACTTTTGGCAAGCTACCTAAAGCGAATTCAGGCTGTCTTGGAGCCAATGGCGGGAACACCAAGTTTTAATTGTTTCTCATTAAATGCAGGATTAGATTCTCTTTTGTAAGGTATGTTTAGTTTTACTCTACCTCTAATGGTTTAGGCCATGGGCGGGTGGGGGGCTAAGGTTTATTGGAGCCCGTACTTAAAATGACAGTAGGTGGGCTCAAAGAGCATACTTTTAACTCTGGAAACACAACATGGTTCTACAGTACTACAGTCGTGTATGTTGTGCGGGGTCGCCGGCGACCTCATGTTGTGGTTTAGAGTTAAATTAATATTGAAACAACAATTTCACCTCAATATTTTATAATATTAAGGCTCGATGTCGATGAGGTCACACTTCTGCACGATAAGGCCCCCTGCTTTAAGGCATTAGCCACTCAACAGTTGTTGCGGAACCATGAGATCGATTTCTTTGGAAATGAAGAATGGCCAGGAAATTCTCCTGACCTGAACGTCTGTGAACACATTGGTCAGTTATAAAGGACAGGTTGAATGTCTCTTGTTTCAAGAACCTGCAGCAAATCGATTTTCGAAGGATACAATGACGCAACACATTGAAACTGTTTTAGCAAATTTGTGTAACGATCAAGACCTATTCACGTCACTTTTGGCAAGCTACCTAAGCGAATTCAGGCTGTCTTGGAAGCCAATGGCGGGAACACCAAGTTTTAATTGTTTCTCTCATTAAATGCAGGATTAGATTCTCTTTTGTAAGGTATGTTTAGTTTTACTCTACCTCTAATGGTTTAGGCCATGGGCGGGTGGGGGGGCTAAGGTTTATTGGAGCCCGTACTTAAAATGACAGTAGGTAGGCTCAAAAGAGCATACTTTAACTCTGGAAACAAACATGGTTCTACAGTACTACAGTCGTGTATGTTGTGCGGGGTCGCCGGCGACCTCATGTTGTGGTTCTAGAGTTAAATTAATATTGAAAACAACAATTTCACCTCAATATTTTATAATATTAAACTGCTCGATGTCGATGAGGTCACACTTCTGCACGATAAGGCCCCCTGCTTTAAGGCATTAGCCACTCAACAGTTGTTGCGGAACCATGAGATCGATTTCTTTGGAAATGAAGAATGGCCAGGAAATTCTCCTGACCTGAACGTCTGTGAACACATTGGATCAGTTATAAAGGACAAGGTTGAATGTCTCTTGTTTCAAGAACCTGCAGCAATCGATTTTTCGAAGGATACAATGACGCAACACATTGAAACTGTTTTAGCAAATTTGTGTAACGATCAAGACCTATTCACGTCCACTTTTGGCAAGCTACCTAAAGCGAATTCAGGCTCTCTTGGAAGCCAATGGCGGGAACACCAAGTTTTAATTGTTTCTCATTAAATGCAGGATTAGATTCTCTTTTGTAAGGTATGTTTAGTTTTACTCTACCTCTAATGTTTAGGCCATGGGCGGGTGGGGGGGCTAAGGTTTATTGGAGCCCGTACTTAAAATGACAGTAGGTGGGCTCAAAAGAGCATACTTTAACTCTGGAAACACAACATGGTTCTACAGTACTACAGTCGTGTATGTTGTGCGGGGTCGCCGGCGACCTCATGTTGTGGTTCTAGAGTTAAATTAATATTGAAAACAACAATTTCACCTCAATATTTTTATAATATTAAGGCTCGATGTCGATGAGGTCACACTTCTGCACGATAAGGCCCCCTGCTTTAAGGCATTAGCCACTCAACAGTTGTTGCGGAACCATGAGATCGATTTCTTTGGAAATGAAGAATGGCCAGGAAATTCTCCTGACCTGAACGTCTGTGAACACATTGGATCAGTTATAAAGGACAGGTTGAATGTCTCTTGTTTCAAGAACCTGCAGCAAATCGATTTTCGAAGGATACAATGACGCAACACATTGAAACTGTTTTAGCAAATTTGTGTAACGATCAAGACCTATTCACGTCACTTTTGGCAAGCTACCTAAAGCGAATTCAGGCTGTCTTGAAGCCAATGGCGGGAACACCAAGTTTTAATTGTTTCTCATTAAATGCAGGATTAGATTCTCTTTTGTAAGGTATGTTTAGTTTTACTCTACCTCTAATGGTTTAGGCCATGGCGGGTGGGGGGGCTAAGGTTTATTGGAGCCCGTACTTAAAATGACGTAGGTGGGCTCAAAAGAGCATACTTTAACTCTGGAAACAAACATGGTTCTACAGTACTACAGTCGTGTATGTTGTGCGGGTCGCCGGCGACCTCATGTTGTGGTTCTAGAGTTAAATTAATATTGAAAACAACAATTTCACCTCAATATTTTATAATATTAAGGCTCGATTTCGATGAGTCACACTTCTGCACGATAAGGCCCCCTGCTTTAAGACATTAGCCACTCAACAGTTGTTGCGGAACCATGAGATCGATTTCTTTGGAAATGAAGAATGGCCAGGAAATTCTCCTGACCTGAACGTCTGTGAACACATTGGATCAGTTATAAAGGACAAGGTTGAATGTCTCTTGTTTCAAGAACCTGCAGCAAATCGATTTTCGAAGGATACAATGACGCAACACATTGAAACTGTTTTAGCAAATTTGCGTAACGATCAAGACCTATTCACGTCACTTTTGGCAAGCTACCTAAAGCGAATTCAGGCTGTCTTGGAAGCCAATGGCGGGAACACCAAGTTTTAATTGTTTCTCATTAAATGCAGGATTAGATTCTCTTTTGTAAGATATGTTTAGTTTTACTGTACCTCTAATGGTTTAGGCCATGGGCGGGCTAAGGTTTATTGGAGCCCGTACTTAAAATGACAGTAGGTGGGCTCAAAAGAGCATACTTTAACTCTGGAAACACATGGTTCTACAGTACTACAGTCGTGTATGTTGTGCGGGGTCGCCGGCGACCTCATGTTGTGGTTCTAGAGTTAAATTAATATTGAAAACAACAATTTCACCTCAATATTTTATAATATTAAAGGGCTCCAGAAGTTTGGTTGGTGTAGGGCCCTTGGTAGTTTAATCCGGCCCTGATTCCTCCCAACATTTTCAAGCAAGATGAGCCTATTGCCGTACCATCAAAGAAAACAGAGCCATTTACTAGTGGTGTACCGAATAATCGGCATCAGCAGAATCGTTCATTTTTGGGCATCGGCATCTGCATCGGTCAAATTTAGCCGGTTCTCTTACTGATTCTCTGACATTTTAAAATTTTCATTACAAAACAAAATCTATATTTATAGAAAGTTGAACATACAAAAAACACTATTTATGATCATTTATATTCATTTCAAAGTGTAATTATATAAAAATATTTTACATTCACGAAAAGGGCAAAGTTTAATAAGTTAAGCTACCCATAAATTTACATTTTCTCTAAATAGCTAATCTCTAAATAGTACAAACGAATTTAATCTCCAACTCTATATTAACAATAATTCTATATTAAATTGTACTTTATAATTTATGGGGTCCAGAAAATTTGGTCCCGGAAAATTTGGTCCCGGAAAACACGGTCCTGAATAATGGGTCCTGAGAAAATTCGGTCCCAGAAAATTTGGTCCTAGAAAATTCGGTCCCAGAAAATGTAAAAAAGAATAAAATATGTGCGCGCGGTTAAAGGTTAACTTGTTAAGTCGCTTAAACTTAACTTAAGAACCGAAGTTATTTCATTTCTGACAGTCCAGTTCTCATCAGTCATTATTTATCCAACGTGAGATCAGTTAACACGAGAGAAAATTTACCCACACTGGCTGCTTCGTTTCTCAAGTCTGAAAGAGGAAACCGTAAATTGATTGACGAATTAAATTACATTTACGACTATCATAAAGTTAGTGCAGATGACGCAAAGCATTTCTGGCGGTGTGAAAAGCGTCTCACATGCAGAGCCCGTGCACACACTGTCTGATACCGGAGTACCACATGTTATTGCCTATGTCGGGGAACACAACCATGCCGCAAGTTCATCTGAGGTTCAGGCAAGAGTTGCAGTTCAAGAAATGAAAGCGAAGGTACATACAGGCATGGCATCGAGTACTCGACTTCATTTATCTGAAGCTGTGCATGATTTGGACGAAGACACGGGTACTCAATTGCCAACGCATTCGACACTTTCACGGTCTGTCACAAATTGGCGACATGAAGCATCTGGGATTCCACCATTGCCGGTGCATCGTACTGGATTTGCCATACCGGATAATTATCGTTACTTGCCAAACGGTCACCTCTTTTTACAGTGATAGTGGTAGTGATGATAACAACAGGATTTTGATTTTTGCCACAGATACTGGGCTTGATGACTTGGTGGCTTCATCTTATATAGGAATGGATAGCACATTTAAGACCTCTCCAAATGGATGGTATCAGTTGTTCTGCGTACATGCACAAATGAATGAACTGTCATTCCCTCGTCCTTTCATTCTTCTACCGAATAAAACTGAGGTGACATATGATAAGCTTTTTGCAACATTATTAGAACTGCGACCAAGTCTGAAGCCTATTGAAATAATGCTTGATTTTGAAAGAGCTGTTCATAACAGTTGCCGCGGTACTTTTGCAGGCTGTACTACAATTGGCTGTTTCTTTCATTTATGCCAAAATATCTACCATAAAATTTGTGAACTTGGATTGAAGGTTCAATACAATACAGACAACAATTTTTCTTTAAAAATAAGAATGTTCTGTGCTCTTTCCCTTTTGCCCGAAGACGATGTAGTCGATGCGTTCGAAGAATTGTGTGTTGATGAATTTATACCAATATAATTCATTAGTTATTTTGAGTTGACATATGTAGGTGCCCCTTAGGAGTAGGCGCAGTCGTCGTGAAACACCTATGTTTGAAATTTCCCTATGAAATATTCATCGCAGAGTTATTAAGGATTTGCCGAGGACTAACAATGTACTGGAAGCATTTCATTGTGCCTTGCAGTCTTCTGTGATGAACTGTAATCCAAATATCTGGAAAATCGTTGTGCAGACGAAAATAGCTCATATTCGTCGCGGCGACAAACCCTATAAAAAGAGAAAATATTGGACAAACGACTTGCGTTTCAAGAATATTGTGCAACAGTATGATTGCAGCGACAAAATGGCTTTTTTGAAGGCTATTGCACATCATCTTACTGTCTTTGACTTATATTACTGATATACATATTTTTTAAGCTGAACTAATCTGATTGTGTTTGACCAAATTTTAAATTGATTTAAGTTAATCTGCTCCTCGCTTAATATTAATTGCCAGAGGGGCTCAAGGCAGTGGCGTACTAGGGGAGTGCGAGGGGGGCGGTCCGCCCGGGTGACAGCCAGGAGGGGGGTGCCATCGGGAGAGTTGAAATAACAGTACAAGTTTTGAAACCAAATGAAAAATTCGCCAAAGTAAGAAAAAAAAATTAAAAATGTTCAAACTATTACAACAGCTTAATGTTAATTTCCACTATAAAATAAATTTTTATTTTTATTGGCAATACAAAATTTACAAACGAAAAATTAAATATTTGATAAAAATTACATCGAAAGGCGAACGTTTGTTGACGTTTTAGTCAGATGTGTGAAGTGATCAGATACGTCCATATTGAATGTGACAAAGTTGAAGTAAAGGAATCATTCTTGGGCTTCTTCCTATTGCCGGAAAGACTGCTGTTGAGCTCACAGGGGATATCTTGAGACATGTGGAGAGAGATGGACTGGACATAAACCTGTGTCGTGGTCAAGGATATGACAACGCTGCAACTATGGCTAGGATTCATGGTGGTGTTCAGTCAAAGATCAGAGAGATTAATCCCAAGGCTCTGTTTGTGCCTTGTGCAAATCACTCTATGAACCTTTGCGGAGTGCACTCATTTGGAAGCGTTTCTTCATGTGTGACTCATTTTGGAACCTTGGAGAAAGTATATTCCTTCTTTTCAGTCTCAACTCATCGATGGGAAATGCTGATGGAGAATGTAGGCATGACAGTCAAAAGACTTTCCCAGACAAGATGGAGTACTCATTATGATGCTGTGAAACCAGTGAAGGCAAATTTTGAAAAGCTGACCTCAACCCTTGAAGTACTGTGCGATCCCAAAGAAAATGTGGACACAAGAGGATCAGCTCAGATTTTGCTGTCTGCTGTATGTGATTTCTCTTTTTTGAGTTACCTTTCTTTCTGGTGTGAAGTCCTGGAAGAAATTAATCTCACAAAAATATTTGCAAACAGTTGGAATCACCCTTGAAAAGTGCAATGTGAAGCTCCAAGCTCTAAAACTGTTTCTTGAAGATCAGCGCAATGAAATTGTGGAGAGGGCCATTCATTACGCAACTACAAAGTGTAAGAAAATGGACATTTCTATGGAGAGAAGAGGGAGAGTAAAGCTCCGAAAAAGGATGCCAGGAGAGATGGCAAAGGATGCTGGTCTCACATTGCCAGAGGAAGTAAAAAGGGCTATGTTTGAATGTCTTGATCGCTTTCATCAAGAATTGGAGATTCGTTCTAAGGCAATAGATCAAATTCTGTCAATCTTCGCTGTTATTCAGCCAAACACTTTGGTTGTTGCAACAGAAGAAGAACTTTGGAAGTATATTCCAAATTTGACTCAGATTTTCTATGAATTTTTTGATGAATGTCAGTGTGGAAATTGGACGACTTCGGAGGCATTTGGAAGCTGCCAAAATCAGCGTTGAAGAGGCAAAGAAATGGACAGCATTGCAGTTTCTGGAGTTTATTGTGAAATGGGATTTTTGTGAATCTTTGCCAAGCTTGTCACTGTGTCTGAGATTCTTTTTGATTGTCTGTGTGTCTATTGCTTCATGTGAAAGAAGTTTTTCCAAATTGAAAATGATAAAAAATTTCTTTCGCTCAACCATGAGTCAGACAAGATTGACAAATCTGGCTTTACTTTCAACTGAACATGAATATGCAAAGAAGGTGAATTTTGATGAGGTCACTGATCAATTTGCAGAAATTAAGGCTCGAAAGCAGAGACTGTGAATCCTCTCTATCGACCTTTGAAGAATAGGCTGAGGCTCAGCCTATTCTTCAAAGGTAAATAGAGAGGATTCACGCTCAGCCGCTGAGCGTTGAGACTGGATTTCCTGTTTTTTTTGTATAAAATAAAATGCAGTATTACGTGTTCACTGAATTTTTAATGTCCTGCATTTTTCTTATTTCCAATTTGCTTATGACAGTATTGTACTGTTTAAAAATCTACTTGCAAAATTAATATATTTTTCTGTGTGTTTAAATTTTAAAATTATTTATGGGGGGTGCCAAAGGAAGGATCCGCCCCGGGTGCCAAATACTTTAGGTACGCCCCTGGCTCAAGGGTATGGTGCGGTATTCGAGCTACAGTTCGCTATTATTAGCGGTTCGTTCGACTAATGTTATTAGTGTACATTTTTTTAACCTGAATTAATCTGATTGTGTTTGACTAATGTTATTTATGTGCATTTTACTGTTCTTTTAACAACTGAATACATGATTTTAAATTAAATATTGTTTTTTACTGTTTTAAAATTAAAATAATTTTTTTACGGTTTTTTTCTGAGACCGAATTTTCTTAGCACCACCATTTTTCTAGGACCGAATTTTCTGGGACCCAATATTCGTGACCGAGTTTTCCGGGACCAAATTTTCAGAACCGAATTTTCCTGGCGCCATAATTTATATGTTAAACCATCTTATTGTGATGACGTTATTTTAAGTATTTTAATAAGTTTATAAACCCAAATTGTATAACCTTTTTTTTTTGATTCAAATACGGCACCAGGGTCTTGAAATTTTAATGAAAAATTTTGTTGTTGTTTATAATGTTGAAGAAAGAAAAACTCAACATAAGGAAAAACAATTACTTCAAATAGTGGTATTTAATTTCTGAAACTAAAACAAAATTATTTTATTATTTTACTGAGTAATAAAACTATCTAACATTGTTTTAGCTACGGTATATGAGTAACAAATTTTGTTACTGTATATTGTGGAGTGAGCTAAGGAAAAACATTTAAACAAATTTGAAATACAGAAATATGAAAATTAAAAGTTTTCACTTTAGATCAGTAAAATTTATGAAGGGAATTGATTTTTTAAAATATAGGCAAAGAATCTGCATCGGTATCGGCAGTTATTCATGTAATCGGCATCGGTAGTTATTCATGTAATCGTCATCGGCTAAATTTTGGAATCAGTACATCACTACCATTTACCCAGTCACTTTGTATGTTAGACCAAACTATAACACCGGAAGAGCCCAGTGATGTTGTTTCATGTAAATCATGAGGATTGTTATGGAACTACATTGCATTAATCTCAGATAAAATTAGGCTGTTTGAGTATTAAAATGAGCTATACAGGTTTATGTTGTTGGGTTTGCAAAATTGGGGATTTATTAATAATATAAAATATAGTAATTTTAACATAAATAAAAATATAAGTTAGGTATGATATAATGCCAAATAGGCCTCATGTAGTAGGAGGCTACGTGACTGCGCGCATGAAACCATACGAACAGGTTTCAACGCGTTCTTGCTTGTAAATGAGACGTGTTGTGTTTGACCAAAAAGGAATGGGAATATCAGTCACGCGATGGCCCATCTCCAGTTTGGTCCAATCCTGTATTCACAAACAGTTTTAGTTTTTAAATAATATTTCCAAGATATAATTAAATCATTTAATCTAGCCAAATAGATTAAATAAGTTAGTTAAATAATATAAAACAATTAGTACTCTGGAACTCCTCAAATAGGCTGTATTCTAGATTTCTTTTAAGTTAAAGGTTCATGAAAAAATAACCAAAAAAGAATCTCGCTGGTGAAGCCATAACAACTGCCCGAACACGATCCCGACTGAACCAGGGAGTGTCCAGCGAAGGAAGTCGAGAACAGGCCATTAGAAAGTGGAGAACAGTTTGTCATAGAGAGGGGTCGTACACTTTTCATCAGAAGTTCGTATTTTCCCTCTTGTTATTTTTATTTTAATACTTCCACTCGAGCCCGTGGGAAATAGTACCTACTTTTAAGATGAACTTAGGTTAATGAAGTTAATTTAATTCCTCCCTAGGGGTTGAAAAAGGAGTTCTTTTCGGCCCTAGGAGAGGAGGGGCGACAAGCTTGACCTTCGTGAAGTGAGGAATCATCGCACGGAACATTTGAAAGATTGAAAGGTAGGCCTACTCATGTCCCGTTTTAATTTAGGCCATCTTTCCGTTTCCTTTGGCCTGTTTTATTTCCGATCAAGGCTTATTCCCGTTTAGTAACTGCATAACGTAAGTGTAATTTAATTTATTCTGTGAGTTAATTTAAGATTAAATAGTGAAACGTTTGTGTTTTATAATAACATTGAAGGTCATAATCATGGTTGAAAAACTTGGGACAGACACGCGCTCATTATCATTAATATAAAGTAAAGGTAAAACGAAGTTTTACTTAGTTGGAGTTTTAAAACTAAGTCGAAATACATTTTCGTGTCCGCGCTGCCAGATGTGTCTTAATAGCGATAGACCCACGAACTGGGCAATAATGAACGATTGATCAATTAAATGGATGGATCACGAGGAATACTACAATTGACTACCAGGGTCACCAGAACAGCCACCAACGAGGTTAACTACAGGGGTCATCCCGGGAAAGGACGTCACTCCGGGAGAAAACTAAAACCTTTCAGTGTATTCCTAAGCTTGTGAGAAAAGATCAACTGAATTTGTTCACTTATATACATACATATTTTCTTTAAACGGTGCATCTTGCTCCTGAAGAATTATGCAACTGGAACGATAATAACTTGGGGTGTCTGCAATGCAAACTAACGAAAACGCATACAAATTTGGATATTCTTTGAAGTGAGATAACACGGAACATTGTTGCTTTCAGTGGTGATGAACTACATATGGAACCCTCGTCAATACATTGACCCCCTGTTCGCTTGGAAATGCTGCTGCGAGCTGCTCGTACCGCGAAATAGGTGTGTGGGTGTAATGATGCTCTATGTGAATAAAATGTTAAACTTTTCATCTTCCTTTCACTTAAACTATAACTACGAATATTTTAAACATTGATTACACACACACACAAACACACATATATATATGGGCTGAATTTCAAAATTAAATATGTAAAATTAATAAATGATACACACCCACGATAAAAAATAAAAAGTGATTCGAAAGCCTTTCGTGTATTTGAGCATCAACGTTTTGGACACTGTGTATTATATTAAGAGAATGAGTCGTACATCGAACGAAAAAGATTTCAGTGTTTTTCAGAAAACACCACTCGTCCACATACCAATTTAGGGGACGAGTAGCTCGCAGTATCATTGCGAAATACATAGAGAGGGTCGACGTACTAACAAGGTTCTTGTTACGTGGATCATTACTACTAGAAACAACAATGCTTTTAAAAAGAGTTATTATACTCGTAATTCAATAAGCGATCAAATTCATAATCTTTTCCTTGCCTGTCTCGTTACATATAGGCTACCTTGCAGATAGGTCTGGTTCTGGGTGGTGATTCACCAGGAGCAAGATGCACTGCAACCATATATATTATATATATATATATATATTGCAACGCCTGAAATGTTTATAAATGCAATTACTGGAATGAAAATGTGAAATAAAAATAGAAAATTAAACTCAAACAAAAACATAGAAACAGTTTTTCCTTCCAACATAATTTGAAATAGAGTTTTAACTAAATTTCAGAGAACGAATTGCCTTTGTTATCTGTCGTTGATGTGTTTACATTCGTTAGCTGGAGAACTTGTAAATATTTTCGGAGGGAAATTCACAGAATTTATTTGTTCATTATAACGCAAAATTTATTTCGAAAAGTTGCAAATCTTTTCATATATATATATATATATATATATATATATATATATATATATATATATAGAGAGAGAGAGAGAGATAGAGAGAGAGAGAGAGAAGGCTGATAAAAGTAAATAAACACCTTTGATTTTTCAGACTTTTTTATATATTTGATTATAAAATTCAATAAATAATAAATTTTGGGGGAGAAGAAAAAGGTGTAACATAATTCCCACCACGAAGACAAATGATTGATGCTAAGCAGGGGCGTACACAGCATTTCTTAAAGGGGGGCCACAACACACACAATATATATATATATATATACAGGGTGTCCCGTAAGTCTGGACCCATAGGGATTTATAATATATTTTTTTATTATGTTATTATTATTTTATTATTATTATTTTTTTATTATTTTTTATTATGATTTTTATTTGTGGGGCCACTTGAAAGCCAAAGTGTACGAGGTCAAACTTCAGAACATTTTCCACCTTAAAGCACGCATTGTGGAGACGTGTCAAGAAATTTCTGCGACTGTGATTCAGAAAGTGCTGTCGCAGTGGAGATTGCGTCTTCAACTATGTGTGCGACACAACGGCGGACACTTTGAACAGATTATGTAATACATTTTTGGACTATTTTGTAATTTTATTATTTTCCCTATGGGTCCAGACTTACGGGACACCCTGTATATAGTGTGTGTGTGTGTGTGTGTGAGCTCAAAATTGATGATGATTGATTTGGAATCAAAATGAATTTCATCTTGGAAGGCTTCAGTTGTATTTTATTTCCAATTTATGAGCAAAGAATTAAATTTGCACAAATTAATTGTACGTATAAAGACATATAAACGTTCCTAAGCCAGCCAAAATTGCTTTTGAGTTTTGAGTTAATAACATGTCCTGGTAACGATGAAATAACTGAAATTCCGTATGACATCAAGATTTTTTGTGGTGAATGTTGTAAAGTTATCGATTTTTGAAAATTTCTTTTTCAGATATCTTTAATGAGAGTAGTAATAATTTTTACAATGGGGGCCTATGCCACCCCCCCTTTATGTACGCCACTGATGCTAAGTGCATTAATCCATCATTTGCTATTGCTATTCTTTTTCTCGCTAAAATATCCGCATTTCTCGGACTTTTGGTGTTATCTCTTTGGATTACGTCTCTTTCGGCCTGTTCATTCTCACTCTTTCTTCAGTTGAATGAACTTCCAAAGGGGATAATTTTATTATGGGTCGGCTAATCTTCCCATTCTGCGTTCTTAAAATTACGGATCTAACAATCCCATCTGTTCCAAGAGCTAATTGTTCTATTTTTCCCAGTTTCCAGTCGAGACGCTTCAAATCCCCGTGAATTTAAGACAACAACAACTCTCTTACGTGGTGTTTGTTTGACATTGAATTTACTATAGTAGTGCTTTTCTCTAAGAGCTAATAAATATTCGTTCTTCCGTCTTTTTCAAAAGTATTCCTTAATATTTTCCATTTTTCTTTGCCTTTTGGTTAGCAATTCCTCTTCTTTATAATTCGGATCACGTTCTTTTTTCAATAATAGGTAAAATTTTCAACATAGTATATATGTATATATATTGGCCCAACGCGACAGTAGGCCCACTATAATATGTAAAATAAAATTAAATGATATTGGGGTCATGGTCATCAGTTTGACCTTTCAACCAAACAAACAATATTTAATAAAGGAGATAGAAATGACTAATTTTTGTTTAATTATTAGAGAAATAAATGAATTATTTGTTCACAGTGGTTAACAATTATTTATACAGAATTTGTGCAATATCTGATAATAAAAACCTACTCTAATAGAGATTCTTGGTCAAAAAATCCCTTACGCAGTCGGGTGAACGGGTTCTAACCTAAGTGTGAATTTCTTAAAGGTCTCTGAATTGGTTCCTTACTCGCTTTTAGTTCATTTATTTATTTTTTTGGGGTTTTTTCCTCGGTAAAATGTAAATGGAATAATAAACGTAAATGTAAATGTAATAATGGAAGTAATAATTGCGGAAATAAATATAAATGCATTAAATGTAGTAATAAAGGTAATAAAATAAATGTAATAATTAGTGTAAAGGTAATAATAAATGTTAAAAATGTAAATGCAATAATAAATGCAGTAATTATCTGATGGCATTAGGAAGCTTGTAGATCGCTGGACTAAGTGTATTGAGAAACAGGGAGACTATGTTGAGAAGTGATGTGTTTATAATCTATCAGATGTGAAAATAAAATTGTGAAAGTAAAAAGTGCGGATACTTATTGAATTACCCTCGTATATATATATATATATATATATATATATATGTATATATATATATTTTGTGTGTGTGTGTGTGTGTGTGTGTGTGGTGTGTGTAATTAAGTGGGCAAAAGTGAGGTCGAGTGTAATAATTCACAGTTGTAGTGGGGTCATTTTTCTGTGAGGTAACACTTTTGGTACCTCGGAACATTACAAAATTTATATAAAAATTCGGATCACCTGAAGATCAGGGCCCCCAGCCTTCATTAGTTAGCCTTATAGGGCTAACTAACGAAAATATCACGACTAAACCTAACCAATCGAAAGGGCGTACAGTTGACCTAACCGGGCACTCAATAAACCTAACCGGGTATTCAGTTGACCTAACTGGGCATTCAATGAACCTAATCGGGTTATAAGGCTAACTAACGAAAATATCACGACTTAACCTAACCAATCCTCAGGGACGTACAGTTAACCTGAACAAAAATAAAACATTGAAAATAGCAAAACCAAAATGGGATATAAACTGACCTTCGACGTTGGAGCTGAGAAAACAACTGGCATAAAAAACGGGATACGTTATAACGAAAGATTGGTAGGTTGGTGAAAAATGAATATGGGTTGGTTGGTTAAAAGCAGAACAATTTGAAAGATGAACAATTTGAAAGATGAAGAGTAATTATCTACAATGAGTCTAAAATCTTGAGATCTTAAGATCAAGACTAGAGCGTATGTATTTCGCAAAAACATTTGTCTGGTGAGTTTTTGTCCTCTTTTGCATTTAAGTGGTGAGTTTTTGTATGGTGAGTTTTTGTCCGGTGCGTTTTTGTCCTGTGAGTTTTTGTCCGTGCCCCGATGGGAAGACGAGAGAGCCTTTTGAATGTTTGAATGACGAAATACTCGTTGAAGGAAAATGAAGATTCGCAGGTCGAAATGGATGAATGTTGAGTGAGGCAAAGGGACCGGAAGGATGGCGCGAGTTGAATCTTGCAGAAGTGAGGTTGTTACCGGGGCGTTGAAATGGTAGTAGGCCTCAACAGAAATGAGTCTCGATATGATGATCTTTGGGTGCAACACTAGGGGCATTTCCGACTGTCAAACTGTCAATAAGAGAACAAAGATCTTCGCAGGATCCCGGCTTCTTTTCGGAGATGTTTACCTTCAGAAGTCTCTATACCCAGTCAGACTAAGTTCAGAAGAGTTACCTGTCCATTCAAAAGTTGAAATAAGAATTTTCATAAACCTTTCTTTCACAATTTTATTTCTGTGTGACAAGATGCATTATCCTTCCGAAATCAGTAATACTCACCCTCTTGTATTGTTCAACTTTACCCACTGTTCAGCGCTGCAATCATTATATTTCTTTGCTAAAAGGAGATTGTTCTTTAGTTTTTCATTTACCTGTGTTGTTCTTCGCTGGTCTTCTTACAACTATATTACTATCATTTTGAAGCCTCCGTCGACTGATTCTTCTACTGACTGGAGTAGGGAGCTCTTTCTGCATCTGGGAACTGGTGATGAAGTCGATTTTTGCCTTTCTTCTAATCGTATTATCAATACCTTGAGTCGTTATTGGTGGCCTGCCGACTTGTTTATGGTTTGTATTTCAAACTCAAAAATTCTCTTTATGATATAGCATGCTGTTAACAGAAATACTTAAAATCAGGAGACTACCTGACTTTGATTGTCCAAATGAACCTCTTCTCTATGGGGAAATTTCCGATTTTCTGCCCATTTGTATTCTGTGTAAATCAAGAGTTCATTAAGGAATGTACACGAGTTAAAGGAATAATTATACATTTTCAGTTTTCTCTCGGGCTAAACCAGCAAAAGCAATGTTAAAATCGTTGTGGTATCGATGGAAAATTGACCATTAGTTCAACTTGCAATTCTATTCCGTTTGTATGATACTTGCTTGATTCAGATACAGTTTGTACTTGATTCAGATACTGATATTTTGAAAAACTGTACATATTAATAATAATTAATCACACGAAAATACAGCTACCATTATTAAAAGAAATGAATTTTATACAAAACAAAATGTATAAGTTTTATATTTTACAGTATATCCTTTAAAAAGTGTCCAAGAAATGAAAAATACTGCATAAATTCTACTTTTTTTAAAATCAGCGTCCATCCCTCAACTCATGATGTTAATTACAACGAAGATAAAAACTATTTATGCAATAAGTTACTTTATATTTTGTCATAATTTAACCTGTGTTTCAATTCATAAATCAAGGTTCATTTCATAAAAGGTGTTATTTTCTACCTTTAAAACATTATTGCATACAAAATTGTGAAGCTAAAAAGGAGAATATTCCACAAATTTGTAAGTGATTTGAAAGTTTCGATTACGACGGTAATTGATACCAAACATACAGAGCGATGACAAAAGTAAATATGTACCTTTGTTTGTCCCGAAACTTTTTGATTTGATTATAAAAGTCAATAAATAATAAAAAATTTACTGAATTAATAAACGCAAAGGGGAAAAGAACACGATTTGAAATACATTGATTCAATTAATTTGTTACTAATCAGTGACTTTTATAGCCAAATAATTAAAAAACAAAAAAAAGGTGTTTATTTATATGCACTAAAATCACAGAACAACACGTGATCTTTTTAATAAGCAAACAATCACAGGGAAAAGGAAAAAGAAACACGAAATCCGAGCGCTTTCGTGATATATTCACATCTTCAGGAATTTCGTGTTTTTTTCCTTTTCCCTGTGGTTGTTTGCTTATATATATATATATATATATATATATATGTGTGCATGTACCTTGTGCGAATAAACGTGTTGTGTCTCTGTATTAACATCCAAATAAGAAGGGAATAAACTACTCGGAGGTTTACACCCGAAAGTGTATAAAGTATCAGTGAATCCATGCATATAAATTATAAAGTGATATTCATTAAAATTTAGAAAGTGCAATACAGTTTACATAAATTATCACCAGTTTAACGTATATATTTAAACCGTAATACGGTTGGCATTCGAGAAATTTTGAAACAAGCCAGGAAAAGGGTCATAAAACGCAAATGTCAGAAAACCCTCGTGACCATCGAAAGGAAAGAAAAGAGAAACAAAGGAAAAAAATTTGTATGTGTATTTCTTTTTACGATAATTAATGAATAGTATAACCATGGGTCCAAATTCTCACTTAATCTGCAATTTGTGTAATCCGGAAACAACTGAAAATGCAGTAGTAAGATGCGATTTCTGTCAAAAACTGCACGACTTTATCTGCATGAATTTGGATAATAGGAAACTATCTCGTCTCGAACGTGAAATAGATCGCGGGAATTAAATTTTTGTGTGGCGCATGTACACAGACTGTACACAGACTCCTTCGCGATATTTAAAGAAATGGAGAAAGCGAATTCGAGTGTTACAGAAAAGGGAGGGAATAATAGGGAAACAAGAGTCCGGAAATGTCCCAAATGTCCCAATGAAAATTCGGGTGGATGAGATAGAAGTGGAAATAACGAATAAGAATATAATACGGAACGAAGACATAAAACAAAGAAAAGAGATAAGTAAAAGTTGCGATGTGGTAAAACTGCGCAACGAGAAAAATGATAAAAAGATAAAACTAAAAACGTAGGAAATAAACAGCCGAAGAAAAATAATGGTAATATCAAAATTAAGAACACAGAAAATAATCAGATAACAAGAAATAGAAGCGTAGAAAATCGTATGCGGACAGTTCTTGAAAACATTTCTTCGAAAACAAAACTTCGAAAACATCTCTTCGAAATCAAAAACTTCGACATCCAATAACTTCGACAAAAAATTACTTCGAAAATAAAACTTCGAATCAAAAACTGCGGACATTTCTTCGAAAACATAAAAGGATAATTATAAAATATTACACAAATCTTTTATTATTAAAATAAAAACAAACATGACTAGTTTTATTGCGAATAAAATATTATAGTTCATTATGCGTTAAAAAAATATTACACAATTTGTTTAATTTTTAAAATACAGGAATAGTTAGGTTAGAATAATTTATTGTAAAAATCAATCGTAAATTAAAAATACTATTATTGGTATGACAAATTTACATTCTGAGATTAGATGCGATGCCACGTAAGTAATCTATAAATTAAGGGAATCATCAAAAGATGTAACCAGTCTCTTCAATCGTGCCGCACTAGCCTGATATTTTTTCGAACTCTTTCTGAACTCAAAACCACTAGTTAATTTCTCAAAATAAATTTCATTTAAATCTTGTTTCCTTTTTAAAGCTACTAAAAATTTCCAAATAGTGGGATGGTGAGAAGAAACTTGCTGTAAAAACCTCTATGCTATCCCTCAATCGCATTGTTGGTTTTCGGTAAATCGTTTTCAACTCTTTCATAGCATGACCACATGTCAATTTTAAATTTGGCAGCACGACGTCTTCCCCGTCTGTCAGATCTTCGAAGTAATCAACAACAGGTTCTACTTCATGTGGAAGAATGTTTTGTTCAATTAGCATATTAAATCCCTCGACAACTTTGTTAGGTGGCACAAGGCAAGAGCTGCAAGCATTCGAATATTTAGAGCGAATTGGGCATCAGTGTCGTATCGTGCTTTGAGTCCATATTCACAGACTTTCCTAGATAAGCATTGGCCAAAATGGAAAAAAGCAACCATAGTTTGCAACTGATTGAAATTCCGAAGTTAATGCATTAATCATTCCTGTTTCAAAATCAGTTAAAATCGAATCAATGTTTAAGTTAGGAGCGAGGACTTTTACTTGTCTCAAAATGTTTATGTTTTCGAAGAAATGTCCGCAGTTATTGATTCGAAGTTTTATTTTCGAAGTAATTTTTTGTCGAAGTTATTGGATGTCGAAGTTTTTGATTTCGAAGAAATGTTTTCGAAGTTTTGTTTTCGAAGAAATGTCCGTAAATCGTAGAAAATACCGTCTGTAAATAATACGCAAAAGGGTACTGCAGATATCGAGATGGGCACTGCATCTATGCACATCCCACGTTATGTAACACACATTACACAAGAGGATACTGCAAATTTGAAAAAAAGTGCAAGTGCCACCATCTTACTGTCTGCAACACCTATACAAGATATGGAAGGTACAAATACGGACAAAAATGCCGTTACCACCACCCTCAAAGGAACCCGACAGGTGAACAGACGAAACTAGTAACAAAGAGGGCTACCAATTTTTTAGGTGTAGCCCACACAATTTAACTATTGAATACAAAGCCAACTGGCAAATACAGGGATCCGAGAGCCGTACAGAAAGCATACATAAAGACATTACGTGCGATATCGGAACAACGGGTATCGAAACAGATAAAGAGAGGAAAATTCTCGGAGGATCACAAGGCAACGAAACCGGCACCACCATTGGAAAACGAATCGGAAACACAAGTATGTAAAAACGAAAGGGAAAATTAAAATAATCCTAGCCAACATTCAAGGCCTTAAATCAAACCATTCCCCAGACAAAGTTTTATACCTGAAAGGACTCGTGCAAGAAACCGGAGCAGATTTAGCCTCACGGAAACCCATCTAAAGGACTGCCAGGTGAACTGTGAAAATTGTGAGTTCTGTAGTGAGAAAAAAGAAATTCAAATTGACAACTATAGCATCCTCCGAGCCGACAGAACAGTGAGACGTAAAGGAGGATATGCTATTTACACACGCGAAAGGCACATGGCAGAAATGACTATAAGTACCTCAAACAGCTACGTAGAATGCGTAGCAGCAAAAATTGAAAAATTAAATATGGTACTAATTGTAATGTACAGAACCCCGAACACGCCAACCTCAAAATTCTCAGATTCCATTTCAGAAGTAAAAAAATGGGTAAAATATCTACATTCTCCAACCCCAAATATTTTTCTCTGTGATGATTTTAATTTTCCATTCATGAAATATAAAAGGATAGGAAAAAATATATGTATACACCAAGACAAGGGGGGTACACGAGAAGACCAGGAGCAGGTAAAAATGCTACTAGCTCTAGCTGATGAATTTATGTTAACAAAAGAAATAACAGAAAACACAAGAAAAAACAACTGCCTAAATTTGGTATTCACAAAAAACAACAGCCTAATTGATAACGTAGAAATAGCCCCAACTATAATATCGGATCACAACATTAGTCAAATAACAACCAATATAAAAGCAACAGGAAAGGAAAGAACACGAACAACAGAAAGAAGCAAATTCGAAATTTTTAATTTTCACTCCAAAGCTATAAACTGGGAAGATGTTGCATCCAGCATGGAAGTAATAGATTGAAAACCATCTTCAAGGCCAAGATAACGGAAGAGATGCAAATGACCTTAGAGGAGAAAACGCTGGAAATTGTGGAAAGGCATGTCCCAAAAATACAACAAAGAGGAAAGAGAAGCAGGTTCGAGAGAAAAAAGAGGTCATTGTTCCGAAAGAGAAAAAGAGTGACTGCAAAATTAAGTAACTGTAAAGATGATAACGTCAGAAAAATATTAAATGGTAAACTGCATAGTATCGATGTCGTCATACAGGAACTAATCGAGAAGCATACAGAAAAAGAAGAAGACGACGCTATAGAAGCGATAAAGGCTAACTCAAAGTACTTCTATAATTTCACAAAAAGAAGGTCGAAAAACCATGCGACTATCGGACCTTTAAAAACTGAGAACAGTGTTTTATCTGATGATCTAACAGAAGTATTTGAAATATTAAGAGCTCAATACGAATCAGCTTTCAGTATCCCAAAAACTGACAAACTGATATGCGATACAAACGCGTTCTTTGAAGAAGAACTACAAGGGGAAAGTATAACGGACTTCGACTTCACGACAGATGATATTACACAAGCTATAGGGAAACTAAAAGCACATTCAGCAGTAGGACCGGACAAATGGAATGCCACACTGATCAAAAAAGTGCAAGAATGCAATCGCTGAGCCCCTATATTGGATATGGAGACGATCACTAGACACGGGAGAAATACCGGACAGCCTGAAGAGCGCGAACATAGTCCCAATATATAAAGGAGATCGATCCGAGGCCAAAAACTATAGGCCAGTGTCGCTTACATCTCATCTCACTACAATATTTGAAGGAATAATGAACAAGAAAATCTATGACTTTTTGGAAACTCAGAAAAAATTAAATGATAACCAACATGGATTTCGGTCAGGCAGATCATGCCAATCACAACTAATGGGACACTACAACAACATCATTGATGCACTGGAAAGTAATGAAAACTATGATATAATATACACAGACTTTGCCAAAGCGTTCGACAAGTGTGATCATGGAATCATAATACATAAATTGAAATATATGGGAATAACAGGAAAAGTAGGGAAATGGATATATAATTTCCTTAATAAGCGGCGGCAAGTCGTTACACTACAAGGACTATCTTCACCGAGGTCCTCAGCTCAGTACCACGAGGAACAGTATTAGCTCCACTACTCTTCATAATCATGCTAACACATAGATGAGGACGTTACGAGAGACAGCACAGTAACATCCTTTGCCGATGACACAGAGATCAGTAGAAAAATAAGAAACGCAGATGAGAGAGGATCTCTACAAACAGACATGAAAAGGATCTAAAAGTGGATGGAAGACAACAATATAAAGTTTAACATTGAGAATTTCAACTGTTAGGTACAGAAAAAGGGAGGACCTAAAATCCATAGAATAGTATACCCCAAATGGACAGGAAATTCAGAGAAATTCTAAAGGAAAAGATTTAGGAGTTGTAATGACTGACGATGTGAAATTTGAAACACAAAATAAGATAGCAGTAAACATAGCAAAGAGAATAACTGGGCAGATACTGAGAACCTTTAAACGAAGGGATAGGAATATAATGATTCCTCTACTGAAAACACTGATCAATGATCATACCCAAATTGGAATACTGCTCGGTCCTAACATGCCCATATAAAAAAGAAGACATCAGACAGCTAGAAGGGATTCAGAGAAGCTTCACAGCCAAGATCAGTGGGCGCAAAGAACTAAATTAGTGGGAAAGGTTACGCGAATTAAACCTATAGTCACTGGAAAGGAGAGGAGAGAGAGATACACCATTATTTACACTTGGAAAATAATGGAGAAACTAGTCCCCAATCTTACTCTGAGCCCTGTAATTCCCCAAACAACAGTAGAAAATAGAAAAGGAAGACTGTGTCGTGTTCCCAAATTAAAGGTTAGACTGGGAACATCCTTAACTCTGAAAGAAAAGAGTTTTGTTGTGAGAGGACCAAGACTGTTTAATCAGCTGCCCAAAGACCTAAGCAACACGAATGGTGTTGCGGTGGACATCAGAAGAAGATTAAACGCCTGGCTCAGAACAATCCCCGATGAGCCGGGCGTACCTTGCTATGTGAGGTGGAGAGTACAAGAAAGCAACTCACTACTTCACCAGGCCAACTCGAGAGAAGGGGCGACAAGCTTGACCTTCGTGAAATGAGGAATCATCGCACGGAACATTTGAAAGGTTGAAAGGAAAGGTATATGTCAGTTGTCCCAAAAACCTGTCCCTATTTCCAAATAAATGTTTTAAGCTAAAAAAAAGGAATCAAGACACAAAGACAAACACAATAGGTAGTAAAGCATAGGCGTTTATTCACCTTAATTAAACAACCTGTTCAGTGTAATCGTCATTTTTTTAACATAATATTCAACCTTACATAAATGTTTGACATAAGTTTTGGAAATAGCTTAGCTGGGATGTTTGTGATTACCTCATAGACTTTGGTCTTTATGTATTGAAGTGTCTTAGGCTTGGTAGAACAGGACTTGACTTTTATGTAACCCCACAAAAAAGTCAGGGGGTGAGGTAAGTATGAGGACCATTCCACTGGCTCATGAAGGGCGATTAGTCGCCCAGAAAAATGCTTTCTCAAGAAGTTGTAAATTTCACAAGCAGTGTGTGGCGGTGCTCCATCCTGCTGAATACTAAAGACTAACCTTTTCTTAAAGGCCTAGTGAGGTCTTCTATGGTCTCACTAGGGTATAGTCTATTGGTAGCGGTATCATCTTTTCCTAATTTCATAAAAATAGGAAAAGTTATGCTTCTGGTGCTCGCGAGATTTTATAAAGTGCTCTCCAACATAACCAAAAACAGTGCTCACGAGCACCAAATTGAGAACTACTGAGTCCTAGAGACTGTAGTCTTAGTTAAAAATTTTGCCTGGGGTGGTAACTAGGCTATTTTGTCTGGAACAAAATAGCAGTGCTCATTAATGAGAAAAGGTTGAAACCCGTTCTAAATGGTACTAGACGTTTGGTTATATATCATACATGACACGTTTACTTGACATCTCATAATAAACTTAGCTTTCTGAATAAATAATAACAATTTTGAAATGTTTACTAGATATTTCAAATATCTGAAAACGGTGCTTAAATGTTTCAGATATAGAAAGGCGTAGAAATTAAACATTTCATTTGTATAATAAGTTAATTCCCTATTGTTTACTCCAAGACGCATGCGCATTGTGGTTGAAAATATTCTGAAAGTGACGCACTCTGTTTATGTGCTCCTATTTGGGCTATGTCGAAAAAAGAGAAAATATTTATATGAAATATTTATATAAAATATTTATATATTTATATATTAACTACCTAATCTAGATTTATCTAATGCTTAAACATTTTAAGACTTTATTATCATTATTTTTTATAAACCGAGAAATCCCGGAATCCCGGGACAATGGCCGATTTTGCCCCGGAAAACCGGAATAGTGAAAACCCCAGAAAACGAGAAACCCTCGATTCAACCAGTCTTCAAATTATTTTGTAGTCACCCAGGCCTTTCTGTTTGATCTCCAAAAGATCAAATTGTATTATATACAAATTATGTATTATGTACAAATTTTATTATGTATGGAGCCATACATAATACAATTTAGATTGAATTATCTTTAGAGTAACAATTGTTTCTCTACCCGGCCTTTTGACCGTATTAGCGAGGTGCATGTAAGCTAAGATCTTCCAAGTAGGTTAAGATCTTCCACGTGTCTTTCATGCAGTTATTAATTTTATTTATTCGTCTAGGCCTTGGCCAGAAAGTCTTTCAAGCTTCAGCCTGTAATCTTGCACCCCGAGCTTATTAATATTAATTACCTTGCTAATTGAGCATCTTAACCTCAGATGCCTTGACCTTGTACATAGTAGGTTTTATTTTAGCAGTTATTATTATTTTTGTTTTGCTATATAGGAATATAGATAATTTATCATGATGGAAACAAGAGTACAGGAAATACCCCCCCGTTCGCGGAGGTTATTGTTTCGGCAAGACACCGCTATGCGCAAAATCGTGAAAGGCTGGATTCAGTGACGGATCATCACTGAGGCTATTGAGGCTGAAGCCTCAGGCTCCCACGCTTGAGGGGCCCCCGAATCAACCGAGTTTCGATGATATAATTCGAAATTTCGCAAACTTCTTTGATTAAATATGACAGAAGTACACAAACTGACAAATTCTCTGTTTTATTTTATGTTTTATAGGCCCTAAAGTAAAATTTGTTTAATACCGTTTGGTTTTGGCAAACGGCAAAATACACCGTGTAAAGGTTCTTTTAAGTTTGTTTCTCAATTAGCCTGACCACCGTACATATAATTCGTATAAATGTACTATATACTGTACATGTACATGTATTGTTAATAAAAATATATAGAAAATGGCCCCCATATTGTTCATTGCCCCGGGGCCCCGAGGTGTCTTAATCCGCCTCTGGTTGGAATAATACTTTATGGGAAAAATAGGGTTACGTTCCGGAGATCCAGGAATTACCCTTAAGGCTGTAGTTTCCTAGGTCTATAGATTAATTTATCAGTAAACATAATAAAATACAAACATAATATAATAATTAGATCAATACAAAACATTACCAGTAATAAGAAATGATAAAAACAAAAATGATATGTACTTTGGCACTTACCTCAAAGATAAAGAACTCAATTTTGGGAGAGTTTTGCATAAGTCGGGATTAGGATTTCTCAGATCCCGGGCGGAAAATGATAACCTTAAATCCTAGGACAAGCGCAGCAAATCCCGGGATTTCCCTGGTTTTACAAAGTATTCTAAAAACGTTATTTCAAATAGTTTTACGTTAATTTACTACTGTATCTAGAAAATACAAACATAAAGACTATGATGAGAAATTTATAATAGCACGAACCACGTTGCGTTGTACAACTCAATTAGTGCCTATAACATGTTGTTGTGCATGTGTAATATGACTGGTATTTTTGATGATTGACTCGGACTGAAAGCCAATCATCATTTGAGTTCCCTGAATCGAACATTTTGTGTTTAAGTGGATTTTAATTTCGGTTATTATTTTCAATTCAGTGGTACACCTTTTGCTGTTGATATTTCTTTTTACTAAAACTTAGTTAGAAGTACATAAAAGGTGTTGTTCCTATGAATTACACCATAATATAATTTATTTTTGTTGAAGTGCAACGCTGCAAATTAGCATTGTAGGCATAGCCACCTGGTCTATATATCGTATTTATTTTCTGCAGTGTTTGAAACTCGGCCTAGACCCTATCTTTTATGAAATTTATCATTATTGTGTTCAAATATCTATATATTTATATTTAATATTAACTAATCTAGATTTATCTAATGCTTAAACATTTTAAGACTTTATTATCATTATTTTTTATAAACCGAGAAATCCCGCGATCCCGGGACGATGGCCGATTTTGTCCTGGAAAACTGGGATAGTGAAAACCCCAGAAAACGAGAAACCCTCGATAGAACCAGTCTTCAAATAATTTTGCAGTCACCTAGGCCTTTCTGTTTGATCTCCAAAAGATGTTTTTACTTCCCTTTCAACACACGAAGGTGTGGGTTTTGTAATTGTGGGTTTTGCACTTGAAATCGCCTGAGGCATTAGCACAAAGAAGGAGCGTTTGGTGGTCCTTGGCAGCCTTAATGCCTTGGGCGGTTCTCTTCTCCTTGGATATGCAAGGCATATGGCAATATGACATCCTCTTCCAGAACAAGACTGTCTCATCTGCGTTGAATACTTTTCCATGCTTGCATTCTTTGGCCGTAATGAAATCCAAAAATTCAGGCTTGAACTAATCTGCAACTTCTTGGTCGGCAGATGCTGCCTGCCCCGTTAATTCACACATTCATTCTGCAGGCTGTATATTTTCCTGAAACGATCAAACCAGCCTTTGTTGGCAGAAAACCCTGGCCCACCTTCTGAAGTGTACAGACCCTTAAGCGTGGATAGGCAAAACCGCGATACACGAACTCGAGAACGGCGGGGATTTCCTGTATATGACATATAGGTATATGCGGAACAAAAACCCCAATCTGTTACCTTTCCTAAGAAGAAAACCCAATAATAAAATATACATCCATTATAAAATGATGGACATTTTTGGGACACCCTATATGTATTGTTATATATGATGGCATTTAAATGATGTTTTATTTTATGATTTATATTTTTTATTTAGGCCTGTTTGAGGTTCAAACAACCATATAACCAAATAAACCTTTGTTTCTCTGTTACCTCCGAATAGGGGAATAATTGAAAAACCCTTTTACAAAAAAAAAATATATATTCGTCAAAAAGTTTAACACTAAACAAATTACAATGCAAAAATGAAATTTGACATTCATGAAAATTTGTCGAGGAATGACACTTGATAATAAGACAATTAAGTAAAATGCCCAAGCAATTTAAAATATGACTGTTAGACAATTTTAATTTATAATTGATAGTTATTTAACTGAATATAGCCGTAACTGCAATACGCAAGACCATTAAAATGAATGGAGCCATACATAATACAATTTAGATTGAATTATCTTTAGAGTAACAATTGTTCCTCTACCCGGCCTTTTGACCGTATTAGCTAGGTGCATAATACATTTTCATAAAATTATTTGAATTCTCTCTGGTTAATTGACCATATTAATTATGCATAATACCGTACGATAATGTCTAATGTATACCTTAATTACAATGTTTACCTACTTCCTAAAATGACTGTTAGACAGTATTATGTATTATGTATGACTGTTATGCAGTGGCGGTTCCTCATATGGGCAATATGGGCAGCCGCACAGGGCGGCATTTGTGGAGGGGCGGCATGAGCGCCTGCAAAAAAAATAAAAATAAAAATAAGAATAAATAAATAAAGAAATAAATAAAAATAGTTTATTTATGGCAGTTGTGCAATTTAATTTGTATTTTTCCTGTTCATAGTATCATAATTACATTCTCTTAAGTGAGTTATTCTATTTACGTGATGAAGGATTTGTAAAATTCAGAAATTTGAGTCTTTGTTTTGGTTCTGAAGTTCCAACAATTAGTCCAATAAAAAGTTATTTTGTGAAAGAGTTATGTCTGTCCTATATTTTGGGGGGATTCGAATGTGTGTGTGTTGGCGAACAGGGGGGGGGCGCTGAAGGTGAGGTTCGCCCAGGGCGTCATGTAAGCTAGGACCGCCACTGCTGTTATGTATGACTGTTAGACAATTTTAATCTATAATTGGTAGTTATTTAACTGAATACAGCCGTAACTGCAACATGCAAGACCATTAAAATGAATGGAGCCATACATAATACAATTCAGATTGAATTATCTTTAGAGTAACAATTGCTTCTCTACCCGGCCTTTTGACCATATTAGCTAGGTGCATAACACATTTCCATAAAATTATTTGAATTCTCTCTGGTTAATTGACCATATTAATTATGTATAATACCGTACGATAATATGTCTAATGCATACATTAATTACACTGCTTACCTACTTCCTTTTTGACTGGTAAATATTCCCTTCTGAATCGGGTTACTTTCCTGTAATTTAATTAGCAACTTATACACTAGAATACTGTATACAATTTTTATACATTTATATATCGAATGTAAGAACTCAGAATCCGTTTTCTGTACCGGGAAATTTATGACAGACTATTCTCTGAGTCTTTTTAGTTACTAAAATGTAACATCGAGTTCTACGTTTTCTTCCGTTAAATTTTAAGGAAAGACTGTTTTACGTCTTAAATTTATCTGAGCCAAACCCACTCGCTTTACGAGTAATTTACTCAAAATTAGAGGAACAGTGGTACGTTATGTCACTATATTTTTACATGAATTTAAGTTAAATTTCAAAAGGGGAAATTTAATATAATTTCATTTAATTTTTGGGTGAACCCAATTCCTATTTGAGTTTAGGAATTTTAACACGAATCTGCTTGTGACTCTTTCAAGCCACATTTCGAGACGCACAGATTATGCGTGGGAACAGCCTTTCACCAAGCCTTCAGATACACCGGTTTCTATTCGACCGTTAGTTGTGTTTCTGCCTTTAATTATAACGGAGATTTTTGTGTTCCTATAATTGCATTAATCCCGTCTCTAACTATCACGAAAGTTATGACACGTTATCCAGTAGTATTTAAAGATTATTTTGGCATGAGAGTTATTCTCGTTTATTGCTTCAATCCGATTTAGTTTTTATACGATATTTAATTGCTTTTATCGGTATATTGTATTCACGCGCTGCCAGGCGCACAATTTAATTTCCTACCATAATTAGATTCTTCTAAATTAATGCATCTTATTTTTAAGAATTATCAACCTTTCAGAAGGTGCAATTTAACATGCAATTGAACCTGTTAATAATGTAACATAATGGAATTTCGTTTTTTATAAACGATACAATTGTTTATTATGCGTGCATTCTTTGTTTTCGTCTGGGTATAACTTATAAGGAAGAAGCGAACGGCCGCAATGTGGCTGTTTTCTGAGACTGAGTTAATTATAAATTTTACTTTATTTTATTTTTTCTCTAGTTTGAGTAACCTGTATGTGGTACTTCTTATCCGAAATTATTCAGAATTAAATAGACAATTAAATTCATGTCTTATTCCTAAATTACATGGGTATTTAACATAAATATGTTTTTAAATTCATCTACTTAAGAAATTCAAATGGTTTCGTATACATACGAATGCTTCGTCTACACGAACAAGCACGTCGCCACTTTGGCACGTTAGTTTTGTTTCATGAACAATTTTTGTTTGTGGCCAATTTCGACCTGTAATGAATTGATTACTTTATTGATTAATTAATCGTTACCTTATTATTCATACGGTTCTTCTCAAGACGTCGTTTACACATAAATCCTATTTATAAAAGGAAAAAAAATATCACTTAACAGCGTTCTTATAACAGAAATTTATATTAATTTTTTAACATAAATTGCATATAGATATATATAGCATATATATGCCATGCACAACAATATATATATATATATATTATATATATACCTCGTAACCTCGTAGCAGTTCTGTGCGTTGATCTCTCTTCACACAAAGGTCAAGCTAGTTGCTCTGCCTCTAGCCCTGACTTGGTGGAGGAGCGGGTTGCTCTCTTGCGCTCTCCACCGCACATAACCAGGTTAGTACCTGTTCCGTGACTTATTTTGCTTTGTTTATCGCTATCTGATTTTGTGTCTCGAATTTCGCATCATCGAAGTCCCGAATCTATCGCTTTTTCGCTTATGTGAATTTCCTGTCTGTCCGGGCCATAATATGCTGTCTGTTTAAGTTTCTCATTTTTACCATATCTCAAGAGCTGGAATTTCTCGGTGCTAAATGTCATGTTGTGCTCTTCTGACCATCTTTATATTCTTCTGTTTGTAATAATTGTATCCCTCTGTAGGGCCTCCACCTCTTTTGCATCGCTGATTTTTTTGCTGATCTTTGCATCGTCTGCAAAAGATGTTACTATACTATTTCTGTTTACTTCATTGTCTATGTCTGATTAGCATGATAATGAAAAGGAGCGGGGCCAATACTGATCCTTGTGGTACTGAGATGCGTACTTCCTATTCTGATGATGAATGTTAACGGCCTTTAGACGTCCTCTGAGGAAGTTGTAGATCTATTTTCCAACTTTGCCTGTTATTCCCATATATTTAATTTTATGCGCTGTTACCTATACCATGATCACATCTGTCGAAAGCTTCAGTAAAATCCATGTATATGACATCGTAGTTTTCACTGCCTTCAAATGCATCTAGGATATTGTTATAGTGCTCTATAAGTTGTGATAGGCATGATCTTCTGATCGGAATCCGTGTGTGTATATATATATATATAAATATATATATATTTCTTATGAATAATCCATACAAGCGAAAAGCCACTTTAAGTTTGGATATATACACTGTTAACGTACAAGAACAGGATGTATTCTCCATGCTTTGCTAATTGGCCTACTGTCACTTCCTTATTGCACCTCTTAGTCTTTTCAATGAACTTACGCTCTGAACTCACTCTAATTTAATACAACATAAATTTACATTCAAGAATATAAGACATTCTAAATATTTGCTACGTCACACACACACACACACACACACACACACACACACATTACTGTATATATATATATAATATATATATATATATATATATATATATATATAAAAAACTGTGGTTCTGGTCATTTTCCGGCTTCTTCCTTAAATGCCTATCAAATGTCATTTCTCTCCTTTGTGCGATCCTTATCAGGAAAATAAATGGTGTTTTAACTTTAACCCATAAATACTTCTCTTCCCTTTGAGGAATTTTCTCGAGAAAACTTAAAACCATCTTCCAAAAGTCTTAATTTTTATGGTAAAAGTGTGTTACGTTACATCATTTTCTTGTCACAAGTTTCCTATTAACTTGTCTCTAAATGAAAAAGTTTTTATATACAGTATATTTATATATATATATATATATATATATATATATATATATATATATACACTTTTCAACCTCTCAAATGTTCCGTGCGATGATTCCTCATTTCACGAAGGTCAAGCTTGTTGCCCCTCCTCTCGAGTTGTCTTGGTGAAGTAGTGAGTTGGTTTCTTGTACTCTCCACCTCACATAGCCAGGTACGACCCGCTCATCAGGGATTGTTCTGAGCCAGACGTCTAGTCTTCTTTTGAAGATGTCCACTGTAACCCCACTCGTGTTCCTTAGGTCTTTTGGCAGCTGATTAAACAGTTTTGGTCCTCTCACAACAAAACTCTTTTCTTTCAGGGTTAAGGACGTTCCCTGTCTAACCTTTAATTTGGGAACACGACACAGTCTTCCTTTTCTATTTTCCACTGTTATTTGGGGAGTTACATGGTTCAGAGTAAGATTTTATATATATATATATATATATATGTTAACACAGACCGTGCATGGCACAAGGAACTCTTCTGGGAAAATTAAATCCACTATACAGGGTGTCCCGTAAGTCTGGACCCATAGGGAAAAATAATAAAATTACAAATAGTCCAAAAATTTATTTATAATATATTTTTTTATTATTTTTATTATTATTTTTATTATTTTTTTATTATGATCTTACTCCGCTGGAGTTTTATTTGTGGGGCCACTTGAAAGCCAAAGTGTACGAGGTCAAACTTCAGAACATTTTCCACCTTAAAGCACGCATTGTGGAGGCGTGTCAAGAAATTTCTGCGACTGTGATTCAGAAAGTGCTGTCGCAGTGGAGATTGCGTCTTCAACTATGTGTGCGACACAACGGCGGACACTTTGAACAGATTATGTAATAAATTTTTGGACTATTTGTAATTTTATTTTTTTCCCTATGGGTCCAGACTTACGGGACACCCTGTAGTCCGAATAAGTAATGATAAATGACAAATACCATAGTTTTTTTCCTTTTTCATGATTTTAGCCCGACGTGGGCAACGGGTCTCTCGCAAAGAGATCCCATAAATATAGCTTCCCTCACCAGCTATCTGCAAAGCAGACAGGATCCAGCTTTGGGACGTGGATCTAGGGTTTAAAGCAAACCTAGATCCCTACACTCAGAACCTCTATATAAGTAAAAGACTCGTTGCATTCACGTCGTGTTGAATAAATCAAAGAAAAAGGGGGTAACTATTGTATTTTTAGCCAAAAAACCAAAACTTAAACCTCAACCGGGACATTGAGCGTCCACTTTTCAAGGCACGAAACACGTCCGTTTAGTATACACAAACTCAGAATGGTTCCCTGAGAACAATATATGTTAAACACAGACCGTGCATGGCACAAGGAACTCTTCTGGGACTATAGTGGATTTAATTTTCCCAGAAGAGTTCCTTGTGCCATGCACGGTCTGTGTTTAACATATATTGTTCTCAGGGAACCATTCTGAGTTTGTGTATATATAATATATATATATATATATATATATATTTCCAATTTATGCGCAACACGACATAGTAAGAATTCAATAGGTAAGAATAATCGCGTCGATTGGTCTAATGTTAATATGCAACAGAGAATAGAATACAAAGACAGAACAGGTCACCTCTTTAATAACTTAGAAATTTTGCATCTTGCCTGCAATAATCCTTGCTTAAATGATTCTCACTGTAAACTCATAGATAGATATTATAGTAATATAGTATCCCTGTTAAGAGAAGCAGGAAGCCTCCTCATTAAATCTGACAACTATCATAATAAGATTATTCCTGGATGGAATGATTTTATTGCACCCCTGAAGAGGAAATCGAAAGACGTCTATGATTTGTGGTGCATTCATGGTAGACCCAGATTAAGACCAGTATACATGAATATGTGTAGAAGTAGTGGTCAGTATAAGGCGGCCATAGGGCGCTGTAAACAGAAAGAAGAGTCTATTCGAACATGAAGAGCCTGTGAAGCTCGCATAAATAACGATAATAACAAATTTTGAAAATTTGTTAAGAATCAAACGGGTGTCAAAAGTGTCCTCCCTCCGACAATCGATGGGGTGTCGGGGGAGGATGAAATTGCAAAGCTGTGGAAAAACCATTACTCTAATATTCTCAACAGTGTGAGTAGGGATAATCTTAAGATGGATTGCAGCGAAACGCCTGTGGGAGGGACAAGGGAAAATACTTTGATATTAGTTCCTGAAGTAAAGAGGTTAATTAAAGAGTTAAAGACTGGTTCTGCGTCAGGGGTAGATGACCTATCGAAGGAGCACTTAAAATATGCCACTGACGTAGTATGTCTGCATATATCAGTGCTCTTATCAGCCATGTTTGCTCATATCCATATCCCTGCAGAGTTCATGATGGTATATATTTTACCCCTGGTCAAAAATAAGTATGGAGACATTCTGTCCAGCAGTAATTACGGGCCTATTGCTGTCGCTTCCTGCTTCTCGAAACTACTAGAAAAACTCTTGTTACTCCGATTAAATGATTACCTTTGGACATCTCCTAATCAATTTGGTTTTAAAAGGTTCCACTCAACTGACCTGTGTATCTATCTACTTAAAGAAACAATATCTAAATACATTGACAGTAATTCAACTATTTCTAGATGTTTTCTAGATATAAAAAAGGCATATGATAGAGTGAACCACAATATTTTATTTAAAAAACTAGAAGACAGGAAGGTTCCCATATACATATTAAATTTATTGAAATTTTGGCATCCCCCCCAATCTTTTACCATTAGGTGGGACAATGTACTATCCGAGTGTTTTGGCTCCTCTTGCGGGGTGAGACAAGGCTCCTTGCTCTCCCCTATGCTGTTTAATGTGTATATTGACGGATTAATTGCTTCACTTAATGAGGCAACAGTAGGATGTTGTATAGATAACACAAGGATAAATAACTTAGTTTTTTGCCGAATGTATGGTGTTAATATGTCCCTCTGTTAAAGGTCTGGATCGGCTACTAAAAGTCTGCGAAGTGGTATTCGCAGAAACATGATATTCTTTTTAATGTTACAAAAATTAAGGTTATGCAATTTCATCCTAAAAGTTATAATCAGCCAGCTGGCATTAGGTTTAAAATGAGAGGTGAAGTAATTGAGGAAGTACAAGAGTTTAAGTATTTGGGTCAAACTATTACCAACTCCTTGAGTGATGACTCAGATATAAAAAAACAATCTCAAAGCCTTTGTGCTAAAGCGAATATGACTATAAGGAACTTTCGGTTCTGTACAAGTAAAGCTAAAGACACTCTCTTTCGTACTTTCCGCAGTAATATATACGGACAGCAACTGTGGGTGAATTATAAAAAAGGTTCTGGCAGAACTCTAAATTTGCTGTAGAACAGGTCTTTTCGACTCTTATATAAATTACCCCCGAGATGCTCAGCTTCGTAAATGTTTGCTACCCGGAATGTCCCGAGCTTCCCGGAGGTAACAAGACGTGCTCAATACAGTCTAATGCAAAGAATTAAAAAATCAACCAACCCGATTATCCAAGCTATTAATGAGTCCTGCCGTTTACCCTCTAAGCCAGTGGTTCCCAAACCCATGGTCGCGACCCAAGTGAGGGTCGGGAAGGTGTTCCTGAGGGTCGCGGGACGGAAATTCTCAACGACTGATTCAATCAAACTATATGAACATAAACACAACGTATCAAAATGATTGGTCATTAACACTGCATGTACCAGCGGTTAGGGTCGCTAGGCCAGGACAATATTGTATTCAGAGTCGCCACCATAAAAGTTTGGGAACCACTGCTCTAAGCTATGGACTTCTTGGTACGAAAACGTCTGTCTGTAGCTCCACTTAATTTGGA